>OU744337.1:25553067-26153067 GCA_916610165.2 Gymnosoma rotundatum | reverse complement strand
ACAAAAGTAACGACGATATTGTATTCACTTTGTTTTTTGTCGACGAATTTTTTCACAACGATTTTTCACAAGTGATTTAAACCAAACATAACTTTGAAAATGTAAAAAGGTGAAGGTGACAAATGCAAAAAAATTTGAAAAATTGGTAGAAGAATTACACTGGGTTTTCGCAGAGGCACTGCTCTATGCAATTTTAAACAAAAATGGAAAGCAATTGGAAAAATTCCAAATTCTCTTGGTCCGCCTAGAAGATTAGCAGACGGATGGCAAAAGGTAACAAAATAAAATAAAGAATAGGTATTTATAAGAAAGTTTGCAAAAATTACTTTTAAGGTAGGGCGAAATTAAAAATTCAAAGTGAAAAAAAGTTTGTTGCTAATAAAGCCGAGTGTAAAGCCACTGGCAGCGGAATGTTTAAACAATTTTCACTCATTCCGCTGGAAGAAGCAGTGGCAAACCTTCTAAACTTCCAAAAGCACTTGAATCCTGAGGGAGCAGTTCAAGGAGTTCAAATGGTTGACATGGTAAACGATTCTAATGATATGGAACTTGCTGAATTCGAATTTGTCGTTGAAGAACCAGTAGAAGTCAGCCAACAGTTGAGGGACACTCCTTGCACGTCTAATACTTCTGATACTAATAATACCAGTTCTGCTCAGCCTGTTCCGTCGAAAGTAGTTAAATAGAAAGCTAATAAACCATGCAATAATCAAACTGAGAATCACAGCCAGGAACAGTCCTAAGAAGTTTTTTTTCCAACACTAGTTTTTGTTTGTTTGTACTTTTATCAACACTTGAATCAAAATTTTTTTCACTTATAGAAAATATGTTACCATAAAAGTATCAAACACAAATAATATTTAACAAAAAACTTAGGGATGTGCATTTTCATTTCATAAAAATCGATAAACCGTCGACGTCGTCACGGGGATGTTATAGAATGCACAATTTTTATTGAATTGACGCCGACATTGAAACGAAGTGATATTTATACTAAAACGACTACGATAACGGCGCCGACAACTAGAATAAGGATGATTATGTATGTAGGAAAGCTAAACAATACGGCATCAGCGCACAAGTTTACAATTTTATTTTTAAGAAAATTATTTTTTTTTAACATTTTCACAGAAGTATTAAATTTTTTTGTGTCATAAATTTTTATGCTGTTGTCAAAAATTCTACTAGCCCTCAGGCCTAGTGAAATTTTATTCAGCTCAGAATTGTCAAAATTTTACTTACAAGAGTATTTTGATTTTCACAATTTCATTTTTTGTGTTTAAAACACAACGTTGACATATTTATTTAAATATTTAATTTTAGCGTTAAACCTAGATATTAAACAACACTACGTTTTGGATTAAAATTATAGTTTGTTGTAAATCGAAATTACTTAAGTTTACCCGTTTACCTTCGGGTGTAATAAGATTATCGAATTACAAGTTTTTGAAGAAAACTCTCCAAGGTATAATTTTAATAATCAACATTTTCTTATTTCAGAAGTTATAAGCAACGTAAAAAAATAAACTATTGCATTATTTTTCCGTTTGTGTCAAACGGGCAGTTCAATAATTTTTTCGAAACTATATTCAACTTTAAATTATTTAAATCAGAACTATTCTTAATTTTATGCTTTTAGCGAAAACTTAAATTTATTACATTATTTCCCCCAACAAAGTACCAATATTAACATTGTTTGTGCTAAAACAAGCACGTTTTGCCAACTATATAAATTGGATTTTCTGCTTTGTAAAGACTATTTGTAATGAAAGTTTTTTCTTGTGCTTTTTTTTTTGTCATCCAGCAGGGTATTGTCTCTGTCACAATATTGAAGTAGTTTTTTTCTCCTTTTTTATTCAGTTTTTCTCCATTAAAACTAGACTCTTTCGCTCATGTTTGGTTTTTTTTTTGCAAATAAATCTCATCACACTTTTTTTTTGAATTGCTTATGTTGGTTAGTTAAACGTCACACAATGGAAGCAACGACAATGAATGATAGTCAGTGACCCGGAGGCCAGAGTTGGAAAAACTTTTAAATACAATTGAGTGGTTTTTATAATAAATCATTTAAATCCTCTTGTTTTCTGTCACATTAAAGTGAAATATCAAATTTATTATGGGTGCAAAAATTTTCAGTAAATAAAAAAAAATGTATGACTTAATTATGACTTAATCTTATTAATGGCCTTCCAATACATACATAGTTAATATTAGACAGCTACTTTTGGAAGAAATGGTCGCGATTGGTCGTAACGATAGCAACTCGAAGATTAGAAAATGGAAAGACAACTTGTACCGGTCAAGGTACTACACAATTATTATAATTTTGGAAATGGTATATGAACAAAAGCTCTAAAATACTTTAAGAATTAAAATCTGTAAAAAAAAAATAGAAGATATCCCATTCATTTTATTCCAAAGATTTTGCTGCCAAGCGACCTGTTTTAAAATTCTTAGAATTCAAATAATTAGAACTGATTAGAGTCAGCTCTGCAACACAAGTTTTTTTAATATCTTGAAAAATTTAAGTGCTAGAAAAAGGATATTGAACTAAACAATACTATACAAAAAAATCAAAAAGAATTAATAGAAAAGTACGAGTTCTTCCATAATTTTACAAAGAATTTTTCTTGTACTTATATCTGGTAGAGTTGATACTATTACAAAAGGTACCTTCGAGGCAGGGAAATATAAAAATTAAAATTATACAATTTTTCTAGCCACTTTTTTTTATTCTAGAAGGGATTTGCAATATTTTGTAAAAAGTACTTTTTTAAATAGTACGATATGGTACTTTTGAATAAGTACTTTTTAGTCGGAAATTTTTTACATTGTTTATTTTTAAGAGTTATTTGGGATGAGCTTATTTTAATTGAAATTTTAGTGAAAATTGCTCCTTTAATGCATATATGTACTTCCAAAAAATTAGTTACTTGCTTTATATTCCTCAAGGGTACTTATTTTATTGTGGTACTTTTTATCTTAGGAGATATTAAGTGCAATTAGTTTATGCACTAGATATTTTATTTATGGGTACTATTTTTGTATTGAAATATTCTAAATTATAGATTTAAATTTATTTTGATATTTCAAATTACTCGTAATTTTAACAAAATACTTTTTTCAAGGGTACTTTTATGTGGGAAATTGTTGCAATGACTGTAGTACACTAAAAAATTTGAGCTCCATTCATGCAATCATGTCTACCCAGATTTTCCAAGAACAACATATTGAATTTTTCCATATTGAAAATGGAAAGATAAAACAAATACAACACACCAAGCAAACAATATGCATTTATGAGAGCTTGTATGTGTTGTAAATGCACGACTCAATGTTTCAGGCAAGTCGTTGTAGTAAATAATGACGATGAAGATGATGAATTGCAACATGACTTTGTCAAATTGTTGTAAATGTTTTTGCTGTTGTAATTGTTGTTGGATGAACGTTCATGGAGTTGATTTTTAAGGTTCGGCTAGTCCCAGGCAATTCTGTACGACTAAAAACAAAAATATATTGCAAAAAAAAAAAAACAAATACCCATAATAATTTCTTTATGGTAAAAAATACAAAAGAAACTTACTACATTCCTGAACATATTGTACAATATGGTTTAAAATATATTGTAAAAAAAAAATTATGAAACCATTGTGTCATCATGAAACATTGAAAATAAACGCAAAACTGCAAAAGCCCTCCACCATCTATTCTTAAGCATCTCATGGTAAAATGATGCGATGCTGACATAGACACTGACATTTCCAACAATTTATTCCTGTTTCATTGCATCTCTTTATAGTATGAATTTAAATTTATCTACAACATGATGACATTCAACTCAAAAGGGAATTGTTGTGTTGTTTTGAATTTAAATAACGTGCCAATGAGAAAAGTGTTGGGACAAAAATGAAAAAAAAAAAACAACACAATTGTATTTCTGGAGGAATTTGAATTATAAAATTATTTAATATTAAATAAAGTGATCAAATTGGGGGTTCATACAATTTACATTTTGTAATACTCTTTTTAGATTTTTACAACAAAAGTCAGAAAAAAATTAACTTAATTTAGAATAAGAACTTAAAAACGCATTTAAATTTCTTGAGTCAACTAGTAGTAATTTGTTTAGAAAGCTTCAAACTCGATATATTTATTTATTTAATAGTCCTCGGTACTATTAAAATTTCTTACACAAAAAAGTATTTTTTTTACTTTATTTTACTTTCTTTCTATAACCCAAGAACCGCTAACTCTGCAAATTATTAATTGACAGCAGCATAAATACATCACACTTCAGGATATGTGTTAAAAAAATAAACCCCATGGAAAAAAGTTCTTCTTGAAGTTTAATTGATTTTTATTTTGTTATTATAATCACGTAAATATTGATTTAAATTTCTTTTATTTTGCTCCATAATTTCTTCATTTGCATGTCTCTCGTTTTCTTTGCATAAAATTCAAGTTAAAAGTATTTATTTTGTTCATTTAGGTGAGGAAGGTGTCTATTAATTATTGCTATGTATGCAACATGTTTTTATAAGTTTTTTAAAAAGAAGAAATTATGTGTGGAAGTCAATAAGTATTTTCCTAGTTAAAAAAACCATTCTTTTGGTAGATACTCACGAAGGAACATTGAAAGGAATTTTATCAAGTTCCACTTAATTTTCCCTCGCGTGTTTTAATATTTTTTGTTGAAATTTATTTTTGCTTGCCTGAAATAATTAAATTTTTGATTTGATGTTTTCTCGTCTGTATCGATGTTTAGAGCTTTTTTTTGTTATTTGTTTGAAAGCAGTCTTGGCATGAAAGTTGTTTTATGATTCTCTGATCATATTTTGTCATATTGTGTTTTGTTGTTTAAATATATTTTTTTGTCTTTTTTTTCATTAGTTTTCGTCTCGATATATGTTAGTTATTTAAAGCCTTTTTTAAATTTAAAAATTTTTTAACCAATTTTTACCCGCGCATACGTGTTTAACGAATAAAATACACACACAACTGATGTTTTTTAATGTTTATTGGGTGGTTGCCCCGTCTGCATTAGAAAAAGAAACATGTCATCTAAGCAATGTTCCATTTTATGTTGCCTTGTGTTCATCTAGCATAATACTTTGTTAATCCTTCACAGATCCATCAAATCGTCTTCTGATGCAAAGAATATATCAAATTCAGTGGTGCGTTTGATATAACAATTTGAAAACAAAAGAAAAAACATGAGGTTTTTGGCGTAACTCAAAAAAGGGTTCACACTTAGGTATTATCTTGGTTTATAATTGCCTCAGCATTATTGGATTATATTTTTCTATTATGAAGAACTGCATGCCCGTCTCAAAATCCCCTGGCCTAGTAATAGATTTGGCTGTGTTAAAGAACTGCCAGTTTACCTACGTATAGATAAAAATATATCAATGCAATGGGCAGAGTAACGAGAATTTAGTGTCAACATTGGACGAACAAGGCGACTGCTGGAGTAGTAGAATGATAAGGAAGCAAGGTGACAACACTAAAATCTCAAACTCAGTCTAAAAAAATATTTTCGTTACAAAGGTAATCCATGTCTATAAATAGTAGCAATTAACAGAGAACCACAGAAATGCATGTTCTGAATGTGAATGTAATGGATGAGCATGACTCTGTAATGAGTAGGAAGGTTCATACCAGCCAAAGAGTGATCGAAAGTTGGTCGAGGTTGATGATGAGCAGAAAGGTAGACAACCAGAAAAAACGAGCGTTGGAAAGGCACTTAAAGCGATGTGATCCTCCACATCGTTCTAAACACTTATAAATATTGAGGCATGTTCTAAATTCACCACGTTATTTTTACTTTTAAAGGATTTATGCGCTTAAAAAATAATTCTATGGCAATTCTAATTTTTTTTTGGTCACAACTTTAATTAATAATTTTTGTTTTAGCTAATGTTTTCCATCTTCAATGTCCTGGGCAAAATTATATATTTATTAATGCCAATTGTGCTTTTTCGCTTATTTTTCGTTAATATTTCTTCTCTAATTAAAAAAAAGAAAATTTTAATCCATATTCCTCTCTAATGATTACATTGAATTAATTTATAATAAATTTTTATTATTTTAAATCCCAGTCACAAAGCAGCAAAAAAAGAATGTATCATGTTAATTAACTTTGTCATTAACTTTATATGTCACACAGAGTTAAGTCAACAGAAAATACTTAATGACAAGGAATTAAGTGAAGCAAACAGCGACGACAGAACAAAAATTGAAAATTATTACTTATTAAAAAAAAGGAATTTTTTGAGATACAAACAAAATAAAAAAATAATGATGGCAAAGTATAAAAAAAAAAAAAAAAATACCAAATAATGAAGAAAAAAAAACGAAACTCAGTCAGTTGATTAAACTAACACGAAAATAATCTCAACATTTTTTTGTTTGACTCTTTGATTAAATGGTTTTAAAGAAATGAAAATTATTAAATAATTAATTTACGAAGGTTTCCTAAAAGCTTTTGTCCAATTACCGATAATTTTAATAAATTAGGTACGCATTGAAAACGCTTAAAATTTTAAAGTGATAAATTTCCAAAAAAAAAACATTTCTAACACGAAAACACATTTTCCTAATGTCCATTTTATTAATACTAGTAAAACTTTAATATTCTTCATAGTCCTTGTTCTTAATATTTAAACGAGCCTTTAGTTGAAGCTCATAGCGTTTATGGCGGTCGATTGTTAAAAACTAAAGTTGTTTTTTTTTTTAATAAAAAGTACACAGTTTTACAATTAAAAGGTTTGTTTATTGTAAGGCTGTGCGTGAAAATATAATATAACACACACTTATGTTAATAGTTCTGCAACGAATATAAATTAAGAAATTTGGACTTTTTTAAAATTGCTTTGAGTTTTACAGAACTGCTGTTTTTGGAGTATTGATTGAGGCTGATTAAAAACCGGCCATTACGATTAATAGCGCAAGTTGCTTGGCAGAAAAGCCAGGAAGGATGTTGGGCAAAAATAAACAATCTCAACTAAATGTGAGTATTTAACTTTTTTAAGTTTAAATGTTTTTGAAAGAATGGCACACCTTTTTGGAAGAACATTGTGGAAGTGATTACTTAACGTTATGACGACTCTTAGTAACTTAGTTAGTGGAAGTTTATTGCCAAAGAGGCGACTTAATGTGGCGACATATCGCTAAAAAAACCAAAATTTTCTAGGGGATATCTAAAGCGTTGCTTGATAAATTTTGCGGGCAATAAGCAAGGTTGCCATGTAAATTCAATAACCTGGAGAGTCCTTACCACTAAAAAAGTGTGGTGTATATGATCAACATACAAATAAAGAGGCTTATGCATGTATGAGCAGTCGCATGAGTCATGAGTTCAAACCCCAACAGCAACTTGAGTAGAAAGAGGAATAAATGTTAATAAATATAGCCATAATAAATATAGCCATGGATATAGTATGGATGGCTGTGCGGGTAAAAGACAAATATTTGCTTAGCAAGATATTGAGTAATGATATTATTAACGTAACTCAGTTTTAAAGTGTAGACTGTTGCGTAAAAACTAAAAGCGCATGTTAAGTAAACGACAGAACGTGGAACAATTCAAATCAAAGCGTCAGAGTAAGAAATATAAGACATGAAAGAATTATAAACTAAGGTGCTGGTTTTAAAATAAAAAAACAAAAAAATCTCTGCCGCCTTGTGCGTTTATTAATTGCAATTAATATTTTTAAGTAAATTTACAGAAATTTTTTTGTCCGTGATATTAAGTCCCGGATCGGTGGCCAATTCTTCGGAAACCAAAATTAAAAAAACATAAAAATATTTTATGTTGGTCATCTTTAAACTAAATGAGAGTTTTAAGCTTCTTTAGACGCAGTAACAAGTCTAAAAACTCAGTAAAGATTTGTTTATTTATAGAAAGTAAAAAGAACATTTGACGTTAAATTTTTATTACGGTTTTTAAAACTCTCATTTAGTTTGTAGAAGTTTTTATTAATTATTAAATTTATTTACAGATAATTGATTCTTGTTTGAATGTAAAAGAAAGAAGATAAACGATATGCTTGAGGTAGTTACAAATTTTAAAATAAGTAAAGCAAAATGGAGACTGGCACAAAAAATGTCATGAAAAAACTATTGATTAGTTATAGAAAGTAGCCAATTAATATACAAAAATAAATTGCTAATAAAAACTTTAGATAAGAGGCTTTAATTTCTTAATATTTTACTTTTGAAATATTGTATTTTCATGCACTCCTCTGTTTTGGAGATTATGCACAAGGTAACAAAAAACATTATTTTATCTGTGTATATTTATTTATACTCTTATTGTTTTAAAAATAATTTCTTCAATAAAAAAAAATATACATTTGTTACACAAGTCTTTTATAAAAAAACTTTTTCTATGATTTTCATTTAAACTGAAAACTTGTTTGGTAAAATATTTAACAGTTTTTACAATATGGAACCACATGTTGTGTTAATGATGGAGGAAACGGTTCTAGAGGGGTTAGTTCTTGATGTATTTCTTCGTGCCGCTTTTCAACTAATTAAGTCAATTCATGAAACATTGTCTAGGTTTAATTGTAGGAAGTAAAAATATTTTTTATTTATAACATTATTATGGGAATTTGATATTTATGAAAAATATTATGCTAAAAAAGTCCGTACAGGCTAACCACAAAAAAAAAAAAAAAAAAAAAACTCTCAATAGAGGGAGCAAAACACATCATGTGCCACATGCTGGCTTTCAACAAAAAAGGATTTTTTCAAAGAAAAGAAAAAAAAAAAAATAAATAGAAATCCGTAAAAAAATCGCAAAACAATCATTAAAATGACTTTAAACAGCATCCCTTAAAAAATTTAACTTTAACACTCTTCTGGGGATCGTCAAACTGAATCGCAAAGCATAATTTTAAAGCTCAAAATTTAAATTTACTTGAACAGTCGTCTGGACGATTAAAAAAGAATCGTAAAATGATCGCGCTTGTTAAACGGTCTTTCAAATGTTAGCTGGATTAATTCATGTTTTTTACCCTAATAATTATAAAAACAGGCATTAAGCTATTCGATAAGTCAACCATTAAAAGTATATGTTTTTGAATTTATTTTTGTAAAATAATATAAAGATTTAATCTTATAAATAAATATTACAATTGTAAAGCAGAAATTTGTTTTAATGCAAAATTACCCATAAATTTTTATTTAAAGGACACTCTCTGGATCGCAACCTCTCCTAGCAACCAAAAACATTTTATTATAAAAATATTATATAAAGGTTTCCTTATGAGATGCCTTAATCATGGCATTTTTATCACAAGATTTATTAGTTTTATGCATATTTAAGTTTGAGGGTTCTGCAATTATAAATTTATTCACCCTTATTCTAGTTGTCGGCGTCGTCGTCCTTGTCGCTTTAGTATCAATATCATTTCGTATCAATGTCGGCGTCAATTCAATAAAAATTTTGCATTATATAACATTCCTGTGACGACGTCGACGGTTTATCGATTTTTATAGAATGAAAATGCAAGTTTTTTGTTAAATTTTATTTGTGTTTGATACTTCTATGGTAAAATGTTTTCTATAAGTGAAGAAAGTTTTGATTTAGTTGATGATGAAGCCTTGAAAAAACAAAGACTTGTGTTGGAAAGAAAACTTTTTAGGCAGGTTTGCAATATTTTTAATTTGCCGTATAGCAAGTATGTAGATATGTTTTGCTTGCTCCTGGCTGTGCTTTCAACGTCAAATTCGACTTCAGCAAGTTCCATATCATTAGAATCCTTGCCCATGTTAACCATTTGAACTCCTTGACTGCTCCTTCAGGATTCAAATGCTTTTGGAAGTTAAGAAGGTTTGCCACAGCTTCTTTCAGCGGACTGAGTGAAAATTGTTTAAACATTCCGCCGCCAGTGGTTTTACATTTCGCTTTATTAGCAACCATATTTTTTCACTTTTAATTTTTAGTTTCTCCATACCTTGAAAGTAATTTTTACAAACGTTTTTTATAAATCTATATTCAATCCTTTATTTTCTTACATTTTGCCATTCATCTGGTAATCTTCTAGGCGGACCAAGAGAATTTTGTATTTTTCCAATTATTTTCCATTATTCTTTAAAATTGCATGGAAAACCCAGTGCAAGAGATGTATTTCTTTGTAATGCTTCTAGCAATTTTTCAAACTGATTTGCATTGGTAACCTTCACTTTTTTAATTTTTCAATATTATGTTTGGTTTAAATCACTTCCAGTCGTCATGCAGAAAGGTGTCGACAAAAAACAGAGCCACGTCAATACAATATCGTCTTCATATTTGTTGTAGAACGCAAAATATCTTTGAACAGTAATTGATAAGTGTCAATAACTACAAGTAGAATAACAAATTTAATGTGTCGACAACTAGAATAAGGGTGAATATTTTCAAAATAAGGCTCAGAGATTGTGGAGGTTGGCTTTAATGGATCTGATTTAAAAATTTAACTCCATTTTTATTTCATTAGTGTATTTAGAAAAAATAGAAAAAGATATTTTTTAGTCGATTAGAGCTTTTATTGATTTTTGTTACAATTTCTTTTTATACCTTTTACCACAGAAAGTGGAAAAAGGGTATATATAAGTTCGTCATTCCGTGTGTAATTTCTACAATATCCATATCCGACCTCATCCGAGTTACGGGGCTTTGAAATTTTCCAAATTTTTTGTAATATCAATATGAGTGGCTTTTGAAGAGATGTTTAAAGATATACTAAAGTTTTAAAAAATGCTTAACTCATTAAGAGCCGATATAATTTTTATGTAAAGTTATATATATGCAGTACCGCAATTTTTTTTGTTTATTCTCTGTCACCCAATATTTGCGTTTTTGTTTGCAGTTACTTCACTAAACTAGATTTACATAGATGGTGAACGGTATATAAGATTCGGCATAGCCGAATAAAGCACTCTTACGTTTTTTAATTAAATGTTAAAAACTAAAATAACCTCCTTTTTTTTTAAGTTTACAATTGCAGGCTTATATCTACTGACGTATGTATGTTAAAATGATCTTTTTAATATTTGAGTTCATTCACGGCAATTATTCATACATTTAATTACGAATGATGAAGATAATTTGGTATAAATCATAACTTAATTAGAAAATACTTTGAACCAATTCGAATGTTTCCAAATGACGATAAAAACCGACTAGACACAGAGCGGTATTTTTGGGTACTTTTCTAAAAATGTTATATGTGGAGCTGGGGCGAATTTGATGGTGCGAGACAAACCATTTAACGCAATAATATTGTGAATTCATTTAAAATATATAAAAAAAAATTTATTTACTTTTTAAAACAATTCTGTTTAATTTACAAATATTTATAAAGATTCTGAAATTGCTTTTTGCACATTTAATATTCAATCTATTGTTTACTGATTCATTTCTATTTGGATTTTACATTGTTTCTTTTTTTTACAAGGTTTTTACTTTTTTTTTTTACTTTCCAGGAAACAATGGGGAATAGTTTTTGTTTCAAGGATTCATATAAAAAAATATATGATTTTTACTTTTTCATTATGGAAAAGAATTATCAATGTTTAATAAAAATTATTTTTGCACCAATATGAAGATGAAAATAATAATAATAAAAAATAGACAAATATCAATAATTGCAGAAGGTAACAAATTGAAATAAATAAATGTTAGTTTTTATAACTTTCTGTAGTAAAAGAGTACAAAAGGGTCAAGGAGTAATCGTGGTCCGTATAACATTAGAATATCTTAAGGAAGGTCAATATATAATCCGGGTTTTAAGTAAATCGGAGTTTACTATTAAGCTGTCTAAATTCTATAGGAGTCAAGAATAGAGGGGGACAGAAACATAAAATTTTATTCTTTTAGTCAAGGCATTATTTAGAGCGGTAATGACTTTCGAGACAGTTGTATGATGGGTGTTAAGCTCTTGTTAAATTAAAACCTTTATATTACAGAGACCACGAAGGTCTTGAGCGAATAACAACGTGTGGCGTTGTGGTCAATTTATCCTTCCTGGAGCCTAGTTGTGTTGGAAACCCTGGATCCTTGACTCTATTGCTACTGGGGTATAAGGCACCGTCAAACGCCTGGGCTTCCAGAAGCCTAAAAATGGGAGATAAGTTCTTTACCCCCGAAACCGGTAGCCTGCAGGGATTAAGATCCGCATATCAGTAATTGATGAGGTCTTCTTCAAGGAGTAACGTGGTGGCTATGGTTTAAACCAAATCGCGGGGAGGAAGGCGGGGGGTGTTGCTTACTTCCTAAGTGCTGTTGCATTGGAGGCTTAGACAGATTCCAACTCTCAAGTAAGGAGTAAAAGGATACGTTTCTGCAAACCTGTCTTGAAAGTTGCTGCTTAGGGCGTTGCTATGCATCCAAAAGCGCATTATATTTAGCTAGAGGTACTGACGTGAATCTATATCGCAATTATGGTGACCTATTTAATCAATTTAGTCCAATAACTTTTGTTTGAAGTATTGTTTTATATTTTAGGAAGGAACTCCATCTATGGATCTTAAGTAAGGAAAGCTTGATTATTGACCTCTTTTCAAGAAAAGAACTTGTAGATGCTATGATCTTGCTATACTTAAAAATTTTTGTGAACTGCTACTTGTGGGCAAAGTTGAATGTTTCTAAAGAAGCGCTTAGCGCTTGCTTGCACGCTGCTCACACTAAGCATTTTTTTTCGTTCGCATAAGAGAGATATTTTCTGCAATTCCTTTTTAATTTTTTTTGGTATTTATCTAACGAGTGGAGAAGGAATATAAAATTTTGTCCAAAGGGAAACACATATTTCTTTTCTATCTCTGTAATTAACTTTGAATTCTACTATTTGTACTCCTAAGATATAAAAGTACTATTTTCTTTGAATTATTTCTCTTTCGTTTTATTATTATTTTTTTTTTATTTCTAAATTTAAAATCAAGCACAAAGAAATCTAAATTGCAAGAACTCTTTTTTATTTTAAAACGAATCTTTAGAGAATACACTTATATAAAGAACTCGATTATAGAACTTAAAGAAAAAAAAAAAAAAGAAAAAAACATAAAAAAGAAATTTACATCAACTAACAGAGATATGTGGAAATTCTTTTTACTAAAAAATTAAATAAAGCAATGGAACAAGAACCTCTTAAAACGTATGTGACTTAAGAGACAAATAAAACAAAAAATACAAAAAATAACTGAATTCCATCACTAAATAAAAATAAAATTAAACGCAATGTACGTTATTTTAACCTTGAAGCTATGCTAAGGATTGTTAAAATTAAACCCCTGTTATAAATACAAAGAATATGCTAGAAGGGATTTGCGAAAGAAATATATTCACTCGCACATATTTGCTAGCATCTTATAAAAATTCTTGATATACAATCAGTCAGTCAGTTAATGTGCAAAAAATAATTTCAAGAATGCCAAATGATAAAGTACAAAAAAAAAAAAATAATAATAATCATTTGCTGAAAAGTATGCAAGATTTGTTAACTTTAGTATTTTTTATTTTGCAATCATCAAGTCTGTAATTGTTTTTTTTTATTCTTTGTAAATGTTTTGCTTGAGTTTAATTAAAACAATAAGAGAAAAAAAAAAACGACACTAAAAGAGATTGAAAAAATAAAGTAAACATTTTGCTTAAAATAAATTCAAAGAATGCCTGCCAGATATGCTTTAATTTTTAATACATTGATCCTAGTAGAACAAGGCGAAAATAGAAAAAGATACTGAGTGAAAGCTTAAACAAAATGTATCTAAAATACATTTAAAGCTCTATCGAATAATTAATAATTTGTAAATAGATTAAATGTTGAATAAAAAAAAAAAAAAAAAAAAAAAAAAAAATAAGCGCCTTTAAGAAATCAAGAATGAATAAGGTAACCTCTTAAACATTATTATTTTAATATTAAAAATAAAAAGAAGTTGTTCTTATCACTAGAAATAGCATTTTTTTTTTACTAAAATTTCATAGTACAACAAAACCTAAAGAAGTGAAAACCTAAAGTGTTGCTAATGCAATAGCCTATCTTTATATTGAAGTTTGGGCAAATCTTGATTTCTCAAAAGAGGTCGCCATCCAGAGAGTGTGTTTTAAATAAGAATCTTTTAGTGACTTTTCATTGAAACAAATTTTTTTCGTTACAATCATAATAATTTATAAGATTAATTTACCAATTTTTTATGTGTGTGAAGATAAATACGTCAAGTTATATACGTTTTTTTTTTAATGTAGCATGCGATAAATTTTTTCTCCCATACATATAGTACAATTTGTATACTAAATTCCGGACTTTTTTAACAAATACAATTACAACGACAAAACTCTACAATATCAGAGAATCAAACCTATTGGGAAATCGAGGGTACATATAGAGCTATTAAACTGTAAACACAGTTTATTAAAATTGAATTTGTGATATTTTTTATAAGATGCGGAATATTGACTTTGTGCAATTTTCTCATATACGATGAGTTCTGTGAGGGATTTTGTTACTGTGACCAAACCCTTTGATCTCGGAGAATTAGACCCATTAGGAAATCAAGGGCACATATGGAGCTATTAAACTGCAGACACTGTGTATTCAAATTGAATTTGAGAAATTTTTTATAAGACGCGGAGAGGGTTTGGTCACAATAACAAAACTCATCGTATATAAGAAAATTGAGAAAAACTCCATATTCCGCATCCTATAAAAAATTTCTCAAATTCAATTTAAATAAACTGTGTTTACAGTTCAATTGCATGCTACATTTTTTAAAAAACGTATTTAACTTGACGTATTTATCTTCACACACATTATTTGTTTCCATTAAAAAATTAATAATTGAGTTATTGAACAGCTAAATGCGTGCTTTTATGATTATTACTGTTAAAAACATAATTTATTTTATTATTTTTTTTAAATATTTACTGATTGTACTGATTTCTTTGAAAAATATCTTTTTTATTGCAAGCTAGCATGTGTGTTTGATGCACAGAGGGATTTTTTGTGCATGCAGTTTAGTAGAAAAATGATTCAGTATGAAGAATCCATAAATTGTAGCAAAAAAAAAAAAACGTTTATTTGTAAATTTTGGTCTAAAATACTGAAAACTTTTTATGGGCTTCTATAGCTTTTGTACGTAAGATAATTTTATTGCTCTGAATTAAATAGTGATTTTTTTTAAATATAGCCTTTTCTGCGTATTTATAAAAAAAAAATTATAAAGTTTGCTCATATGGTTTAAGATATGATAGAATAAAATTTGTTCTATAATGTGCCGTAAGACTCCAGACTATCAATTAAAAAAAAGAGTTAAAATAATCTTTTATAAAATCAAAAAATTTGTCTCCACATTCATAAAGTTTTTAATTTTAAAAAACTACAAAAAGATATGGCCACAATTTAAGATGAAATAAAGATTATAGAAATTATAGATTAAGGTTCTCCAGAATGTGTGGTAGAGTTGCAACAAATACAGATGTTTTTTATCGACTTGTAGTATCGTCAGATCCTTTTATAAGTAGCATTAGAATACCACCCTGTAAACAAGTTCTCGAACTTGACGATATAGTTACAGAAATGATAGATGATTAACAAAAGTCTATATTGAAATTTATTTATAAAATATTTAGCTTTGGAAAAAATATAATATGGGTTTTATGGGCGGTGGGCAGTGGCCGTCACCAATTTTGTTGAAAGTTTATTTTTTTCTTAATTAATGTGATAATAGGCTTGTCGCAAATTTTAAAAACTTTGGGCCAAAAGTCAATTTTGGGTTCTAAAGGCGGTAGGTAGTGGGCGTGGCCTATTTCGATAAAAGTTTATATTTCTCTTAATTGAGCTAACCAAAGGCTCAGATCAAAATTTCAACATTCTACGATCAGTCCATATATTTTTTGTTAAACATTGTATGAAGAAATTCTACCGTGGGATGTGTTATGCTATGGTAGACTATATTTACACAACTCCCAGGTTAAGCAATTCTAATTGGTATTTACGAGCGGTAGCAGTACTTCGGGTCTATGCGAATCGGCGAAAAAGTTCGTGCGTACTAACCCCGGAATTTTTAACTGAGGTCGGGAAAGTTTTGTCATATAATTACCATGCATGGTTAACCAGGGATCAAAACTAGGAGACATCTAATCTTGGAGTAAGGAATTGCGAAACGGACTTAACGAACAATAACATTTCTTCGGAAGGGGCGGAAGCTCATGGTTACTCATCCTGGGAGTTCGAACCATTCCTAGTTCAGCAAAGAGAAGACTAATAGTATTACTGTCGCGTAGTGTGGCAAACACGCAGAATATGCGGTCAATTGGAAAGCAACAGCTAAAACTGTTCAAACAAGCAAACATCGATTTCATTGATAAGCCGACGTAAAATTGTATTAACAAAAGACAACACTATTTCGAAAGTAAGCGAAGCTAATAAGAACTTATCCAGGGAGTTCAAACCCAGTTTAACCGCGAGTCTTTTGAGGGTCAACTAAGGTAAAATACAGTTGGTCGGAACCAACAATGATTTGATACGACAATTCCTAAGAGAAGGTAGAAGCCAAATACATGCAAAGGCGGAAGCGCATTTTACTTGCGAATGTCCAGGAGTTATATAAATATATATTCTTTTATACTCTATCCCTTAAATACCTTATATATTTGTATTTTCTTTTTATAAGTTTGAATTTACTGTTATAAATTATTTTTGGATTGTTATTTTTTAAACTTAGTTTGAATTGTTAAAAAATATTAAAAAGATAAAAAACCAATTTATATTTTCATAATAAATATTTTATATTTTGAAATTATTATTTTAAATAAAAATAACAAAGCATTAAATTGTTTTGTTCCATTAATTATTTTATTGGCGCAGTCGTGAAACGGACCAAACAAAAAATTCAAAACAAACATTAAAAAGAAAAGAATTGTATTGTATTGTATACGATTCAGTGTGGTGAATTTTTAAATAAAAAATACAAAAGGCAATAAAAGAAAGCAAACAATAAAAAGAAAGTGAAAACTTTAAGCGAGCGGGCGAAATAGCAATAGCTTTTACAAATAAAGGCTGGCAAGCTAATTAACCTTAACTGAGGAGAAGAATTAAAAACGCAAAAGCATATTTAAAACAGCAAGAACTGTTAAAAATTAAAGTATTTACAGTTGAGGAGTAAGAGGAAATAAGCAATCTGGTTTCTAAAGAGAACAACAAAGGAGAAGAAATATTAATTTTGCAATGTCCTTCAATCCCTTTAGTCTACTGGAAAGTGTACCAGAATTTGATGGAAAGATTGAGGAGCTGGAAATGTTCACGAAACATGTAGAAGAAATTCGTAAGCTTGTTGATGAACCCTTACATGGATTATTTGATTTAAGAATAAGGAACAAAATAACATCAAAAGCAAATATATGCCTCATAAATAACAATAACCCTATACGATGGGAGAACATTAAGGTAATATTAAGAATTAATTTTAATGTATCTGATAGTGTAGAATCTATTATTAATCAAATTAAAACTGCGAAAATTAGAAGTAATATTAATGATTTTTACGAATACATGATTGAATTGTTAACTAAATTAAATTTAAAAACTAGTTTAGATAGAGAGAATGAGCAATGGTATAGTTGCAAAAATAATGAAAAAATGGTGTTAAAAATTTTTATTTCTAAGTTGCCTAATGAGCCAAAATTAGTGCTCAATTCAAGAAATCCGGTTTCATTACTTAAAGCAAAAGAAGTGTTAATAGAAACAGAATATTTTTATAAAAAATATGTAGAAAATAAAATATTTGCTAATTCTCAATATTCTTTGCAATCGGCAAGTTTTAATTCTAATAATTTATTGCAAAATAATTCTGAACATATTCCTAATGTTCAAAATTATCGTTACCAAAATAACCCATCTCAAAATAACTCTTACACACAAAGATATAAAAATCAATACAGAACATCCAATTTCGAAAACTTACCAACTAACAAGAATAGTTACAAAATTTCTTCAAACTCTCAAAGAAGTTTTAGTAATTCAAATAGAAACACTAAAGGTAATGCGGAAATTCTTAATACAGGAGAGTCTCGACAAAGTAGCATTAATAGTTCAAGTAGAATGGAAGTGGATAATATTCAAGCTTCAAATTTTCAATTGCTTGCCGAAGATCTTTACCCTGTATAGTTTTAAAAACAAGAACAGTTCCAATTAAATTATTGGTTGACACGGGGTCTGGTACTACTCTTATTAGGAAAGGCTTATTTAATAGTTCCTTTAAAACAAAACTTGAAACTCCAATTGTTTTAAATACTATATGTTCTAAAATTACAACATCAACAAAAATAACAATTCCTCTTTTTAAAGAATTTAATATACCGGGCGTAAAAATTGAAATGCTTGAGACAGAAATTTTAAGTAACTTCGATGGAATTTTAGGTTGTAATATTCTTAAACCTTTAGGAGCAAAAATTGACTTAAAGGAGAATATGTTAATTACTGCAAATGCGAAAATTCCAATAGTATATGATACATCTTCAACAGAGTTCAATGAGAATGATAAATTATATTTAGAATCCTTAGTAGTAGATTTACATTTTAATGAACCTAAATTACAATATTTGGAGGAGTCATTAAAAAATAAAAATTTAAATAATGAAGAGATCAAAGAATTAATGAAGTTAATTAAAACGTTCAAAAATGTATTTTATATAGAAGGTGAAAACTTATCTTCTGTTGTTAAATATCGACATAAAATACCTACAATAAATGATATCCCTGTATATTCTAGAACATATCGCTTCCCAGAAATCCACAAGGAGGAAGTTGAAAAACAAGTTAATGAAATGCTTAAATCCGGTATTATAACAAAATCTTGCAGCCCTTATAACGCTCCAATTTGGGTTGTTCCTAAAAAACTTGACAATTCTGGAAAACAGAAATGGAGAGTTGTAGTTGACTATTGGAAACTTAACGACGTCACTATTGAAGACAAATTTCCCATACCTAATATAGAGGATCTTTTTTTAAAATTGGGAAATTCTCAGTATTTCAGCACTCTAGATTTAGCGAAGGGATTTCATCAGATTCTAATCTCAACGGAAGACAGACATAAGACAGCATTTTCTACTTCGACTGGGCATTATGAATTCAATAGAATGCCTTTTGGTTTAAAAAATGCCCCAGCATCATTTCAGAGAATGATGAATGAAGTTCTACAAGGTTTTATAAATAATATTTGCGTTGTGTACATGGATGACATACTAATATTCTCAACATCTCTTCAGGAACATGTTTTATCGTTACAAAAGATTTTTCAAAGGTTATCTGAATATAACATAAAAGTTCAAGTAGATAAATGTAATTTTTTTAGACATGAGTCAGAATACTTAGGACATATAATAACTCCTGAAGGAATTAAACCTAATCCTAACAAAATAAATATTATACAAAAAGTCTCGTTACCCAAAACTGTTAAGGAAATAAAATCCTTTTTAGGCTTGACAGGTTTTTATAGGAAATTTATAAAGGATTATAGTCGAATTGCATTACCAATGATTTCTTATTTAAAAAAAGGTTCTTATATAGATATAAATAATCAACATTATATTGATTCATTTAACAAACTTAAGCAAATATTGTGTACTACTCCAGTTTTGGCATATCCTAAATTTGATAAACAATTCGTTTTGACTACGGATGCAAGCAATGGAGCTCTTGGTGCTGTTTTATCGCAAAATGGACATCCAATTGCCTATTCATCAAGAACTTTAAACCAACATGAACGCAATTACAGTGCTATTGAGAAGGAATTATTAGCAATGGTTTGGGCATTAAAATACTTTAGACCGTATTTATTTGGCAGAAAGTTTAAAATCCAAACTGATCATAAACCGCTTTTATGGCTTAATTCACTTAAAGAACCTAATATGAAATTACAAAGATGGAAATTACAAATGAATGAATATGATTTTGACATTGAATATATAAAAGGGAAAACGAATTTAGTGGCAGATTTTCTTAGTCGCGTAGAAATAAATCATTTTGAGAAAAATGAGGAACAAATTCTTTCTGATAAAGCAACAATTCATAGTGGAAAAGAAAACTTAAATGATTATATTTATATTTCGGAATCACCTATTAATATATTTAAAAATCAGATTTTACTTAAATTAGGAAAAAAATATCAGTATGAAAAACAAATTATACATGATAAAAAAATTAGGCATATTATAACATTAAAAGAGTATTTTGAAGAAAATGTTTTAGAATATTTACGGCATATATTTAGTTATATAAATATATATTCTTTTACACTCTATCCCTTAAATACCTTATATATTTGTATTTTCTTTTTATAAGTTTGAATTTACTGTTATAAATTATTTTTGGATTGTTATTTTTTAAACTTAGTTTGAATTGTTAAAAAATATTAAAAAGATAAAAAACCAATTTATATTTTCATAATAAATATTTTATATTTTGAAATTATTATTTTAAATAAAAATAACAAAGCATTAAATTGTTTTGTTCCATTAATTATTTTATTCAGGGTTGCATACCAGTAGCTGTGCGTATTCACACTTTGAGTCAGCTCGGTCTATAATATGTTACCAATTATGAGTCGACGAACAACAGTTTTTTGGGCGGCATAAGAATTAGTTAAGATGAGGAAGGTCGCTATTTTAATTTTATTAAGCGTAGAAATATTTATTACTATTTAAGAAACTAAAAATGTTATTCAAATAGTATTCTCTTAACATAAAGTGATTCATCCTAACTGTATGCCATAAATATTTATTGTATTCTTCATCACTTAGCTACAAGGGAACAGTTGGGCAAATAGCCATTCTATTCAGTATCCCCTCTAACCGCTATTGAGCTCTTAAATAATCGCAACAAAAACAATTGTTATTTAAATCTAAGTTAAAAAAGTTTTGCTTTACAATTGGAGAATACGGATTCATCCTAATTGTATGCTACAAATATTTTTTGTATCAGTCAGTACTTGGTTACAAAAAAGAGCAATCAAAAATAACTATTAACTCAAAGTAGTTATACAACAAAGTTAAACAACGACATAGAAGTCTCAAACTATGTAAAACTATTTATGTAAAATAATACAAAATTTCTTATACTTTACAGGCTTCTTGGCGTTATATTATTACGCTTTAAAAAAATTTAATAATAATAATTTTACCTTGAAAACAAACCAAGAAAGTAAAACGAATATGTGTGTATTTTTTTAAAACTACTTTTATTCTTCATTTATTTGTCATGGAAATAATGTATTCAAAAAACTTGACATTCACAGTTGTTGACGTAATTTTACCATTTGTTATTTACTCTACTTCTCGAGAAATAAATGGATGATTCACGGTTAAGGCAAATAATAAATTGCTTTTTAATTCACTTTTGATAACCTTTTAGATAGAAGAAGTTGTGCTCGGGTGTTAATATTAATTATTTACTTAAGACCATTAAGTTGCCAACAAAGTACGGAAATGACGCATCGTAATTATAACTATTAAAACATTACAAACAAAATTAAGATACAAAATTTTTAATTGATTTGTGGTTGTGTAATAAAATTAAGCAAGGACTACCCACAAAAACAAATCAAGGTTTATAAGGACACAAAAGCAAAATTCATTTAAAGTAAACAGCCGAAAAGTATGCTGCCATATTAAAAAACAAAACCTTATAATAAGTTATTTATTTGTTTTATTGAGACTTCATTCTTGATATTACAGGATTGGAATTTGATGAAAAAAGAAGTATCAATAAAATATTATTCATTATTATTACCAGAATTTTTAACATAATTTTTTTTGAAAACTGTAGTTTTTTATTTTTATTACATTATTATTATTTTTTATTTTTATAATTATTAAACTATTAACAAAAGATTAATTAACTTAAAGGTTTAATAACAATGCTTGTTTCCGGCATTTGGCTACGAACGTTCGATCATTAAAAAGAAATCTTTTAAAATAGGGTTGTATTGAAGAAATCTTTTTTAAAGAGCTCTGCAAATTCTTCGGAATGCTCATAATAAAATTTTACTAACGGTCGATTTTTTTAAATATTAAAAACTAATCTTATGATTTCATCAAATATTTTTGCTTAAGGGAAAAATACTTTAAGGAATGAATGATAAGAACGGAGAAGCAATGACATCTCTGCAGCAGTGTAAAATAATAAAAAGTAAGAGTGTTATATTCGGCTATGCCGAATGTTACCATCTATGTAAATCTAGGTTAGTGATCAAAAAGGCAAATATTGGGGTGACAGAGAATTAAAAAATAAGAAAAAAAAATGAGTACATATACATAACTTTACATAAAAATGTCATCGACTCTTAATGGGTTAAGCATTAAAAATTTTTTTTTTAGTTTTTCCTTAAAGTTCTCATCAAAAGCTTTTAAGTGATACCCATATTGAAATTAAAAAAAAAAAATTTTAATTTCAAAGGACCGTAACTCGGAAAAGATGGGCGAGCGCCAATTTGTTCACTTAATGTTCTTTTCTTGTTTTTTAATTCTCTATCGCACCATTTATTTACTTTTTTGATTGGAGTTACTTCATTGTTACAAAGAATATGGGAAAATTACATGTGGGCGTGGTGTTTAGCCCTCTGCGGACATGGGCCGATCTTGCCGATTTCCAATAGCTTCTCTTTCGACACTATGTCTGATGGATTGGCGTAATTAAATTATTGTTGAAATCAAGTTTACGAAGGACAACACTAACGGACAGAGGGACATCGCTCAATCGACTTCGCTAGGCATAAGAAGTCAGATATATATACTTTGTGGGCTCGGAAATGGATATAAAAAAACTTCCCGGTACTTCACTTTCTTCAACACTTGCGAGACGAGTCAAGCAAAAATATATATATATATATATTTTTTAATTTAATTTGGCTTAAGTTCATTTTTATTTTTATTTAAAATTTATTAAGAATGAAAAATTATTTAAAATTTTTATGTTATATTTTAAAGAAAACAGGAAAATTAAGACACTAGCGTAATGTAATGCAGCATTTTCTGGGTCGCTACATCCGTCATGAGCATTAGTTTTATCTACCTGTCTAAGGATATGTATATTGTAAATATCATCTACTTCGCCAACTATTTTTTGTAAATAGTACGAGAAATAATCAAAGTCAATTTTAATTTGGTTTGACGAAAATCAAAACCCCAAGCTTTTTTCGTTGTACTCTTTATTAATCGTTACATATATTTGTTCTTGCTTTCTGCTAACCATCGGTTTGGACACGAATACAGTTCTTTTTTAATTTTTTTTTGTACTTTTTTCTTCACGTAAACTTAAACCGAATTAAATTAATTCATTTGCTATAATAGAAAAAGTGAACGAACGACTTCACAATTAATATTTCAAGGAAACAAAAAAATTATCGCTTATAGAAATAAACGATTTTCCACAGGTCAAGTTTTAAACATTATTATAAATCGGCCACAATCAGGCCTAACCTCGAAGTACACATAATAACATATGATTTGTCAAAAAGAGTAATGCTCCAAATATATAAAACTAAAGTTCTGGCCGTAGTTTTTAATTCTTAAATAACAAATAAATGAATATGTAAAATTATTTCGTGTACGTGCTTTAGGTCGCCATGTCGTATCAACAAATTTTGTTCAATGTAATAAAAAAAGACTTAGCGAATGAGTAATTTTTGCTCAATCATTAAGTCACCATGTTGAAAAAATTATTTTTACACACATACACACATAAAAAAGCGGTTTTATTGCCTACTTGCCGGACTAATAATATGGCAATAACTAAATTTGTTTTGTAGCATTTTAAGATGTTTTATAGTTTCACTCCATTATAAGTTTTTTGTTAATGTAGTTAAACCCACTCCCTAAAAACTATAAAATTTGTTATATTCTTTATTTGTATATAAAATGAAAAATCCCTTAAAGTATGCTTTAGTTTATGGTAATACTTCAATAACAGTTTTTATTGTATCAATATGTTTGTTATATATTTAAGGGGATTTTATTGCCAATTTTTATGAATAAAAAATATTTTTATAACAATTATGTATAAATAATATTAAAGAATATGAAATATGTTTAATGTATTAATTGCTTTGTTGTTTTAATTAATGATGGAAGCATAATTATAATATTACAGTACGCTTCCCTAAGTATGCAATTAAATAGTATTAAACAAAAAAATACATTTAAATATGCAATAAATATTTTTTTTTGGAATAATAAACAAAATAATTTTACATTTATTTTGGAAAGAGAATACAATTAATTTTTATATCGTAGCAGTAAGTAAACCAAACGTTGTAGGAAATATTTTTTTTCTCGAAGAGAAGTAGGAAACAAATTCTATTTAATTATTTTTGTAACCGTGCTGTATTCCTTCTGAAAGGGATAGAGGAAATATTGGACAGGTGGTGAAAGTAGACAGATAGGAAAAATCTCCAATATTAAATACAACAGGAGTCTGCGTGCTGCAATATCAAATTCTGAATATGGTACCATTAACTAGAAAAAACATCCATATATCAAATTTTTGTTGCTCCAGGGTTCATCCCAAGCCAATCCGGTTTGCAGTCATTGCGCGTACTACTTTGACTACAGCAGCTTCAATCATTTGAAATGCCTATATCCAAAAAATGTCAAAATGAAACGATTCTTTTATGCGTCCAAGGCATACCTATCATAGGCGTATCAAATGTCCTCGAAAATTAGATTTCAGAAGCTTTTTGTGATATTGTTCAACCACTATCTTCAATTGAGTTATAGTAATCTGTCTTTAATTAACTACTGACTCTTAATCAGTCTCTATCGTAGTTTAATTACTATTTGCTCGGTTTCTGCCGTTTTGTAACAATAGAGTTAATAGAGAATAAGCTTAACACACTAAAATTTAACAAAGGTCTTATTCAAGGCGAATACATAGCAGTAGTTGACTTATATATTAGCATTAAAAGTAATTCGCTTTCGGTTCAGTTTCAATACAAAAAGGAAGCAATTTGGGCGTTTGAAAATTTAAGAAAAGGCAATCAACTAACTGTAGGCCACATGACCCTTTTATAGATTCGTTTTGTGTTTTATTTAAGAGGTTATCTGCCAAACGATCGCCGCAAAAAAACGATGTGAGGATCATTACAAAATTTTCTACAATTCTCCCTGCATAATCAACATTTATAAACCTTTTTGCGTAGATAATCTATAAATACTTAACAGTATTGCAAAAAGAAGATTCTCTAAAGTGTAGATTATAAGACGGGAAACATTAAGGGTGGGGAAAATGCTGGTTCGAAAAACAAAAAGAAGAATGTTATCGTCGAATTTGAAATTTTCGAGCAATTGCAAAGTAAAATAAAATAAAAAACAAAAAAAAAAAAAATAACATGTAAAGGGTCCGCCGAATAACTTTTTTTGGAAAATGCTATAAAAAAAGCATTGGATGGTCAGTTAGCTTCAACTCCTGAATCAATTGAGCCAATTTGTATGGCGTCACACCAAGGTCTTTATGCAAAATTCGTCTCAATGATGTCTTCGAAATGTTCAATTGCTGCGAACGACGGTGAATTTATGTTGATGGTGCTTCACGCACACTTTCTGCCACATCAGCAATATTCTCCGGTGTACCACTTTTTTTTGGCTTTTCACGCTTTGGTTTATCGATGAGGATGCCAGTTTCTTTCACCTTTTTTCACAAGATAACGAACATGCGGAGCTGACGTTGCTTCTCTTTTTTTTTCAAAATCCGTACGCAATTTTTGCACACATTCTGCAACATTACCATGATTTTCAAAGTAATGTCGCAATGATTCTCAGCGTTGTTCAAGCGTTCAGAGGAAGGATAAACTAATTATCTGTCAAATCAGACATTAACTAAGTGTTACCATTCACGAAATAAGAACTAGCTGAAAAAAAACCTTAGATGACAGACCCTTTATTAGAACTTGCAATCTATTTTAAACCAAGGGACTAGTTTGCGTAATGCAGTCTGCGGCTTGCAATATCTTTAAATTCGAAAGCCTAGTATTTAAATAACTTCTCCGAGTGTCGAGATTTATATCTCCGCTACAGCTCTAGCAAGGGATTTTTAAAGTGTTCAATAGCAAGCTTTCCACATTAACTAAACGAAAGGATTAAAACCTACTTCGGACCGAAATATTTAAATTTGTTTGCTATAATTTATTTTCCGAATATTCCCATTCACCCACCCATAGTTCCCAAATATAAAGAGATTTTCATTTGTAATTGCACTACAAAGAAAATGAAAAAAATTGGACTTTTCTGCAGACTAAAAATTTTACCGACAAAAATGCACCTAAAAAGAAGTTTCTACGCTTCGTAGATCTACAACTGAAACAAGTTTTTCTCTATTTAATGATTAGTAGGCTCTTTAAGTATTAATTAACTAGATGAGCCGCCGAATGGTCTGGCTTTTGTATTAGAAAAGATATTCTTTATAACTTTTTCTTTTGGTTGGAGTTATTTTAATTATACGCCCTGAGAGTTCCGTTTAATATTTTTAATCCGTGGAAACGAAGAATTTCGAATTTTTCCCAATTTAAATTAAAAAAGAACTTTGAGTAGACAACGTAAATCTTATATTATTTCTAACGCAACGTTACATTGCAGTGTTGAAAGATTATTTTTAAGACTTGAGGAAGAAAAAATTTATATATTCTTCTTTTTTTTTTTTGGTTCGAAGGACCAATAATTACTTAAATATAAAAAATACATAAAATACTTTAATTAAAAAAGAAAAAAATAAAAATAAAGAAATGCGGTAATACAACTTAAAAATAAAAGTAATTAATAACATTTTACCAAAAGTTCAATTTAAAAAAATAATTGTTTTTGCTTTTAGTACTTTCTAAAAAAAGTTTTATTATGTAAAACCCTCAGTCAGAGCCTTCACATTTAACGAGATTCAACATAAAACAATATTATATTTTAAAATAAAACCATGTAATTCTTACCAGCTGGCAAAATGGGAGCCCGGCATGTATGGCAGAAGCACTGCATAACAGAATCGCGTACTAATCCAATCAACATGATGAATAGATTTTATTGATTTTAGACGTGTTAGATTTTCCTTTTGCAAATAAACGATAGCACTGTGGAGGTTATTTTCGTTTAGGATTAAATTTAGATTTTTTGTAGTTAATAAACGTTGGGAATTTACAATTTTTCGTTTAAAAGATGAAGCCCAAATTATTTAATTTTAAACACTAGACATTTAGCAGTGATTGTTAAATTGGCGATATGTTTTTCTTAAGGTGATAAAAATTTCTCTTTTATTTATTTTTATTTGTTAATAAATATTTGTGTCTGGTTTTAATACTAGACTTGCTTTTTTATAAAAAACTTCTTTTTGTTGCCTTTTTAATTGTTAAGAAAATTCTTAGAAAATATTCTTATAAATTTTATTATTGTAAACTTTTTGGATGGTTTCTTTTTTACGTAGAAAAAAATTTGATGACAAGAAATTGTTTGCCTTCTTTTTTGTTGTTTTTTATTTTCTTAAATAAATTATTTTTCTCTTATGAATATATTTTTCTTTAACACGTTTTCTCTACTACCGCAAAGACGTTTTAACACGTTAGTTGTCTTTATGCGTTTATGTTGACAGTTCTATATGTTCTAATTGTAACTGAAGTTGGCTGTAGTTGAGTTTTGCTACACAAACACAAACGCACACACACAAACAAGTGTTAGCTTTAACGGTTATTACGTTTTACTTTTTCCTCCTTTTTTTATTTGCTACTTGTTGTTGTATGCTCCGTGAGTATACAATAAGAGAGTTAAAAACGACTGAATAATGTATACGTATTTTTAGATAACGGCAATTTTTTAAACACAGGCAAAATCTTGGGTTTTAAACGCAACGAAGGACCAAGTCAAACTATTTAATAACATTGGGGAATTTTAGAAAAGAGCTCTTGTTGTTGGACTGTTAAAACAATACGCAAGGACACTTTTTCTTGCAAAGAAAAAAAACCAGCCAACAATAAAGAGAATAAAACAAATAGCAGGTTGTAAGTTTGGAAAAGGGGGCAGAGAGAGATGTTGAATTTTTAAAAGGGGAGCTTACAAAGTGATTTTTTTTTAAACAATAAAACTGAACTTTAATTAATACGAAAAAATAACTAGTGGTAATTTTTGCGTTTCAAAACTAAATTTTTGAATATAAAAAATTTCAATTTACTTATTCCTTCAACTTGAATTTTCAACTAATTTTTTACGCAATATTGGTTAAAAGTTTTGAGCTTAACATAAAAAAGTACGAGGGTAAGCTTGAAAGTCGTTGCCAACCATAACAGCATTGCTTTTGTAACACTACTGATGAATAACAAATATTGTAGAGTAAGATCAAGAGGCCTATAGAACTTACGAAAGCGTTAACTGTCAAAAAAAAAAAACTTTCATACTGCGCCCTCTTTTTGAGATTTATTGCAAATCATCACGAAAAAATTAACGCCTTAACAACACTGCCAAATTAAAAATAACTATTAAATTAAATTGAAAACACGGGAAACTAAATCAATTAAATATTAAAAAATTATTATGCTATTTTTTAAATTATACCGATTTTATTGACAAGTCACCGATATTGATTATTGAGGGTACAAGCACGTCTCGATAGCCATTTCGCTACCGCTTACTTAGCTCTTCAGGAAACTTCTTACAAACATTTTAAGTAAACTAAAGATTTTGAAAGCGGTACCGAAATGCCCATCGAGACGTGTTTTTACCCTCAATAATCAATACCAGCGATGTGTTAATAAAATCGGGATAATTTAAATATTAGCACAATATTTTTTTTCTTTTTTGCTAAACTGGTTTGTAATTGCCGCATATGGAATGAAACCAATCCAAAATAGGGCCTGCAGACTTCTTTAAAAATGCCGGAGCCTGCGTTACGATTAATAGAGACCATTACCGCAGCATAAACAATGATTTTTTATTTTTAAAATATGAGTGTTTTTCATCAGGGCCAGACACGGTTTCAGCAGGAGATAGAAAAAAGTGATTCAAAGTGCCCGATCTTTCGAATTAATGTTTTTTATTAAAATATAATTTTTTTTATGTTACATTTTACAATTTATAATTTAAGCGGGTTTAAAAAAACGTCCTTTACAACATGAATTTAGATGATTTTGTGACAAAAAAATTATTTTATGTTTGCTGTACTAAAAAATTAAACTGTTTATTATATTTGCTTTACTATTTAATTCTGATAGTAACAGACAGTACGCTTTTCTTAATATGTTTAAAAAATATATAAATAAATTACAATTTTCTTGTAATTTATTTTAAGCAAAAAAAAAAAAAATAAAAAAAATGGCAATTCTGTGCGAGTATAAAAAAATGCAACTGCTGTTAATTGTACTTGAATAATAACAACTAAATTATTATATCTTCTTCTGTAATTAAATAAAAATGTCGTGATGTATCCATTATTTGCTATGCCGCTCTCTTAATTTCGCTTCAAAATAAATTGTAATTAATTCATTTTCTTATCCAAATTCCTAGGGAGAAGAGTTGAGATCTTGAGAATGTTATTGGAATTTAATATGAGCGCCCTTTTTCCATTTTTATTTTTTTGCAATAATCATTTATTTTAATCCATGATTTCACTTCATTGTAGTAACATGCTCCCGTTAAAATAATTTTTATTATTAACAACTGAGCGATTTTGAGCACAAGTGCGTGTTTTTTCCAATGTGGCTTTAAACCTCTCAATCGAGAAATACATAAAATCGAAAAAATTAAATAAAAAAAGATATTTTCTGCTTTTAAAATAACTTATTGACTTGCCCTCGTATACAATATTAAATTTTCCTCAATGCCCTTTAACTACCAGCATTTTATATAAATTATTTAATGCAATTTCACAGTTAAGGGTTGTTCACTGTATTCTCTGATTCTCTCCCTTGTAAGTCTCTCATTTTTTCAATAAGAAATAAAAATCACTGACTTGCGCCAAAAAATCTACAAAGAGAGTGTGTTGAAATTCCTCTTACTCCTAAAAAACGCAATGTCTTCTACCCTTCTCTTAATCAGAATTTCCCACCCAATATTATTATAAAATACATATAAACTTTTTTCAATAATGGTAACACAAAAACAAAAAGCCGGCTATTTTAAAAACTAACCATGAAAAAAAAATGTGCAAAATATTTGTAAAATAAAAAACAAAATTAAAAACCAAGAAAAAACTCCATTAAAGTATTAAAATCCGTTATGTACATGTGATGACACAACCGGATGAAAATTATTAAGAAAGCACAAAAACAGCTGATCATGTAAATGAATCAACGAATGAATCATCACCATTGTCGACATTGTTTAAAGCAGAATATTCTTAAAAGTTTTTTCTATTGTAGATTAAAAAAAAAATTAAACAGTAAAAAAGTTATTTTTTGTTTAGTTGTTTAGAAAAAAATTTATGATAATATTTCAAGGTAATTGAAAATGTTTACAACGAAAGTAATTGCAATGACATACATTGCATGCTGATTGGCAGGCACGCCAGAGAAATGGTATTTTTTTAATCTTCACTTAGTAACAAGAAAATATTTTCTGGAAAATTAAACAAAAACACTTTTAATAAGAGCTGTTTTTGTTACATTTTCTATAAAATAAATTTTTAACACAAACATCTTTCTGGTAAATAGTAGAGTTGCAATAAATTGTAGATTTTATGGGCAAGCAACTAAAGAGTTGGCAAGAATAATTTTTAGAACAACAATATTAATAATTTTTAGAAAAATATAAGAAATTACTGATGCCCTTACAATTTCAAAAATATCAAACTAAAATTATTGTTTAAATAATCTGCTTTAAAATTGTTCTGAAATAGAAAACAATTTTTAATGTTATAATAAAGGGTGTACCGAAAGTGATATTTAATCAACAACAGTCAACAGTCAACTATCGACACGGTTAGACGTTTATAATGGATCCTCCGCCAAATACTTTGTGCGCGAAATGTTTTAACTCGCTAAAAAATAAATTTATTGCTTGTCATATTTGTAGAGCTAAATACCACTTAATATGTGCTAATATTAATGAAAAACAGTGTGAAGTGTTTAACAATAAAAACATTGTTTTTAATTGCAATGATTGCTTAAATGTTTCATCTAATTTGCTTTCACACATCTCATCATTATCGTTTGAAGTAAAAGAGCTAAAACAATTAATATCCAACTCTCTTAATAATAAAAAACCTTGTGAGTTAAAACCACAGGTCGTTGACTTTTCAAAAAATAAAGAAAAAGCTACTACAAGAAATATAGAACAATTACAAAAGAACAATTCAAATAAGCATGCTGATGCTGTAGACATTATTAACAGTGTTGTTGCTTTGAAACAAAACGCCACAACAAAACATGACAACTTCGATTTAAACAAAGCGAATAGTCAATCGGGCTTGTCATCACCAACATGTTCCTTGTCGCAGTTGCCTACAGTTGCGTCTGATGTTGAATCAACTGCTGACACTAACAAGTTCGAACCTAACATGCATGATTGGATCAATGTTCATGGTCGTAGACGTAAAAAAGGGCGCACAATAATTGGGGTGAATAGTTCTGATGAACTTGAAGTTGTTTTTAGCAAAAAATGGATTCATTTGTCGTCTTTTAAGCCAACAGTCTCTAGTGAGCAAATAATAAGTTATGTTGAAAAAAATGCTAATATTTGCAAACAGCATATTGAATGCTACAAGCTAATAAAAAAAGATGCTGACCTGAATAGCCTTAAGAAAGTGAATTTTAAATTGGGTATATCTCCATGTTTTTATAATAAATTAATCAATCCACAACTTTGGCCAACTAACATAAAGTTACGCCCTTTTGTAAATTTTCCAAAAAAAGATTTGCAAAAAAATCCCATCTAACTTGTAAAAAAACAGATTTAAAAATATATTATCAAAACTTATCTGGAATGCGAACAAAAGCCAAAGAAATGTATGAATTTTCATCACAGTGTGAATTTGATGTTATAATGCTTACTGAAACATGGCTTAATAGTGATTTTTTGGATGCTGAATTTTTTGATAGTAACTTGTACAACATTTATCGCAAAGATAGAAATACCAGTCTTACTGGTTACTCTAGAGGAGGTGGAGTGTTAATTGCGGTGAAGTGTAAATATAAGTCTTACTTATGTACCATTGATAACAAAAATGGTTTACTTGATCAGCTAATTGTATCTATAAATAGTTTTAATACTCTATTATTTTTATGTGTATCATATATTCCACCAAAAAGTTTAGATGAATTATATGAAGCTCATATATCTAATATTATTAATGTTGAAAAAGAATTGTCGTCTAACTCTCATTTATGTGTCTTAGGGGACTTTAATCTTACTGATGTGTCATGGACACAGATTAGTGATCATATTGGTTTTTTACCAACAAATGTGAATAAACCACACGAAATAAATGTTATAGATGGACTGTTTTCTTTAAACTTATCACAAATTTGTAATATCTCTAATAAACTAAATCGTTTTTTAGATTTAGTTTTTGTGCCACATGATTGTAAATTTTCATTATACGAATGTTTATTCCCAGTTTCTCCATCTAATGTTCATCATTCTGCCTTGGTAGTTGAGATTAATTCATATAATTTTTTTGAAAAATCTCAAATGTCTAATGTTAAGTTTTTAAACTTTAATAAATGTAATTTTGATGTGCTTAACTCTTTACTAGATGTTGTGGATTGGAGTAGTGTATTTTCATGCCAATCTGCATCTGTATGTTACACAAAGTTTTTAGAAATCTTTTTGAATATTTGTGAAGAACAAATTCCTCAGAAAAAAGCGAAACCGTACAAGTTGCCATGGTACACTAAAGGACTTAAAAAGCTTAAAAATCTTCGCAATAAATCTCACAAACGTTTTATTGAATCTAACTGTAGTGATTATGACAGCTATGTTAAATTTATTTACTACCAACGGGAATTTAATTTTTTAAATAAATTTCTGTATAAGCAATACATTTTACAAAAGGAAATTGATGTTAATGCTAATCCTAAGTCTTTTTGGTCATTTGTTAAGTCAAGAAGGAAAACTTCAGACATTCCTTTAAATATGGTCCTTGGTGACGATGTTTCCGTATCAGGACAAGCTACAGTCAATATGTTTGCTAAGTATTTTAAATCAAATTTTGGCCCGTTTTTGAACCAAACACCCAAATACTCCAACTCTTTTCATATGTTAGATATTGGTACCTTGGAAGTTTCGGAAAATGATGTTTATATGGCAACTCTAGAAATAAAAAATAATTTCAAGTCAGACTCTGATGGATTATGTTCCTTTTTATTAAAAAAATGTGTATCTTCTATAACTTTTGCATTAACTTTTATTTTTAATTCATCACTCAATGAGGGCAATTTTATTCATAATTGGAAGAAAGCTACTGTAACGCCTGTTTTCAAAGTTGGTAATAGAAACGATATAACATCTTACAGGCCAATATCTAAGTTATCTTGTGTATCTAAAATTCTTGAACATATAGTATTCAAGAAATTGTCTTTTTTGACAAAGTCTTTAATTTCCCCACATCAGCATGGGTTCTACTCTGGTAGGTCAACTACCACTAACTTGGCAGTTTTTACTGAATTTTGCATTTCTAATTTAGAGCAAGGAAATCAAGTTGATGCAGTTTATGCTGATTTTAGCAAAGCCTTCGACAAAGTTTCGCATCATATTCTTCTTTCTAAATTACATTCCATTGGATTTCACTCGAAGTTCCTCAAATGGATAAAATCATATTTAGATAAAAGATTAAATAAAGTTGTTGTAGAAGGCTATGAGTCTTTTACATATCTACAGACTTCTGGTGTACCGCAAGGTAGCATCTTAGGTCCGCTTTTATTTAACTTATTCATAAACGATATATCAACATGTTTCACTTACTCTAGTTTTTTGTTGTATGCTGATGATTTGAAAGTGTTTAAAAAAATTTCGAATATTGCCGATACTCTAGCCCTTCAAAGTGATTTAAATCAGCTTATTGTCTGGTGCTCGCAAAATTATTTAAACTTAAATTTTAATAAATGTTTTCTTATGTCTTATTCTAGAGCGCGAAATCCTATTATTTCTGTTTATTACCTTGATTATCACATCATAAAATCACAAAAAATTATGTTAGATCTTGGCGTTATGTTTGACACGACCATGTCATTTAACTCACACATTGATTATATTGTTCCTAAAGCTTATGCTGCACTAGCATTTATAAGAAGAAATTGCTATAATTTTATTGATCCTTATACGATAAAGTTGTTATATATGTCTTACGTTAGGTCCAAGTTAGAGTATGCCGCAGTTATTTGGAATCCATATTGTGCACGTCAATCATCTCGCATTGAAAGAGTACAGCGAATATTTTTAAAGTTTGCTCTATCGTCAATGCGGTTTGAAGAGCCCATGCCATCATATAAATCTAGATGTTTAATGCTAGGCCTGCAAACGTTAGAATATAGGCGTGGATTTCAATTAGCTTTATTTGTTTACGATATAATAAATAGTAATATTGACTGCCCAGACTTACTTTCACGGATTCGCTTTAATGTTCCACCTAGAATTCTGCGTCATCAGCACATTTTTAACGTTCAATTCCATAATAGAAATTATGCTTTAAATAGCACACTCACTCGTGCTTTTAATTATTTAAACTTAATTAATGGCACTTTTCCTACTCAAGGTTTAGAGTTTTGCACAACAAAAACTGAATTTAAAATGCAACTTTTTAGAATTTTAACCTAAGTTTATTTTAGTACTTTTTATATAATTATAACTTTAGTATAAAATACTTTACATTAAAGTTTGTTATCTATTTAATTTAAGCATCGTCTGTAAGGAAATGAATGTTCCATAGACTTGAAAATAAATAAATAAATAAATAAATAAATAAATAATCATAAAAATTGTTAATTTTTTGGCTATGATACACAGACAAGTTAAACTTGCACAGTGTCTGTAAAATTATGTGCGCTAAAAAATTAATTTCTTAAATTACAAGCTGTCCCAATATTAACTTGATTACCGTGTATACGGCTTTATTTTTTTAACCGTAGTAAGCAGATATTTAGAATTTACCAGAGTATGTAGAATTAAAGGCTGTTTTCCAAGGGCCGAGAATTTGACCAATATGTCCGGTTATAAGTACACTCTTGAAATTTGTGCTGAGGATGTACTGGTATGTGTGCTTTAAAAATTATTTAAAATGAAGCAAAGGCCATCCCGATAGTGACGTTATTTTCAAATGTACGGCCTTATTTTGTTCAAGGCTAAGTCTCTATAAAAAAATTAAAAACAAGTAAGAGTGCTATAATCGGTTACGCCGAATCTTATGTTCCCCCTAACCATACATAAGTATATGGAAATTCAGTTAAGCGAAGTAAATCCAATAAAAAAATAAAATTTTGGATTGGTAGAGAATGAAAAATTATTATTATCGGCGCTTAATGGGTTAAGCATTTTTTTAAAATTTTAGTATTTCCTTAAAGATCTCTCCAAAAGCTTTCAAATGATACCCATATTGGTTTTTTTTAAATAATTTAAAAATTTCAAAAAGATCCGTAACTCGGAAAATATGGGCGTCAATTTTTTCACATGATATTTTTTGACATGGACAGAAATTGCTGATTTTCAATAGAAAAATTTTCAAAACTATATCAAACACAGTTGAAAGAGGATGAAAAATAAAATATCACAAAACTCTACTATAATTTATTTATATGCACTGGTACTTTGCAAATACAGGGTGTTTTTTATAGACGTATAGAACTTCGAATTGAAATAAAACACAAGAAAATCGTTTTAATGTCCATCAATTTGGCTTTATTGGAAGGATAATTTTATGCCATTAATGTTTAAATATGATTTCGGGCATGTGGCCGCCGCGGCTGGCTCGAATAAAGTCAATTCTACAGGTCCAATTTTCAACCACTTTTTTGAGCATGTGGGGCCGTATGTTGGCAATAACGCCACGAATGTTGGCTTCCAAGTCCCCTATAGTTTCTGGTTTGTTGGCGTAGACGAGCGACTTCACATATCCCCAAAGAAAATAATCCAATGGTGTCAAATCGCACGATCTTGGTGGCCAATTGACAGGTCCATTCCGCGAAATTATGCGCTCATCGAATGTTTCCTTCAATAAATCGATTGTAACGTGCGCTGTGTGGCATGTAGCGCCGTCTTGTTGGAACCACAACTCATGCACATTCATGCCATCCAATTGGGGAACAAAATAGTCGGTTATCATGGCTCTATACCGGTCTCCATTAACGGTAACTGACTCTCCAGCATTATTTCGGAAGAAGTATGGCCCAATGACTCCACCAGCCCATAGAGCACACCAAACAGTCAGTTTTTGTGCATGTAATGGCGTTTCAAGGGTCTCATGTGGATTCCCTTCACTCCAAATGCGGCAATTTTGCTTGTTGACGTAGCCATTCAACCAAAAATGAGCCTCATCACTGAACAAAATTTTGCTATGAAAATCAGCATCGAGATCAATCTCATTTTCGGCCCATACACCAAAATCACGACGCATTGCATGGTCTCGCGGCTTTAATTCTTGCACAAGCTGGATCTTGTAAGGTCGCAAGCCAAGATCTTTGCGCAAAATCTTCCATAAAGTTGATGGACAAAGCTCTAATTGCTGTGCACGGTGGCGAATCGATTCATTCGGGTCCTCTTCAACACTTTGCTCTACAGCGGCAATTGTTTCTTCGGTGCGCACTGTTCGACGTCTCTGCGGATGCGTATTATCACATAGAGTAAACGTAGTGCGAAAACGATCCATGGTTAACCGAATTAATTGCTCTGATGGCCGATTATGTCGACCATAAAATGGACGGAGCTTGCGGTAAACTTCGCGAACTGAACCATTATTTTCGAAATAAATTTGCACGATTTGCAAGCGTTGTTCTTTTGTCATCCTATTCATGATGAAATGGCAAACCAAACTAAATATTAATCACTTGACAGCTGACAAAATGGCCGCCAGTTAAAAAAGTGATGCCAACTTAAAGTTCTATACGTCTATAAAAAACACCCTTTATTAAATTAAATTAAACAACGTGTAAAAGAGCCGAAATAAAGTCAGCCGTATACAGTGGAGAAAGAAAAATTGAATTACTGTTCGTTATTGTTGGTTTTGCTTAAACTTTGATTTTTGTCTTTGCTGTATTGTTTGGAAATAATTCCCGTTGTTTAATTTAATAAAATTTTTAATTTTTTCCCAATCAGGATTTGAACCGTGGATTTTACACATAAATTAAAATTGTCCACACACAACTTAAAGCATTTCCTAGTCGTTCTCTCTGTAACTCGTCTTGTACATTTAAATTAAATTAAAAAGCAGAAAATAAGTCAATTTTAATTCATTTTTAAAAACATAAAATTTAAATCAAACATTGGCCCACAAATGGTACGGAAGCAATTGTGTGTGAGTGCAACCTGCACTGGGTTAATTTATTAAAATACCAATGATTTTGGACGTGTCTTTCCTTTCAGAATTAATTCTTCTGGTAAAGGTCTTTAAATATGCAAGATGCCTTTAACAAAATTTAATTATTTAATATTTTGAAATTTTTTATATAAATATATAGTGGGTTCAATTATTAATTTAATTGGCAAATTGTTGCCTTTATTTGTAGATAATTAATCAATTAAAAACTTTATTAAAATTCAATGTGAATTTAATTAAACTCTTTAATAAGTGCAAAAACCATTGTCTAACGGAGAGCGAATAAATTTTTTTTCTTCTTTTTAATTAAATATATATATTGAGTCAATTAAAAACTTTATTACAGTTCAATGTAATTTAAATAAACGTGCAAATACGCTTTTTCTGTGTAAGGAAAATATAAAGGAGTGAAGAAAGACTTGTGCATGGGATGAATAAGAATAGGTTTCTTAGAAATTGGCAGGTTGAGAGTAACAGAAAATAACTTCTATATTTTTTTTTTTCTAAAATAAATCTCTGTGCATTAATCTACAAGTACAAATTAGAAAACTATTGAGGCTGGTGCCTTTGTGGACGATTAAATAAGATTTGTACATCAAAAAGCGCAAAATTATTGCAAAATATCGCCGTTATATATCGAAATGTGCACGAAACACACATCATAAGAACTCAGCCTTTAGGAGTCAGAAAAATTGTATAAACTGTGAAGGAGAAATGGTTTCAACAAAATGGGTCTAAGAACACAATGCACTTTGGTAATGGCTCCTTAAGGCCAATAAAACACCCTGTAGTATTAGATTATACATTGTTTTATTATATAAGAAGATTAATTAACTACCTACCAGGACATATTTGGTTTCAATTAAATGACTCATAGTATCATTTCGGGCAAAAATAATTTAAATTACGTTAAAAAATTAAAAAGCATAATGTAATCAACATGACTTAATTCGGAGTTTTTTTTTACTTCGTGTGACAAGAAAAAAATGCTCACTTTCTTGATAAGGTTATTTTAGAGAAATATCACTTTGACAGTCACAAAATCCACACGTTGCCTCTTAGAAGCCCACGGATTACCCTTAACAAATAACGACGGAATAGCATTCAAGGGGTGATGGATTTTAACAGAATGGAGCTTCTTATGCTTAGGATTTGGATCAATTGATATTTTATGTAGAGCTTGATAAATACATTTCAAGCGATATTAACGACGTCAAATACTAACCGAAGTGTAAAGGTACATTATGGGTACAAAAATGTATTGAAAATTGTGGACAATCGAAGAATTAAAGTTACAATAAAATAAAAATTAAATCACCTTTAAACACCACACTCAACATGCTTTAACTAATCCGTTTACTTTATTGCATTAAAAGCATCTCGTGTGAGCAAATTTAAGCCGTGAAATATCCTTTGCAGATATTCTAATCATCATACTTAAAAAATAGAAAGGATTTTCAGCATCAGTTAAATTTAATCCTATCAAAATAACACGGCAAAGAGAAAAAAAAAAATAAGCAGGAACTTTCAGTGAAAGTCACACAAGCATGCAAATATGTATATGTATATAAAAATACATGAATAACAATTTATAAATGTATGAATATATGCTTCTCATTATTAAATAAATTAAGTTTGGATGCTTGCAAAATGTTGTACTTCTGTTTGAATGTATCCTTTTTTTATACAACAACAATCACACCAAACATGATTACTGATGCATAAGACAGAATAAGTTGAGATAGTGGCTGCCGCCCAGTCATACTGTCTGTTTTTCCAATAGAAGTGATATAACTTTAAAACCCTAAAAATAAATCACGTGAAAGTATGAGTCATGGAATTGTTTGGATATCTCTGTCGTCGCCACAAATGAAATGAAAAAATTAGAAACATTGAAAGCGAAACTTAACAAAATGACAGTTGAAAATTTGGCAACATTATTAGCTAAAGTTAAGAAATTAATAACCAAAAGTTATTTTTTTTTTTCGTCACCCAAAAAAAGAAACCAAGTGAGAAATTGATCTCGTTTTGTGACACCATGGACGATTAGTTAAAGTAACTTAAAAAATTATGGAAAAATTTCTTAAAAATAATCAGTTTTTTTTAACAAGAAAGACAGTGAAAAAAAAAAACAGAAAAGTGTGAAATGAAAAGTAAACTGGAAGTATTTACCGATAGAAATAGGAATTAAATAAAAATGAAAATTTAATTGATATCCAGTGCTAGAGTTCTGTCGGCCAAGTACAGGGTTGCCAGATAGTCAACATACTAAATCAGGAGGTTTAATCCGCCTTATTTTTATCCTCAATCCCCAAACAAGTTTTTATACCCTTTTACAAAAAACCCTCTTTTGGAAATAAATCGTCCAATCTGGCAACTCTAGTCATTATTAAAATGAATTTTATTAATAATACATCATGCAAAAAAACTATAAATTAAACGCTGCTGGGTTTTTTAATCCCTTAAATAAATTATATGTTTCATGTCTAATACCAACACTTTTAAAAGAAGCGTCTGCAGGTCAGATCGTAATATTACAACTTAAAACGAAATAGATAATTAATTGTTTAATGGTGTTTTTCGCGAACATATCATAAGAAAAATGTCTCATAAAGTCTCCCGCTTAAGAAACAGAACTGTTCTTTTTTTCTTATAAAATTTTTAATACATGACATAATTACCCTCCCTCTTCGCTAAAGAACTATAGCCCTCTCCAGAAAAACTCTCTATTTACGCTTATGTCCTTTGCACATACGCAATTATGCTGATTGAAAGATGAAATTCATTATTTTTGTCATTTTAAGCCTGCTTGTATTATTTTTCTTTTTAATTTCTAAAAAAAAAAAACTTGAAAACTTGATAGTATGGCAACGTCCCGTTTTAATAGATCGGGGTAGTAGTTGAAATTTTATAAAATTTGTATATTTTAAATGAATCTACAATTATACCTTCATGTATCTAAGTAAAAAAAGAGAGCAGTGGAGAGAAAACCAAAAATATTTTTTCTATAAATAAAAAATCCAATAACTAAAGCAAAGATAATTGCGTGAATAAGAGAACAAACAAAACGCAGAGTACAAGTTTCATAATAGTTTTAGTGAAAAATATAGCACTGAAGCACTTTTAACAAATAAATTATATATATTAAAATAAAAAGAAAATATGGAAATGGTAAAAAGTTTCTTACCAAAACCTTGTGGCGCCAACAAAATAACCGCATACTCGTACTTTCTAGTAGAAAGTTTCTACTCTCAACGAAGACTCGTTGTTATATTGCATGCTGTTGTTGTTTTGTTGTGATTTGTGTGTCATTGTATTTAATATAAAGGATGAATCATTTTGTTTCTTTAATCATGGTGAAAAATACAGAAAATGAAGAAATGAACAAAATGAAAAAAAAATTATAGACATTGGTTGTTTATTTTTTCTAGACGAAAATTGTAAAAATGAGTTTTAGTAGTATACTCAAATGAGTTTTCTTTTTGGGCACGCTAGTTATTATTGTTGTTACTTGTGAAATGGATATTAAGGGAAGGAATCGACGGTTTTTTATAGCAAGTTTGACAATCTTTTTTGGTTGTTGTTACTAGGTTTAGCCTGAACAGCTCAACCTATTTTAGTGAATGTTGCACCATAGATGGAAATTTGTATTTACTTTGCGTTTTATGAATTTCATCTAAACATGATAAATGAAGCTGTTATAAAAATCGAAGTGAAGTTCTAGAATAAATCATATATGCTTTGAATCAACATAAGTTCATTGTTGAATGTGTTTCACTAAAAAGACAACAAGAAAAGGCTCTCTAGTGGTACGTAATACATGTTCTAGACTTAAGAAATAATCTACGAAAAATAAGAAGAGTTTGTCTTAGACCATGGAAGTAAAGAAGAAACCTAAATCCAGTTGTTTACGTAATTTATGATCTCAAATATATGGGCTATTTGAATTAACTCTTTCTATACATATCGCGCTCGGTACTTTATACTTTCTAATAGCAAACAATTTTGTGACGTCCTAAGTTATTTCTCATCAGAAAATATAATGGCCTTCTATTGGGAATGCTTCATGTGAACTTGTACTTCCTAAGAACATTAAGGAATGTGTCAGAGGTATGCGACTTATTGAGTAACATAAATGTTATAACAAACATTGAGGTAAATATTATAATAAAACAACACACATCAATAATTATTTTCTTTGATGACTATTCATTTGCTAAGCTCTGCATAATTTTGTTGGGAACACTGTCAAAAAACACCACACACTTTAACCGATTGTTTAATACTATCATACTGCCCACAACAATATTTTTTATTAATAGGCGAGTTAAAACGTTTAGATTGTACTAATATGAAACGATCTGGTAACTTTTTCTTTCTTTTATATTTATCTTTTTTAACAGCAGTAGCAAACAATTTTTTGATGTTGTCCCAAGTTATTTATCATCAAAAATATAATGGACCACTACTACGAATGCCACATATGAACTTGTACTTAGAACATTTTCAGAGCTATGCGGCTTAATAAGTTACGAAAATGTTATAACAAGCATTGAGTTAAATGTTATTATAAATAATAAAATTTGTGGGTTTGAGTTAAATTAAAAACAAAACAAAATTACTTTCTTTGATGAAAATTCATTTATTCAGCTCTGCATAATTTTGTTTACAACACTGTTAAACATCACACACTTTAACCGATTGTTTAATACAGTCATACTGTCCACAACCATGTTTTAATATTTTTAGGCGAGTTAAAACGCCTAGATTGTTCTAATATGGAATGATCTGGCAGCTTATTCTTTTTATTTTTCTTATATTTGTCTTTTTTAACATTTGGATATGAGTACAATCAAAAGAATACTGCAGCAACTGGAAGAAACTAACAGCGTTCTTTATTGAGGGATTCTTTTTCTTGTTATAGAAAGCATGTAAGGACTTTAAATAAAAGAACATTGCATTCTTTTAAAATGTCCAAAGACATTAAACAGAATAAAAATAAAAAGTTTTTCTAAATTTTCAAAAAATTTTAGGATAAAATGGACTTGTGAAATACGAGAAGTTTTGCAATGTGAACAAAATGTTATCAAGGGACATTAGGGAAGTGGCATTATAATGTTAGGACAATTTATAACAAATTAAAAAAAAAACATAAAAAATTAAAAATTGTCTATAATCAATCGACAAAAAAACACAAAAATAAATTAATAATAAATTTTTTTAAAATGATGGCAGCCGTTCTAACATTCTGTAGAAATATTAATCATATGTCATAATTTTAAGAAAAAGAAGCGATTTTATCAAAATAAAATGTTTTTGATTTTTTCATAACAACTTTCCTTAGGTTTACTTCCCCTTGCAATAAATTGGTTAGAGAATTATGCCGACAACTAAATACCAAAAGCAAAGTGAAAACATGGCACCATTGTCGACCTCTATGTTCAGTTTTTTTTAATAAACTTTTTTTTAGTTTTATTCTATAATTTTAAAACAAAAGGAGTATGAAGTTGGCGTCATTAGGATCTGTTCGTGTTTGAATGTTTTTTTCTTTCCTCATTTTGTTGAAATAGTGGCGTCGAAATTGGCGGCGGTTAAATTTTTTTTGTTTTGTTTTTTTTTTTTGTTATAAAGTTCATCTTTTGGCTACCACTTACAACAACAAAACAAATTGCAAGGAATTGTTAGTTATACTCATGTGTTGGTTTCTGTTACACGAATAACCGTAAGGATATTATATTACAATTTGTTATGTTGAATAAATTGAAACTGTTTTTGTTGTTTTTGCTACAGCTGTAGAGTTAGTTAGTTGTTGTTGCCGGCTTATTACTTTCAACATGAGAGTGATATTGTAGCTTTTTTTTATATTGCTGCCTTTTGTTATTCGTTGTGGAGGTTATAGTTGAAAATTTATGTTGAGGTAACAAAACACTAAAGCAATAACAAAAATATTAAAATTACAGGAAGGTGACGTACATATTTTAACTGGGTTCAAAGGCATTTTGAAAAGTAGTTTTAAAATTGAAGGAAGGATTTCAATTACATAAACAAATTATTTTTGGTATTTGTACATTCAGAACATCATGACTGGTAAATTTTAGAAAAAAAAATGTATAATTCCAATTTTAATATAAAAACTTTATGCTGAAAATTGACAATTATCGAAATGAGTATCATACGCAGGGTTTCTGTTTAAATTGCAATTACTTTTACAGTTATTATTTGGTCTGCTCTGTGGCATTTTTCTTTCCTCTGTTACTTATTCTGCGACTCTGGCTCGATATATGATTTACGAAACACTATACTGCATGCAATTAACGCTACGGATCACAGCGTTACCCCGGCCAGGCGTGAATTTTTCAAGGTCTTGCTTGGTGAACAATTTATGTAAACCGTGTAGCTGTAGCTCCCTCGTGACTATAACCTACGACCGCCTATTTTCTTAATTAAAAACCTTCAGCCACTCAGCCACTATTTTCCTCATTAAACAGGGCAGGTTTGGACTACGTGTTCTTTGCTACAGGTGCTTTAAATATTCCATCAGCTGTTCTAGTGCATATGCGACTTTTACATACTGATATACCTTATATTTCTCCATACTAATGGCGATAATGGGATTTGAACTTATAACTCACGAGCTTCTCTTTTGCAACAAGCAGACATCTCCACCAACGCACCCACCTCGGTTTCTTGTCAGACACTCTCGATAATATGATTACAAGCACTTAAATTTCTGTTTATCTCTATTCCTTCAGTTTTTTTCTATTAATTTTAGATATTTGTAGCTGGCAATTTTTACCGTTAAACCTGATTTTTGGTACTGACATAAAAGTGTTTCACGCAATTCTCAACATTTGTGTTGAATTTTCAGAAATATTTAGTCTTTAAATACATTTTCTTTATAAACTTGTGATTAGTTTTTTCACTACAAAAAGTGGAAAAGGGTATATCTAATTTTGTCACTCCGTGTATAATATCTAGAATATCCATTTTCGACCCCATAAAGTATATAAATATATTCTGACTTCTCATTATGCATTCATAGCGAAGTAGATTGAGCGATGTCCATCCGTGTTGGTGTTGAAATCAAGTTTGCGTCACAAAAAAAAAAAAAAAAAAATTTTCAATCAAATAGTTTCGAAAGAGGGTTATATTGGAAATCAGCATGATCGGTCCATGCCCTTCGAGGCAGCAGGCAAAACACCACGACTTCCTCTAATTTTTTCATGTCATTTGGAACAATAAAAAAGTAACTCCAATAAAGAAAATAAATATGCTCTATGCTCCTTGTAGGAGTAAAATTATCAAATGTAATCAAAAAATAAATACTCGTATATGGGGCGATAGAGAACTAAAAAAATAAAATTTTCCAAGTTACGGGGCTCTGAGATTTTCAAATTTTTTGTAATGTCAATATGGGTATCATTTTAAAGCTGTTGAAGAGATCTTTAAGGTAATACAAATTTTTTTGGAAAAATCCTTAACCCATTGAGGGCGTTTTCATGAAATTGCAACTTCTTTAATAATATTTTTTTTGTTTTTTGTTATATCTGCAAATTTTTGGGTTAAATACGTTTTTTTATAATGTTATTTGGTAAAATTGTATTTTTATAAAATTCCGCTTTTATTGAAATAAATTTATTTTTGATCCCAGATTTTTAGTTCAAACTTAAAATTTTAAATAATTAAATTTTATAAATGAATGAAAATTGACTTATTTTCGTCTTTTTGGGTTGTTTTAATTTAATTTCTAAATAATTTTAAGAAATAAAAATTATTTACAAATGTACGCGGACGTTTTGCAAAGAAAACAAACATCAGCATTCTTCGCATCTATCTACCTTATGTTATGTACGTATCAACTATTTAATCAACTAATAATTACGTTTTTTAATAAATAATTCAATTTTTAAAACGAAATTCAACGCTTTGTGATTTTCCGTGGTACCGTACGCAACATTTTGTACGCCTATAGAGCGGCATTATTGTAGTATATCTAACGGGACAAAGGGAGAAGAACGTTCCATAGAAAGGAAATTAAGCGCATTCGAAATTTTTGTCTTTATTTAAAACGTTATGCTTATAATCTATCGTCTGCAAGATATAAGATTTTAAGTTTAAGTGTACTAAGGTAATGGCAAACTTACATGTGCAATTTCCTTAAGTAATTCATATCATGTTAATACTTTATTTATTTACTTTTCTTTCGGCCCATGTAAATAATGAAAAACAAAAAAGAAAAAAAGTTTATTATCCTGTTCATTGCACCAAAAGTTTGTTTATGATTTAAGAATCATATATTCCAACATGTATTATATTACATAAACACAATGTAAAAGCGTACCTTTATGTTCTTAGAACATATTCTTTGCTCATGTTTGAAATCCTGTACAAGTCTATTTTACTATTACTCTTCTAAACGTCTTTATATCAATTAGAGTTTTATGCTGCTGTTACAGCAATAATAGTTTACATTTTTCACAAACAAAAAAAAAAACACAAAGAATGAAAAAATAAAGTTTTAAATTACTAAGAGATTTAACGGTAATGGGTGATATTTTATAATTTATTATGAAATTATACACTCACGCCCCTTCATACACTGACGGTTTACTGCCAAAACAAAGCACATTGTGGTCACCAGGTGCTGGTGGTGAAACCAACCAAGTTGGTGGTAGCTGTATTAGCAACACTTACCTGAAATAAAAAGAAGAACAAAGAATAATTATTATAGTTTGAAGAGTTTTTTTTAATGTAGTAAATTTATGGTTTAAACTTTGTATAAAAAAAAAAATAATAATAATAATAAACTTGGGAAACGGCTATTATTAAAACGTAATGGTCCATTAAAGTTAGACGAGAAAAAAAGATTTAGTTGGCAACTGTTTGAAAATTAAACATTTTAACTTAAGGTGAAGAAAATTTTTAACTAAACAGCAAAAATAAGTTACAGGGTTGGCCATTAACTTTTCTTACTGTAGTCAAAAGCTGGCTATCCCACCCGAAGGAAGAAGAAAAAGAAATTAAAGAAATGTTAAGAAAATAAATTTAGTCTCCATTAAAGCTTTAACTAGAGAAATAAAACGTACTGTTTTTAACATCGGGTCAGACTTATGACTCTAAGTTTTTAAATATACAAAAACCCAGTTAAAATTCCAAAGTTATAAATTCTTAAATTTTGCCTATAAAATCGACATTTAGAAGCCAAGAAATAGGTCGATTTTAAGGAGCTCTAGGAATAACTCATTTAGCAAATCGGCTAATATTTTTGGCGGAGAAAATTGAAGGTTTATTAAGAAGTTTTCCTTTTATCGGCCAAGGATTGCTGGTCCTTTTTTTTTTATCAAAACTATATCAGAATTGGATTTTTATAAATTTCAAATTGGAAACCTTATATTTTCTAAACTGGCTAATGTTTTTTTTTTTAAATAGTGTCCAATTTGACCAAGGTCGTGAACATTTTTCAATTTTAAAATGAAAATAACTCATTTACTCTAGATGATAATTCTGATTTTCTGAACTTAATTCTTAGTATCAATATCACTTCGTATCAATGTCGGCGTCACTTCAATAAAAAATTTTCATTCTATAACATTCCTGTGACGACGTCGACAGTTTATCGATTTTTATTAAATGAAAATGGCCATCCCTAAGTTTTTTGTTAAATTTTATTTGTGTTGGATACTTTTATGATATAATGTTTTCTATAAGTGAAGAAAATTTTGATTTGATTGATGATGACAGCTTGAAAAAACAAAAATTTGTGTTGGGAAAGAAAACTTCTTGGGCAGAATTGCAATATTTTTAATTTGCGGTATCGCAAGTATGTACATACTTATGTTTTGCCTGCTCCTGGCTGTGCTTTCAACGATAAATTCGACTTCAGCAAGTTCCATGTCATTAGAATCGTTTCCCATGTCAACCATTTGAAATCCTTGAACTGCTCCTTCAGGTTTCAAATGCTTTTGAAAGTCAAGAAGGTTTGTTTCTTCCAGCGGGCTGAGTGAAAATTGTTTAAACATTCCGCCGCCAGTGGCTTTACATTCCGCTTTATTAGCAACCATCTTTTTTTAGTTTCTCCATACCTTAAAAGTAATTTTTACAAACTTTTTTATAAATCTGTATTCAATCCTTTATTTTGTTACCTTTTGCCATTCATCTGCTAATCTTCTAGGCGGACCAAGAGAAAGTAGTATTTTTCCAATTTCTTCCCATTTTCCTTTAAAATTGCATGAAGCACTGCCTTTGCAATAATTTTTCAATATTTCAAATTCATTTGGATTTGTAATTTTCACTTTTTTACATTTTCAATGTTATGTTTGGTTTAAATCATCTCCAGTCGTAATGGAAAAAGGCGTCGACAAAAAACAGAGTCACGTCAATAGAATATCGTCGTCACATTTGTTGTAGAATACAAAAAATATTTGAGCAGTAATCGATAAATATCAATAACGACAAGTAGAATAACAAATCAAATGCGTCGACACATATCAACATTGATATGTGACGACGTCGATAACTAGAATAAGGGTGAATGTTTCAGATCTATTCTCAGAAGTCATTATGTAACTGTGATTTAAAGAGATAACATATTTTGGCTCTCAACTGACAAAATACAATTCAACAGCAAAGACGAATAAAACCTTTGTTTATCATTCGTACCAATAGATTTAATTAGCTGTTATTTCGTTGTTCAAGATTAAATACATATATTATCATTGCAATAAACAAAGCGTTACGTTATACAATTTAATAACAATCCATTCACCTTTTCGGCGAAAGTAAGGTGGTGGCTCTAGATATTTCTAAGGCGTTTGATAGAGTGTGTCATGGTGTACTCATATCAAAACTTATTGCTTTTGGTGTCGGTAATAGTTTCTCTCGACTTATATCGAGCTTTCTCAGGGATCGCACTATACGAGTTGTCATAGATGGGATCGCATCAAACGAGTTCAAGGTAAATTCAGGGGTACCGCAAGGTTCCGTTCTTTCCCCTACCCTGTTTCTTATTTTTCTTAATGACCTTCTACGTCAGACTTCCAAACTTATCTATTCTTTCGCAGATGACAGTAGCATATGCCATTCATTTTCTTTTCGCAATAGACCAAGCCTTCGGGAAATTGGGGCTATGCGAAAGCACATGGATGGATCCCTTAATCGCGACCTTTTGGTAATCTCCGAATGGGGCCTTGCGAATAGGGTTCAATTTAACGCTCATAAAACCCAGTGCTGTGTGCTTTCGCACAGGCGTACGGCTGAATATGCTACCTCATCTGTAATTATGGGTGATATATATATTAAGGAATCAGAAGCTCTCGATGTTTTGGCATGAAAATTCAATGTGATGTTCGTTGAAACCAGCATATTTTTCATGTCGCAAAAGAAGCATTCAAGTGCCTAGGTTTTTTGAAACGGTGTAAGAAATACTTCATTCCATCTGATCTCATTATCTATGTCACCTTTATCAGACCGAAAATGGAATACAACTCTCATGTGTGGGCCGGTGCTTCAAAGTCTATTTTGGAGTTACTCGACCGCGTGCAGGAGAGAGCGAAGAAGCTCATCGGTGACAGTAGGGTATCCAGCTCTATTGACTCACTGGAGCATCGACGCAATGTGGGGTGTGTTTCACTGTTTTATCGTTACTACAACGGAATGTGCTCTTATGAAATAAGGAAACTTGTTCCTGAAAACCGTAATTTTTTACGCGCAACGCGTTCTGCATCAAGAGCGCATTCCTTTGTGGTCGATTGGCCAGTGAATCGCACTACGCATTACAGAGAGAGTTCGTTTTTTAGCCGTGTCCAAACATCGTTTGGACAATATAATACCCCGCCAAATCTGCAAGAGAAATTTATAAACATATCAATTGTTTCAAGCCGAACAGTTCGTATGTGGAATAAACTCCCCGCAGAGGTCTTTCCTGCCACTTTCAATGTGCAAGGATTCAAATCAAATGTCCACAGGCACTACTCCCTTTATCCCCCTTCCCACAACCTAATTTCCTAGTTCTGGTACAATGCATTGCATTAGTAGGGGTCATCCCCTGAGTGATGGTCCTAATAATTAAAAATAAATAAATAATGTACATTCGGCTTTAATTTAAAATATTACACAAATTTAAAGGAAAATAATATTCTTACTTTAGGGGATCTCGCAAACGAACACAAAAAATCGAGAAATCGGGACTTTAAACATGTTCACAATTTGATATTATCATTTTATTCTGTCTTATCGGTAAAAAGAATAAGAATAAATTACTGCTTATAGCATTGCGTCGGCGACCCTGCAAGCAGTATAATATCTAAATTTGAGATTTTAACTCGTCTTTACCTCTACTGTAGTTGTGTCAAGTGTTTCAATACAATCAGATTAGCCGTTCAGTATCTCAAGAACTATTTTAATTTTTTAATAAATCTCACACTATGCCAAGCCTCAATATTTTTGTAAATTAAATGAGAATTGTAAAATATTATACTTATTTCCAGTAGTAGGTATTGTACTGCATAAAAAAAGGTTTTTCGAGCACCCTATCGACCACTTTCTAATCGTCATAATCCAACCCCAAAAACACAAATACTAGTTCACAATAACTAGTTCTTTAAAGTACAGCTCGTACTCCACATGCAGCCTCAATGCCTCATTGTTATTGCTTAAGGCGAATATGACAGCACTAGTCATTTGTTTGGAAAATAAAGCTAACTTCAAGTACAACGGGAACCAAGAGAACCGGTTCCTATACCGGTTATGGGTGAGGCCTTTCCGAAAGTTACATAAGCCATCATTAATGGGGTGTAAGTTTAGACCTTGAGTAAGGAGCAAGAGCATGGTCTGACCAACCATGATGCTATAAACTGATTTCTGGGTTGTCGCTATGGGCCCCGAGGTCGCTAGTGGTCGCATTTATTTCAGTGTTGGTTTCGCTTTACTTTCAAGCGTTGCTATATCACAGTAATATAGCTTTTTACCTGGCGATGGAGTAAACATGCAATAATTAAATTTAGTAAATATTTCCTTTCCTTTACCGGAAATGTAAGTTCAGCGGCAAAATTAATTTCTGACTTAATGGAAGTGAGAAATCAGATGCTGTTTTTATTTATTAAATTAGACTCACTGAAATCATAACAATTTTTTTTAAAGTAAGTCCTTTCTTCAGCAAATAAAAAATTATTCAAAAATATTAAAAACAATATTGCATCAAATAAACCATAATTATTCAACTATTCACAAAGAATTTTAATTACATTATTAAATAAATAAATTACAACGGCTTATTCATATGTGAAGCAGCATTTAACTTTTCCATTATTTTATTTAAACTTTCTGTAAACGTTTTCAATATAAATTCTCTTGAGCCAACATTCGACGAATTGGCATTTAAAGTAGATGAATTGTCTTTTACATTGCACATACAAATAATCAAGCGTGGCATTCAGTAGAATAATAAAATATTTAAATGCCGTTGTGGCTATTAAAGTTATCAGCATTTTGTATTTGCTTGGTTGCAATAAAAACTCCAACCAATAATAACTGATTACAATCGATAAACATTTTAAAACATGCACTTTACATTTCAATTTTCTGGGCACTTATACGTCAACATCAATGACAACATTTACCCCATAATGATACGTAGTTTAATGACCCCACAATTTACTTAAGAATATAAATGTTTGAATGGAAAGTCTATTAATGTACGACGATAGTCTGAAAACACTTTTGCAATATAATTGTAAAAATAAAGAAGCTCAATAGAAAACTGAGTCTACTTTTAATTAAATTTGGGAAATAATACGAGTATACTGCCTATAGTCTCAGAATTTTGAATGGGCACCGAAAGCGAGCTTTTAATTTGCTGTGACCATAAAGTAAGATAAAAACAAGTAAACGAACATCTACAGTTCAAAAACATACGCTGATAAATACATGGCCAAGAGGTGCTTAGTAGTTAGTAGGCAGCATCTGGACACTATTCGACACCATTCTAATACAGACTTGTGTGCTTTTTGAACTACACTATACGAGTACGAACGGAATAATGAAGTCTTACAGAGGGCAGAGTTCTTAGTATCTAAGGCAGTGAAAAGATGTGAGAGGAATGATAAAATGAGTGTTTCGATCAGAAACTTTGGTCCAATCTAACCGCGAAAATTTAAGAATCCTCGTGTGACATAGAGAGAATCGAATAATAATCGACTTATATTAAGCTTTCTCAGGGATCGCACTATACGAGTTGTTATAGATGGGATCTCATCAAACGTGTTCAAGGTAAATTCAGGGGCACCGCAAGGTTCCGTTCTTTCCCCTACCCTATTTCTTATTTTTCTCAATGACCTTCTACGTCAGTCTTGCAACCCTATTTAATCTTTCGCAGATGACAGTAGCATATGCCATTCATTTTCGTTTCGCAATAGACCAAACCTTCGGGAAATTGGGGCTGTGCAAAAGCACATCGACTATATATACCTATACCCTTATCTCGACCTTTTGGTAATCTTCGAATGGGGCCTTGGGAATAACGTTTAATTCAACGCTCATAAAACCAAGTGCTATGTGCTTTCGCACAGGCGTATGGATGAATATGCTAACTCATCTGTAATTATGGGTGATATATATATTAAGGAATCAGAAGTGCTCGATGTTCTTGGCATGAAAATTCAGTGTTATGATCATTGGAACCAGCATATTATTCATGTCGCAAAACAAGCATTCAAGTGCCTAGGTTTTCTGAAACGGTGCAAGAAATACTTCACTCCATCTGATCTCCTTACTATCTATGTCACCTTTATCAGACCAAAAATGGAATACAACTCTCATGTATGGGCCGGGCTTGAAAATCTGTTTTGTAGTTACTCGACCGCGTGCAAGACAGAGCGAAAAAGCTCATCGGTGACAGTAGGGTATCCAGCTCTATTGACTCACTAGAGCATCGACGCAATGTGGGGTGAGTTTCACTGTTTTATCGTTACTACAACGGAATGTGGTATTATGAAATCAGGCAACTTCCTGAAAACCGTAATTTCGTAAGCGCAACGCGCTCTGCATCAAAAGCGCATTCCTTTGTGGTCGATTGGCCAGTGTATCGCACTACGCATTACAGAGAGAATTCGTTTTTCGCCGAACTTCTTGCAGAGGTTTTTCCTGCCACTTTCAATGTGCAAAGATTCAAATCAAATGTCAACAAGCACTACTCTCTCTATACCCCTTCCAACAACCTAATTTCCTAGTTCTGGCACAAGGCATTGCATAAGTAGGAGGCATCCCCTGAATGCTGGTCCTAATAAAAAAACGAAACCCGGCAATATCAGAAAGGTTAGATGTCTTCGGTAGGCTACAGTCGGTAAACAGTCGTGATAACTCTAAAAACTTCAACCTAGTCCAACCATTATAGGGAAATAATCTACGAGCTTGAAAGCGATGAGGTGAAATGTGAACAACTGTACCCTCTAGCGTGCCATAATATAAACTCACACTGGATAGAAGCTAACGACATGCAATTGTTAGTCTCTGCATATCTGAAGAAATGGCAGGAAACTGTTGATTATGGGCAAGGACAGGATTCTGCTCAAGGTGCGAAAAGAAAAATTAATCAGCGACACGAAGGGGCTTTAAGCCTATCGGGTTTAGAATGTAGCCAGGTAAGGAATGTGGGGAACCTAAGCCCACAGATTAATATTATGCGTATTAAGTATTGGGAAATGCGAATAATTTCTATCAAATGATGATCAAAATTTAATTAAACTGAAAGTTTTCAGGAAGCGCACTTTTATCTTTCAGTCTTTTAACTTATTAAGAAAAAAGAAGAAAGACGTTGGAAAAGAAAAGAATTCTCTGGCTGCAAAAATTATTAGTTGCTGCCGAGAGAACCGGGGTAGGGTGATTAATTGATTTAGTAGCAATGGAACCTATGTCACAATCAAGATCTTTTGTTAAGAATGACTTGTGCAGAAACTGTCAGAACGAAGAAGCTAAAAAGATCACACAGCTTCATGCTTTTGCCATCATAAGCTGAGGTACCAAAACGATAATTTTCTAGTCTTAAAAGCCCGCACATATATGGACCTATCTTTTTAACGATTACAGCCAGACACTTGAAATTAATACAGATAATACAGCGACATGTCCAATATAAAGCAGAATAACAAATTTTAATTAATTCAGACATAATTTTCAATTATATGGCCTAATATATATTTTGAACCGTAACAACAGAAATTTTGTCTTCAAAAACAAATAACAGGAACACAAAATGCAAAAGTAAACGGTAGCCCATACACTAACCGAGAAGTTTATTATAATGAAAAAATGAGAAGTAATACACAAATATTCCACAAAACTTGTACCACAAAAAAAAAAAACGCCAAAAAAAAGTGTCACAAAAAACCCAAAAACGGATTTTCTTCTATTTGATAATAAAACAAACTTTGCTTCGGTGGGGCTAAATATTGTACCTTACTTTGAAATGCAATTACTGACAATTTTGACATTAAAAGAAAAATACGCTATATTCAAAGTACAGTACAATATTTGGCAACACTTATTTTTGTATCTCACGAATACAACTCTATATATCCATGAATATAACTTAAATAAACTTCAGATGAATTAGATAATAGTATTTTACTTTCGAAACGATAATTGATTTTTAAAGTAAATATTCATCCTCTTACGATCACTGTTGCAAGTAGTACAGACATTAATGTTTTTTTAAACCCGATTAAATATTAAAATAAATTGCAACTGTCAAATAAAACTATATGGGCTTTCGTATGAAAAAATATACATAAAGAAAAAGCAAAGAAAACAAGTTCCTCCTTCCATATTTGCCTACTTATTGCAAAGTAAGTAGAATAAAAAACCAAAACCGTAGTTGTCTGTTATAAAAAGTAACAAACATTGAATAGTTGGAGGTTACAAAAAAGAGATTCATATGTTTCATTTCTCACATAAAATTTTTTTTACAATAACCAATACAAATAAAAGCAAAAAGTGTGCATAAAACGAGTATTGAATTTTTTTCAATTCTGAGTACGAATTAATATAAGAAAAGTTTTGGTATAACTGCAAAGTGGTTTGAAAACGATTTATTTTGGGACAAAATTCGGTATCTTATGAACCGCTAATGATATTAAGATGTCTTAATGAAATTTAAAGTAGAGGAGTTTCTCAGTGAACTTGAAAACATTCTGTTTGTTATTTGTGTTTTTCAGTTTGGCACAAAATGTGTTTGTACAATTTTTTTTAGAAAAAAATTATAAGGAGTTAAAGTTTAGGAAGCTTAATTTTTTTTTATTTATTGGGACCAGCACTCAGGGGATGATCCCTACTTATGCGATGCATTGTGCCAGAACTAGGAAATTAGGTTGTGGGAAGGGGGATACAGGTAGTAGTGCTTGTGGACATTTCATTTGAATCTTTGCACAATGAAAGTGGAAAGCTTATGACTTCTAGGTGAATAATATTATGATTTTTTCGTGCTCTATATTTTAAATGACATTTACCTTAAAAAAATTACTTAATGTGGTTTTTTGAGAAATAAATATGGAATTAAAATTGTCACAACATGAAAACGTATTGAGATATTTTTACTTACTTATAACAGTCAATATGATACTGTAACAGCATCTATAATGTTGTGCATAAATAAGTAAGATTGACTAAAAATAAAAATTGCACTCGTGACCAACCGGGGGTTGGTACAAGCAAAAAAAAAAATATATAGAGACAACAGTTAAGAAAAAATTCTTTGGTTTGTGAGTAGAATAAGAATGATATGAATACTCCTCGTATTCTTATTTACAAAAGTTAGTTGGTTTAATAGATAATGTTTATAATATACACAACATAAAGTAGATAGATGCGAAGAATGCTAATAAGAATGTAGCGATCCACAAAATACAGTATTACATTCTGCAGGTGCCTAATTTTTCTTGTTTTTGAAGATAAATTTTCAAAATAATTGTTCTTTATAAAAATTTCAATTAATTTATTCTTACAAAATTTCGAAATTACATAGATAAGTGCTTCTAATCAAATGGTGAATAAGACTTACTTTTTTTATTTTTTAATTTAAGTATAAATTTACGGAACGGGGAAAAAATTTAGTTTTTTTTTTGACAAGAGAGGCTATTCTGCCTTTATTAATCGCGGAACTGTAAAATCCTTTTTGGAGTGTGTAGCCAACAATTAGGAACTTAAAAGCCTGTTTACGTTTATTTAATCGGTGCTTTGAACTCTCAGGAACAAAAATTATTTTTTTTTAAAAAATTGGCTATATTTGGATATTGCTAGAGGAAGAACCGTTATAATTTTTGAGCTATTTTTTTTTTATTCTTATTTGTTATAGGTTGTCTTTAAAATTGTTTAAAAAAAATTGCTAGTTCCAAAGTACATTTAAATTACATAGCAAAAAAAAAACATGCCACCTTTTTGGGGAAAATCCTTAAGAATCGTTGTTTTTAACATTTTCCCAATTCCGAGGTATGTAACTTTTTAACGAAAAACGCTAACAGAACAAACCTTCAAACTTGTTTATTCTAAATTTTAATAAGAATATAGCAAATGTCTTAAAGTTAAAATCGAACAATTAAAGGCACAACGCCACATTTTTTATAGATATTTTTTAAGGTCTAATTAAATTAAAAAAGTCTTAACATTTCAGTTAAAAATAAACCCGAGGTATCTAAATTTGGTGGCCTATCAGAAGCCCCCCTTCACCCTGAGGGCCCGACCTTTCGCAAGTTTACATCTCTGGTTTGCGTCTTTGAAATTTCATTAAGATATCTTAAGTGCTTCATATTATACAAATCGTTTTCAAACCACTGTGCATATGGAAAAAAATATTTAAGAGAATATTGCAACTATTCAAGCAGCACATGATAATGGCAATGAACTATATTAAGGTAACGACCGTGGGAAAAAAATGATATAGTTTGAAATTTTAAGCCCTTTTAAAAATATAAGAGACCTCTACATTCAACGGAAAAATTTTAACCGAAATTTACTAAAGGGTTATAGTATATAATCTCTAAGATCATATGTTTTCTGAGCTCACATGTAAGTTTGTTTTTACTGTATATTTTTTTACAAAGCTTGAGAAGAAGTACCTCCTATTCAAAAGTAATTATTACATTATTCTTTATCTGCATAGCTACAATAGAGCGACTCTCTAATCATGATGTAAATTATATTGAGCGTGAAGTGCTTTTTTCAGCTAAAGCTTAAGAGAGTCGGATACCCACCCAACGACAAGACAATTATTAATTTTACTGTATCTGCACGACTCTACTAAAGACTCTAATTTCAAGTAAGAAACGTAAGATTACGCAGTTTTAAAAAAAACTGCCTAATGTTAGGTGACAGAGACGGGTATTCCCCCTACAAAGTAATTTTTATTTATTCTATATATGAAGATCTACAATAGTAACACTGTCATGCAAAAGACCAAAAGATTGGTAAGGGCCAGACGGGTAACCCTCCAGCCCATGCAAAGTAATTATTAACTATTCTATATATGGATACCTATAATAGTGATACTGTCTAAATTTCATTAGATTTGTTTAGATTTAGAAATAAAGATGGTTTAAATCAAAAGTTTAGTCGTTTAGATGGGGGAGATGGTTTTCCCGAGTACAAATTACTCAACTGCAATTGTTTGACTATTTAAATTTCATGTACACAGGTAACTCTGAAAATACTAACCGTTTTAAAGCAAAAGCGCAAAGTTCAGGAGGGGGCGGAGACGGGTACCCCACGTACAATTTTTAGTTATACTATATTTGGATATGTGAAATAGTGCATCTCTCCGAATATCATGTAGGGACCTCTTAGAATGAAGAGTATCTTCAGCACGAGTCCAGTGGTATGGGAGGGGGATACGGGTACCCCGCACAAAGTAAATATTTCTGCTTAACTGCAGAACTACAAAACTGAGTCTGTTTACTTAGTCCGGACTAATATAAAAATAAAGCGCGTAGGAAGCAGGCAGAAGGCTCGCGGAATAGGATAGGGGAAAGTGGTACTTCCTTTAACTGTTTACTGGAGATTTTAAGAAGATATCATTCAACTATATGTTTAACAAAATTTAGCTGGGTTTTAATATAATTTCTTAAATTCGTTTACTTTAAATAGCGCAGAGAAAAACATAGTTGCATTATGATCACCAGAACAAAGTTATTTTCTGTATAACAATGTATAATTTTTGAATCAAACATCATTATAATAATTTGTGGTTGAAACGGCTAGTAGGCATTAAAAGTTAAATTTGATTGGAGTTTGATATATAAAACCATAACCCAAGCTTTCTCAGTACTTAAGGAAAGCAATTGTAACCATAAAATATTATTGATAGAAACATTATTCAAAAGCTGTCAAAAAAGCTATAATCATTCTGTAAGCTATCAGTTCAATAGTGTACATTTACTTACTGAAAAAATTATTTATTTTTGGTAACAAAATATCGTAAAAAAGAATAAGAACTAAACTCCATTAAATTAGATTTCAAAAAAACCTTAAGTAAACAGAGTATGACCAAAATTTCGAATCATTTTATGATTGTCTTATTTAATCATAAAATTATTAGATTTTAAAACATCATTATATATTTAAACTTTAAACATCTTCGTGGTAATTTTTTAACAATATTCCACTTAACTGAAAATAGTATATTTTGAGTAGAACGATATAATTTTACCATAACATAACAATGTTGGTTTATCCAATAATGTTTTTTTTTCTTCATGTGTTGATAGATATTGTTTTGGACGACATGTAGTCCGGCTATAAAGTATTGCCTTATTTATGATATACAAACTTTTGGATTTCGTTATTAGGACAATTCGAAGCACCTTGAGGTAATTTTTTAAAGCGTTTTTAAACAAGTCAAATATTTAATGTCCGAAAGAAACTTACAAATTAACGTTTTCTACTTAATTTTAGGACAAAAAATATAAATAAAAAAATATTAAGGTCTGTTAAAACAGACCTTGAAAATTAATCCCTTCCGGTTATGATGACTTTTATTGTATAACAAAGAATTACTTTAATAAAACGATGCTCTAAATTTACAACCAATAGTAAAAAAGAAACAAAGAAAATATTTAAAATGTCGCTTGGATGCAATTTAAAGTTGTCATACAAAAACGATTTGCAATTTATGGCGTCTTTAAATGGTCAAGAACCTCATTCTACCCACTTATATCATTTACTTTTTTTTTGTTTTTTTTTTTCTTTTAACTTAATTCTTTTTCAGTCTTTTCCTCAATTTCACGTTAACTTAAGCAAAATAACATATAAGATATTTTTGCATGTCAGTCTATGAACAACGGATTATTTGCGTACTTTTGTTTTTATTCCTTTTGTGACTGGTTATCAAAAACAAACTATAAATTTTAATTGCATTTGTATTACAGCTGAAATAAATTCAACTACTGCATTGAACTTTAAAGCATCCAGGTCTTTTTATTTATTTATTAAAAAAAAAAAAAAAAAAAAAAAACGAAACGTTAAAAAGACCCACGCAACGTAAGAAAAGCAAATTGTGTTACTATTAAGTCATAGCACATTGAACAGTGGGACAGTATAAAATTAAAATAGAAATTATGCCAAATTTAACGAGCCCATAAGATAACGTTAATTTCTGAGTATTCAATAAAACCTTTATCAAGAAAAGAAAAATAATAAAATCAATAAATCGACAAGATTACAAATAATGATTAAAAATGGTAAAAATAATATCGTATTTAAAAATCGCTCCTTTTGAAAAATAAACTCTGTTACTAAAAAACAAGTAAGAGTGATATATTTGGCTTAACATATCATACATACACTTTACCATATATGTAAATCTAATATAGTGAAGTAACTCAAATAAAAAAAAGCAAATGTTGGGGTGGGCGAATACGTAATAATTGGCGTCCGTGTAACACATTCCGATTTTTTCGTTTAACTTACGTTGTGTTTCGTATAAATAAATGTTGTGTCAAATCGTAGTATTGCCAATGTATTAATTAATGTTTTTTATTTACATACTTTTTTTCTTATACATTTTTTGTTTTTGTCTTAAATGATGATAACCCTGCTGCCGCGCTTAAAAAGAAACAGCTGAGTTAAATAAACAAAACAAAATTATCAAACAATGAAGTAAAAATTTTTGCCTGCAAAACAAAAATTTGTGAAAATTAAAAAGGTGAAACAAAGTTATAAAAATAAACAATAATTTAAATGTATGTATAATACTAATAAATGTTTTTATAAGTGAAAATGTTATGGGCAGTTGCCCAACAATATTAATTCCTGACGAATGATTTTTCGACGTGTCTGACACTACAATGCGCGATACATAAACAAGAAACAATTGCCATTTGTTACGTTTTTTACAAAAACAAAATGACATTCGCGTTTTAATAACCCGAACATGGGAAACGGTAACATTTTTGTTCTTCTAATCGACAAATTGTGTTCTGTAAATTGGCTGTTAAAAAAAAAATTGCACATAAAAAAGCCATCGGCTCTTAATGGGTTATGTATTCTTAAAAAAATTTAGTATTTCCTTGAAGATCTCTTCAAAAGCTTTAAAATAACACCCATACTGATATTTAAAAAAAAATAAAAATTTCAGAGCCTCGTAACTCGGAAACAATGGGCAAGCAATAATTTTTTACATGATGTTTTTTCTTCTTTTTTAATTCTCTAATTCTTTTTTACTTTTTTTTGTGATTCGAGTTACTTAATTTGATATGTTCCAAATGATATGGAAAAATTAGAGGCAGGCGTGGTGTTTTGCTCACTGTCTCTAAGGATATAGACCGACCTTTTTGTTTATCAATAGTTGATCGATTGGCGTACTTAAATTTTCTTTAGCTCACGGACATCGCTCAATTGTCTTCATTATGCTTAAGAAATCAGAAGATATATACTTTATAGGTTCGGAAATTGATATTTTAGAAATTACACACGAAATGAAATAAAAGTCTTTAAAATTAAAAAAAGAAACGGTAAAGGAGTTTCTAAAAATAATAGCTCTCGACTGTTATTTATATTATGATGATATAAGCCTGAGCGATTTTTGCTATTTCGGCAATTTTCTTCGACGAACGATAACGCTGGTTTCGGATATTAAAACCTATAAACAAATGAGAAGAATATAAATTAAGACGATCATATGTAATTAATGGTAAACTGCGTTAATGGCGTCAATTTTTATAATAAATACTTTCAACTCACATTAATTAATTTTGCACGATGGAATATAGTACTCCGCTTAATATGAGTAATTTTGGCTTAAAAATATTAAGTTTAAAAAAAGGGTAACTCTGATCATGCTCTTCGTTAGTCATAGTGCTTTGAGTGGTTAGAAATATTAAAATTTTTAAATTAAAAAAAAGGAGAACGATAAAAACCACTAAAAGTGCTTAAAGACAGTATATTGCATAAATATTGGCTAAAAAAGTACCTTCAAATTTCTACACGGTAGGACCATCTAAATTTAATGTGCAAAACGGATATAAATTTAAAGTGTTTAGTAAGTCTTATGCGTCAATGACCATCCACAGCTCGTGGCGAACTATTGACCTTAATTTCGAGGCAAAATTTTCATAGGCAGCAAGCAATGCTCTGTCTTTAATCTGATTTCACCTCTTATATTATCATCTATTTTAAACTATTAAAAATTAAACCTCATTAAATTCAAGCTTGACGTGAAAAAACGGCAAGAATGGTAAAAAGAACGACACAGATTTTTTAATACAAACAATAAGCGCCCAATTACAAACAGAAGGGCAGAGAATGGAATTGAATTAGGCTTTAGGTTAAGAAATACTTTTGTAGATTCGATTACTACTTATTAGGAACCAAGGAAATAGATCTGCTGAGAAGAGCTTCACTTCTCAGGCAAATGTTCGTATTATATTTTGAGATAATACACAAAATTATAAAAAAAAAGGAAAGACGGTGCCCAGTAACAGAAAAACGCGGCAATAATAAAAATGCAGTCAAAGACAAAAGGTTAACTAAATCCAGAAAATCACCAAATATACCTAAAATTATTAAGGCACCAAAAACAGATAAATAATAATAAACAACAATTAATTAAAAAAAATTTTTAAATAATACAGGTCAAACTAATCATACACAAAAACACTAATTAAAGAAACGCTGTTTTTATTGTAAAATAAGTCCTTAAACAAAAATATTTTTTTTTACCAGAGATTATAATAAATAAGACACAAACAACACAAAAGAATTTCAAATAAAAGAAAACAAAAAATTATTAAATAAGAAATTATGAAATAAAATAAAAAACGCGAAAAACGCAGTAAGTGGAAAAACGCTACAATCACAAATCGCTAATAACAAAAATATTAAAAAGGAGCTTATATCAAAAATAACTTTAATTATAACAAGAAGTATTACGATAAAAACTCCAGTAAATTTAACAAATGAAATAAAATAATATTTTTTTAAATATATTCAATAAAAATAAAATGCAAAAAAAATGTTTATGCCTAAAAACGCTGAAACAATAAAAATTTTCGGTCTAAAGTTGGCTTTAAAACGCTCAGATAGAGAACATTCGTTTTTTTTGAAAGCTCTAAAAAATGTAAAATTAACACAAACATTAACACTCTGCTTCATTTATAAAATCTTAGTAATTTTTTTTAATTAAATTTTTCAAATCGGTAAAACGTCAATTTCATCAAAAAGTCGCTCAAAAAAAAACTTAATACTACATGTCTAAACTTGGTTTAGCCACAAACTTTAAATTAACGTTATGTACAGAAAAAACAGAATTTTAACAACATTGTTTTATATTTAACGAAAGCTACAATAAAGCTACAATGTAGTTTTCTCTTTCTATTATCGAAAAAAGGCAGGCTACAAGAAAATGTTAATATTAATTCTACCTTCAAGAAGTTATCATCAAAATTCTTAACTTAATACTTACCCGAAGAAGCCTGTAAAATATATACTTGTATAAGCTATCTGTTAAAAACTTACCTTAAAGTTAAGAAAAGAAAACTTATAAATAATTGTCAAATTATAAATAAGTATCAGCTGAAATAAAAGAAAGCTGTACTCACCTATAAATTGAATTATACCCATACTTACCTACTACTCATCATTTGAAATACTTACCATAAGAAACCTGTTAAACATTCATAATACCTATAAGAAATCATTGAAATACTTACCTAATATAAGAAACCTGTTGTATGAATAAATTAACCTATAGTGGATTAAACCTGGAAGAACCTTCAATTATTAATTATCCTGATACACTTCGCAAGGTGAGTTATACGTGCTTCCACTTTTCTCTAACGCATATAAAAAAGAAAGTTACTAATTTTTTATTTTATTCCCTTAACCCCAAAAATTATAATTATTTATTGCCAAGTAATTATAATTATAATCTCTTTAAGATTGGCAAAATACTTATTTTCCCACTCAGCCAATTGTAAAAGAGATTTTATTAACAAAGCAGTTGTTTCATGGTCCTTTTCCTACCAAACCAGTGCTGTGGACAACAACAAACATAATCGTTCATCGTTATATTAAATCAACAAACATATAAGAGTGTCTCTTAAATAAAACAACAACAAGTGCGTAATCCCATCAAAGCTATTATGAGGTAAATCATTATTTTAAAAAAGCAAAACATATTAGTCGTATCAAACCACCACCAAGTGCAAATCAAAGAGTAAAAAACAAAAAAAAATCTTCATCAAAATACATTGTATTTATGTGTATGCATACAAAATTATATAGTTTGTATAAATGTGCTAAAACAATATAACGCAGAAAACTTTAAATTCGAATATAAGTAAATCAAAAAAGTGCAGAAGTGGAAAACTGTTTTTAACAAATTTATCAACCCAAAATTAACAAACAGAAAAAAAATAATTTAAAAAACGAAAAAGTATGTACATATGTGTAAAAAAGAGTGCGTTAAAATACAAAAAAAAGTAGAAAACAACCAAATTAAAAAATTTTTTTCAAAGAAACAGTAAAAATAATATCGCCATATTACATTGTGACAGTAAATAAAAACGTTGTGGCTTTATATATGTACATAGGTACACACAAAATAAAAACAGTTATAATTTGGTTATATAAAATACAGTTTTAAATAATTAAAAAAAAAAAAAAGAAATATATGTGCATACATAGGTACATACTAAATAACATTTTTCTAAACTGCATAACATACATACATATGTAAAAATAAATCCGCCATATTATATTGTGGCAGTGAATAAAAAAGGTGTTTTTGTATATAAAAAAAAGTAATAAGAATAATAAATAAAAAACACAGTTCTTACAAAAAAGAAATACAGTTATATATTTGTTAAAAAACACCGTTTAAATAATTTTTTTTTCGAATAAATATACATGCATACATCTATATTCTGCATCAATGTATGTATATATGTGGTAATGTACGTACGTATGTACAATAAATAAGTTAACGGTTCAACAAAGTGAGCAAAAATTAAAACAGAAAAAATAAGAAAAAGAAAGAATAAAATAAGAAAAGCAAACAAAATTACACAAAAATTCCTAAAAAGGTACATACATATTTATATACAAACATAAGAATAACAAAAACAAATAAATAATTGTTTTATATAAAAACAACAAAAACAAATAATTAATTGTTTAACAAAAAAAAAAGTAATTTAAATTATAAATTTATATTATAAAAATTTGAACTGTGCAAAAAACACAAACAAAATGTTAATAAACAATACATTATGTGGTTGATACATACATATGTGACACTGTGTGCATTCTGTTAAAATCCCATAAAACGGAGAAATTTGTTAATAAGAGCAAAATAGATCTTATCTAACTTCCCTTGAAATATATTTAAAAAAGAAGATAACAATATTTGACCGATACTCTTTAATTGTCTCAAAGTAAGTTTCTCTTTAATTTATAAATTTTATTTTACTCTATTGAAAAGCTTTACACTCACAAATACAGATACACATATACAATCATTTTTATTTACTCATGCTTTATACACAAGTTACAGTCCACTCCAAAAAATATAAGTATATCTATTGACAAAATACAAATACAGTAGACCCAAAAATAATAAGTACAGTAAAAAAAAAAAAAATTATATAAAAAACCCAACACAGGGAAATTAAGCTTTAACTCGTATAAATAAATAAATAAATATATTTCATTAATTAAATAAGGGAAATACGGAAAATAAGACAATACACATAAAAAAAAAATTTTTTTCTGAATAAATAGAATAATTGCTAAAAGCAAAATTGTGTATAGATTGGAATTTACATGAAAAAGCCAATAATACCAATTACTCTAAACTTTCTGGAATTTAAATATTTAAAAAAAAAAAAAATATATATATATACATTTAAAAATATATGGGAAAAACAAAAGAAAATTTTTTTAATTGCATTTAAAAATACAATTACATCAATATTGATTATAAGAAATTTTTTTTTATGTACTTAAACCAATTTTGAATTTTCATTCTGGGAAATGGAACGGATGCAATGATCAGGGTATTATCTTAACCCCCATTCTTTTCTATATTCATGATTTAACTAGAAATCCGCTTCTAGTGCTATTATTCTATAGCCCCTACACATGAAATATAGAAAAGAAAAATTCTTTTGGATCTGATTATTTATTTGTATCAATACTTGATAAATCGTCATTGAAACCCTTTTTCTCTGACCCCTAATCATATGTTAGTTTTTCTACATACTTTACCTTTAAACTAGAACTTAAATCTAGTGCTGTAACCCGTCAGCCCCTTATTATAAAGGTGTAGAAAACTAATAATACATTCGAATCGATTTTTGGTTATATATTCTTCCTAAACTGGAACTCCAACCAGTAAACACTCTAAGGCTACTTGTTTAAAATAAAAAAAAAATAAAAAATTCTATAAATACTTTATCTCAAAACCCCGTTATTCTACACAAATATCAAAATGCCCAATACATCCCGAGATGATTATGAGCCTTCTCCAAAAGATCACTTTCAACTTGACTATAAGCGCTTAATGAAATTCTGCGAAAGGTTCAATGCAACCCCAGCAGAAGAGCACAGTGAGTCAATGTTGGAAATTAAATTAAAGGACTTAGATCAACGGTGGGCCAGAGTAGATGCCTCCTACAAAGGAATTATGTTATCCAGGCGCACTGAGATAACACCCGAATTTAGGCAGGAATCCACTGAGCAATTTGAAGCTTGTACAGAAGCTTATTACCGCTGCTCATCCCAGATCCTGGATTTGTTGAAAATGTTTCGGTTGCATAACCAGGGTAACCCTAGATTCCAGACAACTTCTCGTTACTCCACACATCAACACTCTCCTGGCCAAAACTGCGTTCAAAAAAATTTAAGTTCCTTTTTGAAATTTTCTCCCGCTACAAAGCTCTATCACCTAAAAAATAAAACAAGAGGCGAAGCGAGGATTAATCGTTATCCCCGTTCCCATGATAAAATTGATTTTTCATGCAATGCGCTCACGTCTCGTCATGGGGGAGAACGTATTCACCCTTTCGCTGGAAGTCCCGTTCCAATAAAAAATCCCCCTGAAAAGCAATTGAAAGGAAAGTCTGAGCTAAACTCATTAAATATAAACATACTTTCCTCGCGCTCCATAACAATTACAAGAGAGGATAGTGAAACCTCGTGCAATGTCTCAGCACACCCTAAGTACAAAATTCCAGTTAACAACTGTATAGAAAGTCTTAAATTTTCTGATCATCCTTCAGATGTTGCAAACAACAAAAGTTTGTTTCCTACCATTCAGAATATCAACAATTCTTTATTCCCAAATGCTCCCATTAGAATAGTAGTAACTCCCCCTCTTAAAGCGTTAGGGCCGAATGACGGTTCGGTTCAAAGCAGCAACAACTCTATATTGACTCCTTCTTCTTTTGCTGCGTCACACAACATGCCGGGTTTAAAGACAGCTACAAACTGTGTCGCCACTAATTTAAATTTATCAACGAAGAAACAAAATAATTATAATAAATCACCCGTGTTATTACCCACTGACGGATCTCGGTGCACCACCGATAAATCGATTCGGAATGTAAGGCCGACGATAAAAATCCCTAGTTCTGCTCATCGAACCCATGATGAAATGACAGTTGTTAAAGCGAGACTGATGGTTTTTACTCAAAAAACCTTCTATTGGGGGGAGTATAAGTGCTTAGTTGGCTCACAAACTTTTTTTAGCAAAAGCTCGCTAAAAATTTTAGAACATTTTATTGACGACAACCTAATATTAAATGTTAATATGCGTTTAGCGCAATCGGATCTCCCATACAATAATCGGTACCCCATAATACTGCACGGCAATACTGGATTATGCAAACCCAATCTAGCCCATCTTCGCAAACTTCTCTTTTATGCGGAATGTAGATTAATGTGCAAAATGGCACAAACGGAATTTTATATGTTTAGACTCAAACCCCGAGTCAAGAAGAATTTTCGCCACTATAAAACTTGTATAATTTACAAGATGAAATTATTTACGCAGATAATGGCACCCCATCCACCAGGAATATGTAATTGGTGGTTACTCTTTCAGCTCAAAATTCCACCCTTACGCAAATCCAGTTTCATTAAGGCATACGTTTGTGTCTTCATTTGCTGTGTTACAAAAGCGGTGCAATTAGAAGTTTGCTCAGACCCTTCCTCGACTGCGTCTCAAGCGGCACCTGCTCGATTCCTTGGGAGGCGCGGCCTACCCCAAGGGGTAATATCTGATGACAGAAACCTGTTGCGCGCTAGTAAAATACTCGAATGTATTCCAAACTCTCGTCCTATTGTTGCGTTTTCAGAAGATCCTGAAGATTTAACCCTAACACTCGGCCTATTGTTAAACTTTGCTACCTACCCTCCCTACACGGTGGAAGTTCTAATTAAACCCTTAACTCTTACAACTAAACAAACAGATTAGTATCTTAATTTCATTTTAACTTTATAGTTATAGTAAACAATACATGTTCACATTACTCATTCTCATTTATTTTGCAGCTCTAAAGATACCCAGAAGTCTTTATATTTGTTTTATCCTATCTCATTTATTTTTTTTCTTTAATCTAGAAATAACAGAAGACTTACTGCAACCCGGCATAGAAGCAACAGCAATAGCAACCACCACAAGAAACGATTATCCAAAGATCCAGAGGTTTACAAGTGCGTACTCTGCAAGAGTTATCACGCTTTACGCTTTTGCAGGAAGTTTTTGAAAATGTCGGTTATAGACCGGGAGGAGGTCGTGGACAACCACCGTTATTGTGTCAATTGTTTGGCGAAATCTCACGACCTTAGAGCCTGCTCGTCAATGGACACATGCAGAATATGCGACAAATATCACCACACCCCAGACCGCCAAGAAGAAAAGGCATTACTACCAACCAACTACGCAAACGCAAGGTTCAACACAAGGAGTCTAAATCTAAAGAGTCTAAGCCAAAAGTAGCCGTCTCAACCACACCAGACGCGAAGATAATAGTTGAAGCCATACGATCTTTGGCCCACGTGCTTGTTGTCGGTGACAAAACTTCTATTGCCTAAGGGCAAGGCCGGCGCCATGTCTAAACTTGGTTTAGCCACAAACTTTAAATTAACGTTATGTACAGAAAAAACAGAATTTTAACAACATTGTTTTATATTTAACGAAAGCTACAATAAAGCTACAATGTAGTTTTCTCTTTCTATTATCGAAAAAAGGCAGGCTACAAGAAAATGTTAATATTAATTCTACCTTCAAGAAGTTATCATCAAAATTCTTAACTTAATACTTACCCGAAGAAGCCTGTAAAATATATACTTGTATAAGCTATCTGTTAAAAACTTACCTTAAAGTTAAGAAAAGAAAACTTATAAATAATTGTCAAATTATAAATAAGTATCAGCTGAAATAAAAGAAAGCTGTACTCACCTATAAATTGAATTATACCCATACTTACCTACTACTCATCATTTGAAATACTTACCATAAGAAACCTGTTAAACATTCATAATACCTATAAGAAATCATTGAAATACTTACCTAATATAAGAAACCTGTTGTATGAATAAATTAACCTATAGTGGATTAAACCTGGAAGAACCTTCAATTATTAATTATCCTGATACACTTCGCAAGGTGAGTTATACGTGCTTCCACTTTTCTCTAACGCATATAAAAAAGAAAGTTACTAATTTTTTATTTTATTCCCTTAACCCCAAAAATTATAATTATTTATTGCCAAGTAATTATAATTATAATCTCTTTAAGATTGGCAAAATACTTATTTTCCCACTCAGCCAATTGTAAAAGAGATTTTATTAACAAAGCAGTTGTTTCACTACATTAAAACACGAAAAATTGCCAAGGTCATGACAATGTCAAATGTTATCTTTGTTTCAATAATTGTATTTGCGAATTATAACGACCCACAGTGTAAACAGATTTTTTACTTATCATACAGAGAAACACGAACTGACAAACAGACCGACAAACATTAACAATAATAAATAGCAACGCCTGGCAACAAACATGAAATCCATAAAAAGGAACAAACAAATTTTTTTATTTTAGTTTTAACACAGCAAAATTGTTCAGCATGCAACTCAACAGAGAGTCAAATCAAGACGCTGTAAAAGGAAAATCTTCATCATTATCTTCATTCAAAGAAGAAGAAGTAAAAAGAACTAAATTTCGACAACGTCAACATGCACAGAAGGCGGCAGTAAAAAGCAAAAAAGTCAAGACAAGACAAGACGACTTAAAACAATAATGTAAAAAAAAAACTTTAATTCAATGGGGAGGCAGAATGTGAATGTCGAGGGTATTTGTTTGGTGCTTTAATTTTGGGTGGTATTTCACTCTAAATAAAAGTGGGTTGTTTTATTTCGTCGCCTCTTTTGAATGGGGTGTTACAGACAACACCAGCAAACATTTAAACAATTTGAACATGTTTTTGAAACCAAACGAAAAGTTAAAAAGATACAAAAAATACAAGTTACAATTTGTACATTTCGTATTAAAACATGTAAAAATTATGTAAAATTTGAAGTTGATATGAGGAAGGCGGAGCAATGGAATTAAACTACCTGTGTTTGAGATATATGTATATGAAGGTTGTTGGGGCCGCTATATACAGTTTTAGCCCCAAGTCAGTGAATTTACAAAATATCGGGACTCCTTAGGCGCAACTCAAAATATGTGCGCTGGACGAAATTTCCTGTCTCTGCATGATATCAACTAATATTTGCCTTTTTAGTGCTACCCAGGTCATGATAGGCAGACCGTTAATTGGAGGCGACGTCTGCATTGTGGACAACAGACGATAATCAAGTATTTATTTGCGATAATTTGAAGGCGATATCACTTACAATTCAATTAAAGCCTTGAAAGTCTTTATAAATAGTTGTCTCGTTTTGTTTTAAAATTTCCTTTACAGAACTTCTACGTAGCGGAAGGGAGAAACAGTTTTAAGTACGTCCTTACGTCTCAGTGAATGTTCGAGCGCCTAATATACCAGGGCGGTGATGCCATTACTGATAGTTTCTTCTTAGTTTTTTCTAAGCCTGAACTGATTTGAATTTCATCTGGTGCAGGATAGCTCAAGGAATCTTCCAATTAGAAGACAGGGCAGTACTTTCCTACCTTGGCATCTGAAAGTTCCCGCTATGCCACACTAATGACAACGTTGTCGCATGACGGTTTGTTTTCATTGGGTACTTCTCATAATAATTGTATTAATCTTATTTCATTCATCGACTTTATGAAAATAAATAAGAAGCCTCTTATACTTTTAGATCAGAACATTATGGAATTTATTGGATCATAACCCAACGTCACGGACAAAATGATACAATCGAAAGCAATGAAAATGGATGCGTTGACCATTTCTATTTTTTCAATCAATGTAATCATCACATGGAATGTAAGCACCTATTCACCGACAATTACTGCATTCATGCTCGGGTTAAGAAGTGGTTTTGGCCAATATCAACAAGTACGATCTATGCGACTATGGTAAATGCATTGAAGCTACATTGTCTTAAATATCATATTTCGGATTTTATTTATTACGATTGAAACTTGATGGTATTGTTTAAAATGAAAGTCTTTAATTACAAATTTCAATTGATAAAAAAAAAATAATATAGTAATTGTTTTAATGAAAAATAAATTTATGACAGCAGAACCTTAAAAAATAACTATGCGGCGATTGTGTCTCTGTTGGAGAAAGTGTTGTGCAGTAGGCGGTCTTAACGACCGGAGCTTATGGACAGAAGGATAGCGCCGAGAACGGCAGTTAGGTCGAATGTAAAAAGAGCATGGAACCACAGATAATGGTGACATGCTAGTATACTACGGATCACGGATGGTATTCCAGGGGGGGTTACTCCGTATTTCGATTCGAAAGGAAACACTTTCGCGACACACTGTGTAAGCCATAGAATTTCAAACGAATTTTCTTTCGAATCGAAATACATAGTAACCGCCCAGATCTTGTGGACTATTATTGTACTCCAAAAAATCCTTTACAAGAGGATTTCTCTTTGATCTGACGGATGGCTAATCGCTGCAATCTCGAACACTCTGTATATAAACGGATGGCTCCAAGGGAGGGTCTAGAGTTGGAGGTGGGGTCAACATTAAAGAATGTAGGTTAAAGATGATTTGTAGACTTAATTTTCGCTGAAACCATAAATGTCAAACTCCCCAAATCCCCAATTTGGGGATTAATCTCCGATCTGACAACCCTGAACACAAAATCTAAATTTTAAACACAAAATAAAAACTGTTTTAATAAGAAAAATTAATTCCAATTAATCAGCAAAAAGAAATAAAAACTTATTTTGTATTTTGTTTGCGTTTTAAGGTTGTTGCACAAGTTTAAATAACTTGCACGAAAAAAAATTTTGGGCTGTTTTAAGACCGCTCATATTTACCTAATTTTGATTTAAGAAAACAATTTTCGTGCAAATTGCTCTAAAATACCACACAAACAAAGGCATCTCATATTAATTTTGAGACACCTTTTAGCAGCAAAATAGTTGGTGCATTACAAGAAGGGTAGCAAAAGAAATGTCACACTAGCAAACAATAGTTTTGTTCTTTTTACTTATTTTTTTCTTTTTCGTAATAAAATGTTTCCTTTCTGTTGGTTTTTGTTACTATATTTGACAGGGGTAATTTGCCGTTTTAAGTTTTCTTTCAGTTTTCTTTTTGTTGGCAAAATACAAAAGCAAATATTGTTTTTTATGATGAGTCATTTCAAACACAATGACGAAATCAAAGCAAAATGTTAGGAAAGGGTAAATTATATTATTGTATTTGCAACAGAAACTAAAGACAAAATTGGGCGGTAGATGTGCAAAAAAAAAGAGAGTGTACTTGTTTGTACATGCAAAAGTTTGTTTACTAAGTGTTTGTGTTTGTAGAAATTTTATATGTTTTAGTTTCCTTGTCCTTTGTTCTTTTCAAAAAACAAGTGCTTTAGTTTTTTATTTTCATTTTTATTGGAACATGGAATTGCCATAACAAATGAATTTGAATTGTTTGGTAACAGTCACAGTAACATTATTTTGTTGGCAAAGAAAAATTGTTCTTCCTCTCTAATAGTCATAATATAAGTTCACGTTAATTTAAAAAGAGTCGGCGGGGGTGTACGATTTCCTCAACTGAAGTGTGTGAATCGCTGCAAAAAAAAAAAAAAAAAACAAAAACAAAAAAACGTTAAAATGATTTTGTGAAAAGTTTATGCATCTTAATACGAATAAAAATTTATGACCCCATTTCTGATTGTTCTAAGATAATGGAAAAGTTTCTTTGCTTTTATTTGTTTTTTTACTCCCGCTTGATTTCCTTCTTGCAATAGTGGTATTTTTTTATTTTTTCTTTTACTATTTATATCTTTGTGCTTTACTTAATGCAAGTTTTTGCATTTCAAGAAAATTAATGTTCAGTAGGGTTGGTGGTGGAGGGCTATTAAATATAATTTTTATATCATCTTGAGAATTTATTATTGACGTCATTCTTTTATTAATAGAAAAATGTAATATTGCTTTATTTACATAAGAAATATATTTCACAAACTTTTGTGTTGGTTTCTAAAAAAAAGTCATAAATTTTTTTATAGCGATGCTTTTTTGGAGGATTTTCTTAAGTTTATAGATACCTCTTCCAATTTTCCTTTTAAACCAAATATTTTTAATTGAAATTTAAAAATTTGTATTAAAAATTAATTAAAATTTTTGCTTTCTCTTTATTTAATTTAAGGACACCCTTTAATTGGTGTTGTCTTATGAAGTACTTGAAAAGTTACTTTATTTAAATAAGATTTCCAAGGATTACGTGCACTAATGTCCAAGCATGAATTCATAATAAAGAAGTATCAAAAAAAAACTTTCGAGGGCCATGCCAGTGGCACAACCCCTGGAACTCCCCTGGGGGGTTCCCCGTACAAACATTTCAAAAAATCACTACTTTTGGCACTTTACTCCCCAGGGGAGTTCCAGGGGTTGTGCCACTGGCATGGGTGGATCGGCCCTCCAAAGTTAGTGGGGGTCGGTCATACATTTGGACTCGATTGGGGCACTCTAAATGGGTCAAAGTGGGATTTTTCAAAACTTGACCTACGGGAAAAAAGTCAACAGCTGGGGGGTAGTAGAATTCGTTTTAGAGGTATAGTCCTCGGGCAAAGTTTCTTATTTTGATCCCTAGAGTACGATTTTCACTGAGCCATGGACGATTTTTTTGCCTCCCCACAAATCGACCCGCCCTATTCTCTAGAAAATTTTTTTTATTCTCTAGAAAATTTTTTTCATTCTCTAGAAAATTTTTTTTGGGGCGCCAAAGTTTTTTTATTTCTTTAGAAATTCTTTTGTAAAATAATTTCTCTGTTTCTAAACAGAATCTTTTATAAGCTTCTCTTTCTATTTAGAGAATGTTTTGCTGCGTGTTACAAAAAATTTTCTGTGGAAACAACGAATATTTTTCGGCAGCTACCAAAAATATTTCTATAGAAATAGAGAAACTTTTGTCGCCGTGTAAAAAAATTTTCTAGAGAAATAAAGTTTTTTCGCGGAGTAAAAAAATTCCCTATAAAAGTAAAGAAATTTTTGCCACCGGATTAATAAATTATTTAAAGAAATAAGCAGATTTTTGTCAAGTACTTTCAAGGTATCAGCATTTTCATTGCTGACGTTAAACACAATTTTCTTTAGAAAGAGAAAAATTTGATGCCGCCGAACTACAAAGAAATTTTCTTTAAGAATATAGTTTTTGTAGTCGAATTACAAAAAAATTTTCTTCAGGAATAAAGTTTATATAACCGGCTTTATTTAATTTTTCTATAGAAACGCAGAAATTTTTTTTCGTCGGCTTTCAAATATTTTCTGTAGAAGGAGAAAAGTTTTTGTCGCCGGCTTAAAAAAATATTCTATAGAAAAGCAGAAATTTTTGACGCAGGTTTAAAACAACAGTAAGAAAAGATTCCGTCGCCGGATTGCAAAAAGTTTAAATAGAAGTACACACATTTCTTATCGTCGTCCTACAAAAATTTTGATTGAATTTAACCACAGGGATTTTTTATTAAAATAATTAACTTTATAAATCTTTTTTCCGTGCTATTTTTTATATGTTTTATATTAAATAATTTGTATCTAAAGAAAACAAAAAAAAAAATCAATACAAAATTATTTCATTTCATTTTGATTTCCTTGGCGTAGGTTATGGAGAAACATAACACGTAAAAGTATATATTTGTACTTTTTTGCTGCATAATTTTAGATTTCTAAGCTTGTTAATGTTTAAACTGGTACATCATGATACGCCTCATTTAATTAATAACAAGACCTCGAACTTGTTATTAAACGCATTTCTGTGTGTAGTCAAAGTACAAGAAACAAAGCCACAAAACATTTTTTTTTGTTAAAAAAAATAAAAAAATCAATATTTCTATTTAACATTCAATACTATTTTTTTTTTGCTCTTTTATACTGTGTTCTTAAAACAATAGAATCATTAGACATGTCTTAATATGTTGAAAATAGTAAAGGAATAAAGCTAGAGAGGTTAAAAGCAAAATGGTGGTAAAAATATAATAAAAACCTTGAATAAATAGTAAACAAGGCAAATAATTCAAACTGGTATCAATCTACTTTAAATTCAATGTTCTTAAGTATTGTCGATAGTCGGGTAAAATGGCGGCTTTACGAGCACAGACTTAAGTGTTAAATTTAATATACATACTTGTACGCAACAAACATACATACATACATATACTGTTCATATGGAGCCTTTGCTGCAAGAGAGTCATAAATCAACATTTTATATTTTTGAGTTGAGCATACAGATATGTTCGTCAGTGATTTACTTTTTCTATGTTTTTTTTTTTTGGTGCGTCAATCACGACTAAAAGATTGTACTGTACCAAATGGTAAAATAGGGACAAAGAGAGAAGAAAAGAGGAAAGAGTAAATTTTTGTGCGTCAGCTAGCCGATTTTAGTACAATTCGAAACATGAATAGGTCCTCATCTATACCTGTTCCAGAGCTATCATCTAGATGAGGGGAAAAAAGGGAAAATCCGTCATTTACGTCCTTACTGATTACAATAAAATTTTAAACATAGATATTTATGAGAGGAAAAATGCGCAATTTTATGAACCTTAACCGATCTTAACGTTTTCCCTTTTTTAGACAAACGTACGGATTCTTTTAATTGCAAATACCACTATAGCTCATTGTAAATTCTGTGTTCTTACTTTGTGGCTTTTATCTGGCTATACTTTTTGATCCTACGGTCTTCTGAATGCTATGGTCTCGTATTTACTAAACATGCGTTGTTATTACAAACGCAGCCCATCCACGCTACACTACTGTGTTACTCCGGCAAGATATGAACTACTCGATGCCTTGTTTAGTAACGTTTACCATCCACAGACATCTCCACTACTCCTTTTATCCAAGCCAGTCATCCCCTTTTAATCAATAGCCACAACACACGTCTGCCATACACTTGTTGTTATGCTGTTACAATTTCCTGCGCTAACCTCTACCGTTCTTACTTTTTATTATAAAGGGCTTTTTGACAATTATCTGTTACTCTTTTATTAAATTAGACGTCACCACTAAATTATCTGCCATGGCTTCATACAATAATTGCCTTTTGCCTCTCGGGAGGTTTGTTCTGCTGCTTCTTAATTTTTTAATTGCATTAAAACAATTTTTATTTTCCGCTGTATGCATCTCCGAAAGTGGGATCGAACTCACGATCTTCTGGTTTACAGAACGCACCTCTTCCAACGCAACCACCGAGGTTGCTCAGCTTTTGTTATCCAATTGTGGTATTATTCTATACACACACCAGTAGTGGAAGTAACTTTTTCACCACGCTCATACGGATACCAACAACAGGGGTTGCCAGATCTTATTTTGATAACAATACAATATAGTGCCTAGGAAGGCGCTTAAATTAGACCTAGGCAACGCCGGGTACAATAAGCCAATCTAATCACGGCTAAAAGACCAAAACCATTTTAAAAAAATTTATATTGTCAAATAGCTTGATCAGAAGGGGAGAGAAGCTAACTTCATTTCCGAAATTTTTATGGTTCCAAAACGATTTATAAAACTTTAAGTGATATAATAAAAAATATATAAGTACTTAAGTAGAAGGTCCAACATGCAATGCCTGTTTCCAAAGCTATGACCCAGATAAAAGAAAAGGGGAAAAGCAGGATTTTAAGGCTCCACCGATTTTAATAGAATTTAAAACAGAGATAGATATTTGTTTAAAAGATTTAAAAAGTAATGCTTATTAAAAAAATAAGGACGATAAAAGGAAAGAAAATAAGCGCTGGATCTTAAGGATATTTGAAATATAGATAAGTCCTGATCCATAAGATTCAGTAGGCAAAAGGAAATCTGTTGTAACTTTCATATTAATGCGCATAACCAAAAAAAAAGCGGGCTTAGAATAATTATCGTGGTACGATTATCCCATTGGGGTAGCGAAGCCCACAGGGAATACCTAGTAATTTATAAAATTAAATCAGTGTTTAAAAAATTCAAGTCGAATTAGTAAATCTCGTAAGTTTTTCACACCCTTACAAAAAAAAAAAAGAACAGTTGTAATCAATGTAGCAGCAGCCGATTTGAAAAGTTTTATTTTATTGTGCTTTTAAATGCATTCAGTAAAAAAATAAACGCGCAAGAAATGTCTCTGCTTTTGCAAGTTGTCAGCAAAAATATAAATTACCTTACTTTTAAAAATTTTAAGCAGGTACAACTTTTAAGATTTTCTTTTAATGTGTAAAAGGTTAGATTTGTAGACAGAATCCTTTATAAACTTAAAAGCCAAAATGCTTTTAAAATGTTTTCAAGGACCTCTTGACTCAGCCGATTACGGTAGTCTAGAGAATTTAATTCATTAAACGAAATACCGTCTTCTGTCATCAAATCGATGATCTCAATAATTTTTTTTTTTGTTTTAGCTTTAACTTTTATTTTCCATTTTCGAATTGTTTTCATTAGACTCTCAGACAAACCTGATTCGAATTTCTATTAACCCATTATAGCCCAGCGTCCTATTTATAGGACATTACAAAAAAAGAACTTTTTTGGCTTTTATATAGATTTTATTCTTAATGTATTTTTTTTATAGTTAGTTGTAATCCCAAAGAGCATTCTTACATATGTTTGGCCTTATATAATTTGTAATCGTAAAACGATTTCTTGACGGTTATGTATAATCTCCAAAAGCGTTTTTACAACTTTATATATATGTTTGTAAAAGTTGGGCGCTAATGGGTTAATTTAAAAATCTGCGACTGTGCGGCTAAATTGGTAATAAATTGTTTATAAAACGTCCTCCATCTAACGTTTTTTTTTTTTTGCAACTAGTGCTTATTTCGTGAATGGTAACACTTAGCTCATGTCTGATTTGACAGATAATTAGTTTTATCCTTCCGCTGAACGCTTGAACAACGCTGGGAAATATTGCGACATTACTTTGAAAATTTTGGAAAAGTTGCAGAATGTTTGCGAGAATTGCGTACGGATTTTGGAAGAAGAAGAAGCTCAGTCAGCTTCGTATGTTCGTTATCTTGTGAAAAAAGTGAAAGAAACTGGCATCCTCACCAATAAACCAAAGCGTGAAAGCCAAAAACAGTGAGTACACCCAAGAATATTGCTGCTGTGGCAGTAAGTGTGCGCCATCAAGCCATTAACATCAACTCACAGTCGTGTTTAACAATTGAACCTTTCGGAGACATCATTGAGACGAATTTTGCATAAAGACCTTGGTATGACGCCATACAACTTCCAATTGGTTCAGGAGTTAAAGCCAACTGACCATCCAAAGCGTTTTTTTTAGCATTTTCAAAAAAAAGTTATTTGGCGGACCCTACAGATTTTGTTTTGACTGAACTTCCGTTTTTTTTTTCAGAAGCATAAGCAGAAGGCAAACCAAAAGAATTGAAACTTATTTAAATTTTTTTTAACACTGGATTAAATTTTCAAATTGTCTTACACTTACAAACTTACGAGGGCTGCTATATATATTTCTGGCCTGGCAACACTGAGTGCTGCCAAGTGCAATCTGACATTTCTATTGGAAAGTTTGTCATTTTTAAGCATAATCGTACTCAAAACGTTTCGACGTACGACCATTATTTGTGTTGTTTACAGTGACTTGAAAAAATTAATATAGAAAAAAATGGAATTAACTCGTGAACATTTTCGTGCCATAATTTTTCACAACTTTCGACTTGGATTATCACGACAAGAGCGCATTGATGAACTTAAATCTTTGTATGGCCATGAAGCACCATCCTATAGCACTGTGAAAAATTGGTATAATGAATTTAATCGTGGCCGCAGCTCGCTCAAAGACGAATTCCGTGAAGGTCGTCCAAAAACGGCTGTTGTGCCAGAGAACATTGATGCCGTGCGTGAACTCATAACGCAAGATCGACATGCGGCATACCGAAAGATAGAGACATCCTTGGACATTTCTTCCACCAGCATACATTCGATACCAATTTGAAAGTCGCTCAAAAAAAGGCTCGTGTCGATTGGTACAAAGAAATGTTGCAAAAATACGATTGCGGTGCTTCAAAAGACGTTTATAAGATCGTCACAGGTGACGAATCATGGATCTATGCGTATGAGCCCGAAAGGAAACAACAATCGACCGTGTGGGTCTTCAAAGACGTGCAAAATCCAACGAAAGTTGTTCGTGGAAGAAGCACTTTGAGGCAAATGGTCGCCTGTTTCTTCGGCAAAACTGGTCATGTGGCGACTGTTGCGCTTGAGCAACGTAGGACGGTCACTTCTGAGTGGTACACTGCAATTTGTTTGCCTGAAGTCATCGGAGTAATTCGAAAAACCAACAAGAGAAGACGAATCATTGTTCACCATGACAATGTGAGCTCTCACACATCGGCTCAAACCAGAGCGTTTTTGACCGGCCAAAACGTCGAATTAATGGGTCATCCGCCGTACAGCCCTGACTTGGCACCTAATGACTTCTTCTTGTTTCCGCACATCAAGAAAAAAATGCGTGGTCAACGATTTTCGTCGCCAGAAGAAGCTATTGAAGTGTTCAAAAACCATGTTTTAGAGGTGTCTCAATCGGAGTGGAAAAAGTGCTTCGAGAACTGGTTTGATCGCATGCAAAAGTGTATAAATCATGCTGGAGAATACTTTGAAAAACAATAAAACCATTTTTGATTATAACGATTCGCATTTTCACTATTAGGCCAGAAATATATAGAGCAGCCCTCGTAAAACATTGATTCGAATTAATGAATTGCTAAATGCGTGTTTTTATGATTGCTAGAGTTCAAACTGAATATATTATTATTTATTTAAACTATATTTATTTCTTTTACGGCGATCATTCTTTGAAACATATTAATATTTTTAAGTTATATAAATAAAGACATTTCAAAACAATGTTTTACCGTGCTCTACATATACAAATAAACATATTCTTTGCCTTATTAAAATTTGTAAAAATATGGATTTTAAAAAAATTCAGTAATCGTTAAATTTCTACTGAAAAAATTACAGTGATCCCTAAGCTTTTTACTGGTAATGCCTTTTCAATTTCAGTAATAAGTAAAAATTAACTTGTAACGATAACGAAATTACAGATATCAACAAAAATTCTGATTTCTGCTTTTGATTATTAGTCAGAAAAAATTTACTGGTAATGCAATTTTAATGCAGGTAAAATATAAAAAAGTGTGCTCACGTATGGGATCTCTGAAGACTTTAACAATATTTAAATATTTTCTCAGTTCGAATTTTTTGAGATATGACTCTTTTGCAGCAAAGGCTCGATATGAATTTATTTTTTTTTTAAATCCTCAATATTGAGTACATTACGTCAATTTAGTTACTTTTTTGTATCTGCCTTCTTATTTATGGGCGATATTATTTTAGGGTACAAAGTACATGATTTTCATTGTTGACACATAACAGTACTAAAGTAGTGTAAAGATACTCATACTCATACGCTTTGTTGTGCTCATACAGTCATTACATATATCCTTCTACCTGGTAGTAACATCAGACACATTGTTAATGCAGTAACCAAATACGTCGTAACAATGTATTAAAAATAATAAAATTCTCCACTAACTGAACTTTAAGTATTGAGTATCCAGTTAAAACACGTACAAGACATTTACACATCAAATACTTTAAAAACGTTGGCAAACAAACATGAACAAGAAAATTGGAAACAAGTTTCAAATTTGTTTTAAGAACTTTTTAGTTTGGTTTTTATCATGTGGTTGGTCTTTAGCTGCCATCACAAAAGAATAAGGTAAAAATAAAAAGGTAACAAGTAAAATAAAAAACGTAAACGACAATAAGGTCTAAAAGTTTTTGAATACCTCCACCCACCCACTTCGACAACAATCAACCACCCACTATCAACTTAATTTTTCACCACTTATCAATCTTGCCTACTGCGTTTATTCTGTATGTAGTTACGGTTATGTATTGTACGTTGCCTGCTTTTGAGTGTTCAGTTGTGCTGCGCTGTATTGTGCATATAAATTGCTTTTTCTGATGTTGCAAGTTTTCCTTTGAACAGTTACAACAAATACACCTGCAGGCTATAGAAATTGTGATAAATTTTTTTCGCCTAAAACTTAGTTTTACGTCATTTAAAATTTGGTTGTGTTTTTACTTTGGTGTCAGGTTGGTGATTTTAATATCTACAAATTTTTGCTGACTTTAATTATTCTGTCCTTCACAATAAATTGAGTTGTTGCAGAAAGAGTAGCCAATTTGTTAAAACATTAATAAAGGCAAACACGTTTTTAATACAGGATGATTTTCCTACAACAGCAAAATTTATAAGGGAAGTAACATATTGTGTCCAAATTCTTAATTATGCGAGGGATAACAATATTATGCTACCGATGTTAGAATTTTATAACTTATTACTATGATATCTGTGGATGGCTCAGATAAAACGTTTTTTGAAACTCTTTTTTAACCCAGTTTGTGGCAGTACCTCGACAATGGTACGAAAATTCGTTCAAATTTAGTAGTTGTTATAAAGCGATGAACCAAAGGTGCTCCTAGAAAAAATAGTTCCAAGACGAGAAATCAAACCATATCTTTGACCAGCTAACTAACAATTTTGAAAAGAGGTCTTTTAGCAAGGTCTTTTGTTCAGTAAATCGATAATCGGTGGCGCATTACGGCATTTAGCGCCATCCTGTTGCAAAAACGAGTTTTAAGTAAATATCCCATATAACTGGGATCCCAAGTAAAAACAATTAAAAACTTAATTCAGCTGTCTGTTGCCACTGTGGTTCGGTTCTTGTCGACCAGAGACATAGCGTCAGCCTATAAAACGTACCAAATAGATATGTGTGAAGATAAATACGTCAAGTTAAATGCGTTTTAAAAAAATTGTAGCATGCGATAAATTTTTTTCTCCCATACAAACAGAACAATTTTTATAGTAAATTCCAGACTTTTTAGCAAATGCGATTACAGCGACAAAACCCTTCCATCTTAGCGAATCAAACATCTTGGAAAATCAAGGGCACATATAGAGTTCTTAACCTGTGAACACAGTTTATTCAAATTGAATTTGAGAAATTTTTTCTAAGACGCAAAAATTGACTTAATGAAATTTTCTTATATACGATGATTTCTGTGAGGGATTTTGTTACTGTGATCAAACCCTTCGATCTCAGAGAATCAGACCTATTGGGAAATCAAGGGCACATACAGAGCTATTTTATTGTAAACACAGTTTTTTCAAATCAAATTTGAGAAATATTTTTTAAGACGCGCAAAATTGGCATAGTGCAATTTTTTTATACACGATGAGTTCTGTGAGGGTAAATTTTCCGCGTCTTATAAAAAAATTTCTTGAATTCAATTTGAATAAACTGTGTTTAGAGTTTAATAGCTCTATATGTGCCCTTGATTTCCCAATAGGTCTGATTCTCCGAGATCGAAAGGTTTGGTTACGGCAATAAAATCCTTCATATTCAATAATTAAATTTTCCGCTTCTAATAAAAAATTTAAAAATTTTACAAATTAAATTTGAATAAAGTGTGCTTACAATTTAATATCTCTTTATGTGCTCTTGATTCTCCGAGATGGAAGGGTTTTATCGCTATAATCGTATTTGTTAAAAAGTCCGGAGTTTATTATAGAAATTATACTATATGTTCGGGAGAAAAAATTTATCGCATGCTACATTACAAAAAAAACGTATTTATCTTCACACTCATACCAAACAGTAATTTCTTTAGTATAAAGGTTCATTTACAAAAATTTTAAATAAAAAAAAAAAAAACATTTTAAATTCCCAAAACGCAAATTATATTCTAAAATTTTTGGAAAAATGGAAATCGAAGTAAATATTTTAAAAGAATTTATGGCAACTTGTTCCTATAGAGTAGTATGCTTTTATTGAATAAAAATTCGTGATCTTTCGCATCAGCAATTAGCTTCTCCCTCCATTACACTTGTTCTTTTTTTTATAATAAACACAACAGTGATGATACTTCGTACTTATAAGTAATCGATAAATAGAATACGAATGTTTTTCGTGAACACATTGTATTTAAAATTAATTTTTATATATTTTTGTTTAAGTTGTGCAATCTTTATTACAAAAGGTTTGTTTACACAAAAAATTGTAAAAAGCAATACGAGTACACCACACAAACATATTTATCGATAACATTAAAAATAAAATTTGATTTGTTATCCATGTCCATCCAACACAGCTGACACTTCTTCATCACTCATGCCTGAAAAGTAGAAAATGAACTTTCTTTAATGTCTTGATACATGTATGCATTCTATACGTTTTGCTGTGCAACTTGCCACATAAAATTATATGGATTTTGCTATTTTTTCAGATGCATAAAAAGGAAGAAAGCATTAACCCATTAGATGTAATTTCAGCTTAAGATTCAATTTTAAAACTTTTTTTCTTTTTATTTTCGTTAAATTAGGACAATTATCTTGTCCTGTATTAAAGGTCTTGTTCAAATAAAATAAAAATTAAATTAAATATTCTATTTTTAAGCAACTTTAAATTTAATTTAAATATAAAATCGCATATTTTTTTTCTTTTTTAGTAGAATTAATTAAATTTTAATTCTGCTATGAATTTAATTATTTTTTTAAATTATTACTGATTTTTTCTCTTCCACTACACTTATGTCATTAGAGAGATTCATCCATTCATTCATTAATTAATCAATCTGTCTGTTTATGTCATTTTACATCATGTAATTGTTATTGTCATTTTCTTGTAGCTGTTTTGCTAGTGTTGTTGTCGCTCTTACCGTTAATATTGCTGTTGATAATGTTTGTTGTCATAAAATTTTAAAAACGTTTACTCATTCCTTTTTTTTTATTTAATTTAATACATTGTGTCTTACATACATATGTACATATGGGCGTACATACATATGTTTCATGTGTGTGGTTCAGATTATTTCAGCAACGTCAATCAACAAGAATTAATACAATATAAATATAATGACAAATAATTTTAATAAACATACATCCATTTGCATTATAACTGACAGCAATGCCAATAAATATGTTATAGCAGGCAAAACTGATGAAAATTTAAGTTCAAATCGAGTGTAAGAGCTTATATTTCATTTAAGGTTCAGGGTTTGAAATTAATACAAATTAATTTACCTCTTTTATATAAATTCACTACATAATTCACCTAAAGGAAATTGCTAGACCTTAAAAAAGTTCTCAGGTCTAAAGAAAATTTTAAATGGTTCCCGATATAATTTTATCTGTTTGATTTTATTTTTTATACTAACTGCCTCCGCTACTGGACCATATGAAACAGGAAGAGGGCAAAGAAAATCGTAATAAATAAAGATTGTTTTTATAGATGTATATAACTTTAAGTTGGCAACACTTTTTTACTGGCTAAGAAATGATTTATGTTTACAGTCGTTTGGCATTTTAACGTGAACTGAAGCCTGAACAACACTTTTGAATTGTGCAAATTAATTTGAAAATCATGGTTCTGTTCGAAATACGTATCGCGCACTATGTTCACTTTATGCTCAACATAATCGACGATCATAGCAAATAATTGGATTAACTATGGCAAGTTTTTGCACTACGTTTAGTCTAAATGATAATAATCAACCACAGAGACGTCGTACAGTGCGTTTAGAAGAAGTTATTACTGCTGTAGAGCGTAGCGTAGAGCAAGAACCGAATCAGTTGATACGCAACCATGCACGGGAATTGGTCATGTGTCCATCCGTTTTATGGAACATTTTTCAGAAAGTTCTTGGTTTGCATGCTTACAAAATTCAACTCGTGCAAAAACTGAAACCACACGATCATCTAGCGAGGTGTAGTTTCGGTAAAAGGCCCAAAACAAGACTGCTCTTAATTTTTAGCCACTTTTGTTTAGCAATAAGGCCCACTTTCGGTTGAATGAATACCCCAATAAATAAATTTGCCGTATTTGAAGTGATATTCCTCAAAGGCAATATAAAATCGAGATAAATTGGCTGTTTGGTGTGACTCATGGACTGGTGCAATTATAGGTCCGTACTTCTTTATAGACGATGCTGGTTAAAAGGCTACAGTAAATGCTGGCCGCTATAAAGCCATGATTGCTGAAAGTGAACAACCATGATATGCTCTAACTGTGGTTTCATAAGATGGAGAAACATTTGCTATAGCACATTTATTATGAACCTTGCCGTCATGCAGAAAGAACTATTTTTACGAGTATTTTTTTAACCCGAACGCTAGCATGTAAAATAAACTTCTTGCAGAGATTTTCTCTCTCATTACTTCCTCTTTCTTCCTCCCTCATGCTATCAAGAGATAGCATGGGTTTGCTGGCTGGCATACGACTAAAACTTTTACTTCTATTTATCATGACATACTGCGGTGTTTTGGTTAAAAAACATTCTGCCGACATGAATATAATGTCGCTTTTTTCAAGCACCAACAGAACTTGATGCTTGATTCGATTGTGGTTTCTTTAAACTCCAAATTTCTCTAATTGAAGTAGCCATCCAGCTTAAAATGAATTTTAACACTAATGAAGAAGGGACCTGGGTGAAAATATTGATTTAACTAACTGCCTTCTATTACATTTTGGACTTTAGTGAATATCATCAGCTGACGGAGTCTGCTCTCTCAGTTAACTTTCTTAAAAAGTATAAAGTATCAAAAAACAATCAGTTTAATGTCTTCAGTAGATTAGAAAAAAATGTGCGATATTTAAGTTTACAAGAATGCAAAATTTTTGTATATTTTAAGTAAAAAAATTACCTACTATTTTCCCCCATAAAAAGAAAATTCCTTAATGAATGTATTTAATATTTTTCTACTTTACTGAAAGGCATCATTATGCAAAAGATTCTCAACTTAAAAAATTGAACTGATTTTCGATATATTTCACGCCTGGATCTCCTCGGATTCGGTCAGCCGTTTAGAAATTAATTTAATTCCAAAAATGTTCCCTCTTGGCTCACTATGCAACATCACGATCCTTCAATTTTTTACATTTTCAACATTTTTCTTTCAAAGTTTGAACATCTATGTTAATGTGTAATCCTAGGTACAAAAATGTGTAACTTCAAGAACAAAAATTTCAGATTTCACTTAAAAAATAAAAACTCTTGGATATTTAATTAGAAAAGTTACAAATCGGTAAATTGATGACAGAATCCTTAAAATTGTACGTGAAGTAGTGGACCTAACGAGAAAGGAATCTGCTTGCTGTGACTTCTTATGGGCGAAACTCTTCGTGATTTCATAATTACACAGAAAATTTTTTTAGAAGGTTCAAGTTGATAGCAGGCCCGAATTAAATCTGTAATGCAAGACAGCGCTAAGTTGAATAGCAATTTGAAAATAACTAGAGGACTGTGTGTACAAATACACACCTTGAAAAGGAGGAAGATGGCTGTAATAAGGTACCTCGGCCTTCGGCTTAAGGTAAGAACTACAGTAATAAAGAAGAAGGTCAAACACTTATACTCGACTATTTGAAATCAATTCAAGCCTAGGAGATTAATTGCTGATTAAGGTGAGGCACAACAAACAGCCAACACCAGAAATCTGAGGTACACAATCGCACTACGCTGTAGTTGTCAGCTTCGTTGGGTCATCTTATACACGCACATAAATATTATTTTGCTTAATTTTCCACAATTATGACCATAAAAGATTTAAAGATAAAACATGATGTTAAAATTATGAAAGACAAAGAGGAGAAAGAATTAAAAACAAATTAAACTTTATTGCTTGTGTATAATTAGAACATGACACTTTTTGAATGTGATAAAATTTAAAGATTATTTTTTTTTTGCCAAGATTTCTTGTTGTAAACAATAAAAAACAATGAATATTAAAGAGATTTCTTTTTCTTTACTTTAAAAGAATTTTATTGAAAACTTTAGTTGGGTGAATGTGTTGCATACTTTAAGGCAAAAAGTTAAAGCAGAGCGTCAGCATGCCAACATTTTACATCTCATCTTTTAATTTTTTTTATAAACTTAAAGATAAAATGAACTAAGTGAATTAAATAAAAATTTTTTACATGTTTTCTTAACTTAAATTTAAGCATCTTTTTTCTAGTTTCTGTTTTACATTTTCTACTTAAAATGTTTATTAAAAGTCAATCCTTGCTTTTATTTATTTTCAACATTTTTTTTTTTTTTGCCTTTTCCAAAGTTTGTTTTTTTGCCGACATTATTTCCATGTTTAAAATAAAGTGTGAAAATTTTATTTTACATTGGTGGTAGTAGTAGCTGACTGTTAATAGTCAAATTCTTGGCATTTGTTGTTGCCTAAGAAGAGTAACTTTTATCTTACTTAATTTCTTTCTTCTTGCATTTGGTTTTTATCTGAAATGTCAACGCAGACAAATTCAAATTGTTAGTGTATTAAAGGAGTGGAAACAAAAAATTGTAACGAAATACTAAAATAAAATGCTTCGTGTCTAAAATAACTTATTATAGGTTTCTTAAAAAGTTTTCTTTTAAGTACTAGAGTTGGTGTGCAGCCCTACAGCAGATATAAACGAAATATCTACATAGAAATTAAGAAATAATTTCAACAACGTTTTACATTTTACGCTAATCTTTGGCATCAGAAATGTTTGATGTTTTAAAATTTTTAAATTAAAACTCACTTAGTCTAAATAGAAAAGTCATCTTTATCTCGACTTTTATTGCTAAGAGACTCTCTCAGAAGTTTTGATGAATAAAGCTTAAGCGCGCTTTATTCATCAATGCTAATGCAACATGAATAGAATTTTTAATTTTACATAAGTATTCCTTAATTAACGAATATTCATATTATCACAGTATTCGATCGTATTCTTTCGGATTTCAATATTTCAGCATCATTGTAAACATTATATTATCCTGAAGGATGTACGTTTGCAGGAAGTTCTTGTACTCAGTTATGGAAAGCTTTAGACTACCAAATAAATCGCTTTTGCGATTTTGTTTCACAGTCATCAAGGCTTCAATTCGGTTTATCACAAGACTTACTAGATCGAATAGTCAAACTAAAAAAGTAGTTTTAAATCTCGGAATGCCATTGCCGTACAATTTTTTCTTTCGTCTCGGACCATCACTAAGGGATGACCGCTACTCAAGCAATGCTTTGTGCCAGAACAAGGAAATTGGGTTATAAGGAAGGAGGATAGAGGGAGTACTGTTTGTGGACGAATTCACTCTGTAATGCATAGTGCGATTCACTGGCCAATCGACCACAAATGGATGAGCTTTTAATAAAAACCATGTTGTAAGCCATAATATGCGGATATCAGAAACGAGTTCCCTCCTTATTCTCATTAAAGAACATTCAATCTTACTATCGATAAAACAGCGAATCGCAACCCATATCGCGTCTATTCTCAAGACAGTAAATAGAGTTGGATACTCTGCTGTCGCTGTACGTGGCATACATGAGATTTGCAAAGAGAGTTGAGGAGATCAGATTCGGTATCATATGAAAAACTTAAGATATCTTAATAAAATTTCACAGAGGCAAAGGCAGAAGTATTTCTCACTGAACCTGCGAACGGTGGGGGGCTTCTGGGTAGCCCACCAAAGTTGGATACCTAGGCCATAAATTTTTTTGAAAATGTTATAAAAAAAGTTTATTTTTAACTCAAATGTTATGATTCTTTAAATTTATTTAGACCTTGAAAATATTAATAAAAAAATATGGCAAAGGTACCCAACCAATTGTGCAGCATTTCAAAAAACCGAGACACATAAAACTTTCGTGACTTGAAAAATGTATTTAGTTCAACGAACATCACACTAAATTTTTATGCCAACAACATCAAGAGCTTCTGATTTCTCAATTCTTATTTAATCCATAATTGCAGATGGAGCACTATTTTCGGTCGAACGTCTGTGCGTAAGCATACAACATTGAGTCTTACGAGCATTAAAATCGATTCAGTTCGTCTTGAGCCAATCATATATTGTTATGAAATCCTGATCGTTTAATAGGGATTAAAGTAGAGTAAAAGTCTATACGCAAGAATTCAGATCCAGATAACTGTCAGTTATTAATGACTGTAGCATTTCCTAACGGAAGTAACTGCTATTAATAGAGCTGCTACAAAATAGCACAAATTCTACTGTCAGCAGAACGGCAATAGGGCCTCACTCCAAACCCGAATACTTCATAAAAAAAAAAAAAAAAAAAAAACGCCGAATATTCTTAAATGCGAAAGCGGAGACGTTAGTACACCCTTGACCACTATTTTGCGAACAAACTGAAAACAACAGGTATAATGATGATTAATAATTAATTTAATATTTCTCGATTGATCTTCGAAGAGATTATCAGTGATGTTTTGAATGGATTGGAATAAACACACAATTACGCAATGCTAAGGTAGCAGGTATGATACCTCTTTTCTACAGTAAGCATAGAAAAACGTATCAACGAAAGTTTGACACTAGATAGCACTTTCGGAACCTAGCAGACCAAACAATCAATCAATTCTCTTGTTAAAAAAAGTTTTTACGTTCTCTACTCGCTCTTCATCCGCTTAACTCACACAGAAATTCTACCGTAATATCTAAAAACAAACATGTTATGTTTGGATAATAATTTGTTTGTCGGTGAACAGATGCTGAGTTAATAATAAGACCCTGAATTCAGGCGCTAGACAAGTCGTGTTGTCGTAATGTCCCTTATGGTGCAATTTGTTGGCACAAAGTGATGGCTTGGAGAGACTTTCCTTGTTTTTTGCTTAGGGTCTTTCTATTTCGTCCAACAATGTCAATAAATGTTAAGGGTGCAAACGGGTTCAACAAGTCCTGAGTTATTATTAGTTCAACTTGTAGTAGTAGCTAAGCCTCAAAATTCTAAGACCACGAGTGTCAAGTGAAAACTCAGGGTTAGCATCGCTATAGTGCGACCCTTCAGAGAGATTCATAGCAACTGATTTAAAGAGCCAAATCGCTAGAAAGTAGCAAGACCTTTAGACAGATTTCCGTACAAACCATTGTCTAGTTTCAAACTGATATTCACGTTGTGCAGGGAGTGGTTGGTAAGCGAATTGCATTTTTATTTATCTTTTTCTGCTCTTGTTTTGCAAGTGAAAAATCGGACAAAATCAGTGAGTTGCTAAAACTTCTTGATGATTCTTAATACAAGAGCTCTTCTTCAAAAAAAAGCTTACTAAGTAACCACCACTGTTTAAAAAGTATCAGCTGTTCTATAAATTTTTATTTTACTCGATATATGTGTTAAGTAAAATATCAGTTGCAACTTGTTATAGCACATTTCAGAGGCGTTTTGTTTCTCACAACTCATATTATTTGCCTGTATACTCTTCTTCTGCATTTCTTTCTCATTGTATTTATTGATCGATTTTTTTCTGCAACAACTAAAAGAAATAAAAAAACAAAAATTATCATTGTGTTATCATGATGCCTATTGTGTGTTGCATGTGCTGCTTTTAAAAGGGTTTGGTTGTGGCATGTGATTTTATTTTTATAACATTTAAGTGGCAGCGTTATATATTAAAAGAAATGTGTGTAAAATGTTGAAAAATATAGCATATTTCAAGGCGGTCTTTAAATCGTTTTAAATTGCAGTTATTCTAAAACAAAATGGGGAATAAATTTAACGTAAACTACCTTTATTAATTCTTTTTAACAGTGGATATCATATCATACAGAGAAGATTTTGCCACACTTATGATCACTGGTCCCCAAATAGAGAAATTCTTTAAATGAGAATATATGAGCAACTAAGCACTGAAAAAATTACTGGGTTACAATAATTAAAAGGGACAAACTATTAGAACAAATATGGAGTTTAAAAATAGTGAAATTTAGTTTCAAGTCTATATTTTATGGTTGCTGTTAAATACAGTTTACAGTACAGTGTCCTGTACGTTGAATGCAAGAAGTGGACATTTTTCTATGTTTTTTTCTCATTGGCAATAAGTACGAAATTGTTATAATATTGAGTACAAATTTAACTACAACAATGTTCAGAAGATGTATTGGAAGCAAAATTTCGAAATTTAAACCTGACACAAACAAATTGCTTCTGAACCAAACTAATTTTGTCAATGTACAGAATATTGGCTCAGTAAAAGTGCATGTACTCGTATTAAAACACTTTTATATTTTGTCATTAAACAGAATATTGACTGAATAAAAGTTTATGTATGAACATACTATTAAAATAAAAAGTTAAATTATTGAAAATCTTATTAATCAAATAACAAAGAACTCATTATTCATCAACAAAATTAATTTGATTTTAAACACACTAGTGCTTCTTTGTTCGTAACCCTCGGCCTATTTAATAGAGTATAACAATAGTACCATACAGTGCTGCTACCCACATTAAAGTTGTCAAATTTGCGTTTTAATAGGAGAAATAACTTTCAAATAATGCAGCCATATTAATCTAAATTTATGTGTACACACATGTATTCTAACATATTTACACAAATAAAAAAAAAAAAAAACACATACATATATACACACACACTTACATTCACGTTTAAATCTTCAAATATAAACATGTTTATTGGCCCTCGATCAAAATTTATTCATTCATTTAAAACGAACAATTGAGGCAATTTATTGCCGGTAGACATGTGCCTTAATGTACATTTACACTGCGAATCGCTTTAACATGGAGTATTTTTAAATTGGTTTAATTAAGCCTTAGGCTGTTACGTGTTCTATTTACGAATTTAAACTACCTTGAAGTAGCCTCACGGTTATGCTTATGGTCTACTAGAAAAGTATTTCCTTAGATTACTTTTCCATATGCTAATATTCATGAAAATCTCAAAAATTTACCTGCACTCGTCCTTAGTTCTTGGGCCATTTCTTAGGCACATGTCTTAGGCATTTAGTGGTCACCATTGTATACAACATGCACTTTCTTCGCTTTCGGTGATGGGTTTTCAAGGCAAAAATTTATAATTTATTAAAATAAAAACTCCACTTCATCCAGGAAAGTTTAAAAATTTACTTTAATTTCACACTGGGCTTGTGGGTTAAAAAAATATTAAGTTTTTCAACAGTTCCTCAATTTTGCTGTCACACGGCTGCTAGATCTGGCAACTCTAGTATCATTTGTGTGAGGATTACCTATAAAGCATGTGAAAACAAGCTCACAACTTTAAGACGAAATGAAAAAATTGCACTTCTAGATTCCTTGTCGGTCAAAACTGAGGAATTGAAATTCTACAGCTTTGAATGAAAGTATTTTCTTTAAATGTAAATTTCGGTGGATATCAATTTCTTATTTTAAATTGATTCAATTTCTTATTTTAAAAATTCGTAGTGTGCAAATACGTGAAATAAAAACAAGCACATCATACATAATTTATTTATAAAAAATAATCTATTGAAATTAAAATAGAAAAATACAAAACAGCAAACAGTAGCGCAGGTAAATAAACACCAAAATTGTGTACATTTTCTGCTGCAATGAATTTTATGCTACAAAATTAAACAAATAAATGCAAACATACAGTGTTTTAAATATGAAAAAAATGTGGTTAAATAGCAAGCAAATCTGGATAGTGAAAAAAAAGATAGAGCTTTCGAAAAGGGGAACAAAAAGTTGCAGCGAAACTAAACTGAATAGTAGTCATGAGTTCAATCTTGTTTTATGTTAAACTTATTTTTCATTGAGTCATGATTATGATTATATTGCTTCAAGCGGTCTTAAATCTAAAAATGTACAATATTCTAAAGCATCCTTCGTATTTCGTATTCTCTTTTTTTTTGTAAGTATAGACTGACAAAGTCTTTATACAACGTCTGTAATTTAAGCGCCAGATAATTTGTCACGATTAATGACAGTGATTGGCTGAACTAATGTCCCTACCAGAACAATAACGATCATTGTTCACCGAAATATCTGTGTCGTTGCGTAAAATTAAGTATCTATTACAATATTTTTTTTAAGAGAAGTAGCACTTTAGGCTTTAATACCTACTTAGTTTGTTAACCGTGCTACATTCTTTAGGAAAGGGCTAGATGAGAGAGAAGACACGTGGTGAAAAGAGATAGATATTGCCATTTTATTAATTATTTTACTTCGCCGGCGAACCATTAAACAGAAAAAAACATTTTTATTTTTTTGACTGCCGCAAGGGTTGAACCCACGGCAGCCGGTTTGTAGTCAACGTGCTTACCACCTTGACTACAGCAGCCTCAAAAAATGAAAAAAAAAAATAACGAAAGTTTTGTATACATGTAATGTCTGAAATAAACAGCATTGCCACTACCTTTAATTTCCAAATATCCCTTTTTAATCTAGTTGCAAAACTACAGCAACGCCGTTAACTACAAATTGTTGCAAATGTGTTAATGAAAACCTACTTATGTAGTAGCTCATGTCATTAAATTTTTGCTGGGATAGTACTTTTTCTTTATTTTAGTATTATCACATAATATGGGATTTAAACTCATGCCCTTCTTTTTGACACACAACAGACATTTCTTTCCGCTATCAGAGTAGCTGTCTAGCATTTGCTAGCTGATTTTTGGTTATTTTTTGTAACAGATGGTAAAGGAAATACTGTCATTGCTGTTAATGCACCGAACAGTGTTTGTAGATTAAGCGGTTATTTTTTAAGCATTTAACAATTTTATTAGTGATTTTACTTGGCCGACGACTGCGCTATATGAGTACCGACGAATTTGGTTACGTGCGTTAATACAGGGTGTCCATCGGGAAGGTATACAACTTTGTTTCTTATATTCATGAATATTTTATTTAACGTCGATATGATAAAGATAAATGTCCGCCTCTGTTAGCCTCACAAATTCGAGTCCTTTTAAGCACATTCTTCATTACATTCTAAACATTTCACGCGGTATTTTATTAATTTCATCACGAATATTTTGTTTGAGTTGCTCAAGCGTGTCTGGTTTGTTTGCAGAAATTGTGCTCTTTAGATATCCACACAAGCAGAAGTCCGGAGCAGTCAACTCAGGCGACCAATCAACATCATCATTTCTTGAAATAAATTGTTGTGGAAAGAGGTCTCGCAGCAATTTCATTGTAATCCTGGCTCTATGCGATGTGGCACGGTCTTGTTGACACCACATATTAATCAAGGCCAAAGCATGTAGTTGTGGCGTTAAAGTTTTCAATAATATCACGATGTCGCTCCCCATTTGCAATTAACGTTACGCCGTTTTCATTATCAAAGAAGTAAGGCCCAATGATTCTTCCAGACCAAATTGCACACCAAAATGTCACTTTAAATGGATGCTCCGAACTGACAAATCTGTTGATTTTCATATGCATCCAAATGAAAATATGCCTCGTCACTCATCATGATTTTTTCAAGAAAATCGGGGTTGTTATGGGCGAGCTGTAAGATCAATTGGCATATGTATGGCAGCATAAATGGTGTTGTGGTAAATGCTCTTGTGTCAACTGAGTCTTAAATGGAAACAAATGGAAAATTGTGGTCAAAGTTGCTTTTTAAAGCCCAAGCTCCGGAGAACGGCGTCGAATTGAGCTTCAGCAGCGTTTTGTTGGCGCGTTGTTTCTCCCAAAACTTTCAAGTAACATTCTCATCATCACAATAATCGAATGTTAATTTTGATAAAATGTTTTAACGATTAAAACACGTTGGTTTATTGAATATTTTCCCATAATAAATTTGCCACATGTCTACTTCACGACTGCTAAATGTTTACCAGAATGGCAGTAATATAAAGTAGTATATCTTCCTGGCGGACACCCTGTATGTCAAGTTTTGAATATGTATATATAACATTAAACAGAATCCAGGTCAATCGGTTTGTAGTCAACGTGCTTACTACCTTGGCTAGAGCAGCCTCAATAGCTTTAAGACGATACTGAACATTTTATATAAATTTCAGACAATTTATAAAATTTAAAAGGAAACAAAATTGTCAGACAGGCTTTTAGTGTTTAGGAAGAATATATAATGCCGCCTTATTATGCCAGACACTCTGAGGTTAGGCACCATATTTTATGAAAATATTAAAGGTTTAAACAATTTGAGACAAGTGAAAAAAGGGATCTGTTAACGTCGGTAACATTATAATCGATCATATATTCTACTTAAGAAGAAGCTTTAGTTGGTTGTGGTTCTACGTCGTAGTTTATGTCTTGAACATAGTACTTATCCATTGGTGTCACCTTCTTAGCCGAAATTTTAGAAAAACTGTAATCGATACCAATTTCCGATTAAAGATTTGTGTTTGCTCTTAAATTACAGCGCAATCGATACAGCCGCTTAAGCTGAATAATTTTATTCTATTAAATTTCTCTTAGTGTATTTCAAATATTGTATGATAAATGAAAAAACGTTAAGACAACAACAAAAAAATTTTTTTTTGAAATGTAATAATACAACGTGACGTTGTAAAATAAATATGTTACGTGCTGTATTGTTGTAAAAATAAAAAAATGAACCTGCGTATTATATTGCATACTAATACGAAAATAGTAAAACTAAGGCTACTGCCACTACATACATACATACATAAAAAAAATTCAGCAACACATACATTACTTCATTAATAATGCATTTGTTTTATGTTTGTATTAAAGGTTTCTTTCATAAAATGTTTTCCGTATAATAAAAGAACTAGGAAAAAAACACAAATTTAACTTATGGACATACGCTGCTTATAAGGAGGTATGAGAGAGTACGACTATGTGTGTGACAGGACTATTTAAAGAAAAAAGAAATTATACATAAGGGGGATTTAAGTCTGTAAACTGGCTGCAGCATTGGACTTACTGACTGACATTTCATTCTAAACTTAGTTTATGTCCATGTTAGCCCAAGATTGTTTTTTTCTTCTTATTATTTTGACTTGCATTTCTGTTGTATGTGAGAGTATTACATTTCCCCTTTGCCACTTGTATGAATTGTAGTTATCTTATTTAAACATACACACATGTACATGGACACAAATTTATAAAATATACACATGTAAGGCTTCCTTTAATTCTTTTGTAGTTTCGTTTTAGTTGCCCCCAAGGATTTATTGAAAATAAGTGGTTGTGTGTTTTTGTCGTAACAAACAGGTGTAAAAGAAGAAGAAAAAAGAAACGTTAAAGTTAACCCATACAGCAGACGGTTCAGGGAGCATTTTATTAAAGGGCCTGTTGTTACGAACTTTAATTTGGTTTAACTTATATAAACCCTAGTGTTTTTCCTTTGTTGTGTCTAAAGTAAAAACTTCAGTTTCATTTTCGTTCGTTAAGATAAAAGGCATAAGAACGAAAAATCTTCAAAAAGAAATAAAATTATGTTAAATGCAAATGAGAGGTCCATCATATAAGCCTCCCTGAAGGCCACTTTTTCTTTTTTTAACACACAGACACACATACAAGTCTGCCTACTTTTTATTTAACGTCATACAGGAACATCAAACAATAGAATTTAGCAAAAGAATTGAAAAAAATCTGCAAAAGATATGAATATAAATGGTCAAATATTAAACACAAAAAATCTATAATTTTGGATTTGTTTAAGTCTTGATTGACAAAAAAAAAAAAAAAATAAATAAATTCAAACATCCAACCTATCCCTAAAAGTATGCTTTGAAATGTTACAAACAAGAGTTTACTGAAGTAGGCAACGGATTTTAATGCAAAACAAAAACCAATGTAACTGTTAACTAAAGTCGTATCGATAATCGTTGTTGCTATTTACGTCGTTAAAAAGTTTGTGGCTCCCCAATTAGACTTAAGTAACAATGATTCGTTTCAAACATAACATGCGAGGAATACAAATTTTTAATTGATTTGTTTGACTGAGATTCTGTGTCCAGTTGTTTACATACTTAAATCGAAAGAGGTGCTATTGAAAATCAGCAAGAACGGTCCAAGTCCTTAAACAGCGAGCAAAACACCACGCCTACCTCTAATTTATCCATATTACTTGGAACAATGAAGTAACTTCAATAAAATAAACAAATATATTGGCCGATAGAGAATAAAAAAAAAGAAAAAACACATCATGTGAATAAATTGGCGCTCGCCCATATTTTCCGAGTAGTAGTTCTCCGAAATTTTAATTTTTTTTTAAATATCAATATGGGTATCATTTAAAAGCTTTTGATGAGATCATTAAAAATACAAATAATTTTTAAAAATGATTAACCCATTAAGAAACGATGACATTTTTATGTAAAATTATGTAAATGTAGTACTTAATTTTTTTCTTATATTTTAATTCTCTGTCACCCCAATGTTTTCTTTTTTGATTGGAGTTTTTTCACTTAGCTAGATTTATATAGATAGTGAAGGGTATATAAGATTCAACATAGCCGAACAAAAAATTAATTCATTTTAGGGAATTAGCCATTTGAAATTCAAATTACGGCGTCATTTTTCGTAACTAATCACTTTCTTTAAGAATAGATACTCAAAAAAGAAATTACATTTAGGTTGACCAGGAATTATCGCTCAAACGTAATGCCACCGCACAGTGAAATTGACAGCACAGACTTGGTATTTTAAAATAGAAAAAATAATAAATAAATATAGTTCAATCAGTTCTCTTTATTTAGAAAAAATAAGCAATTTGTGATTTCCTAATAATAGTTTTTGTTTTTGTGACTGAGCCTGTTATTATGCGTACTAAAAACATTAAGAGCTTGTTAAACCAAGATTTATTAAAAAAAAACACTAAAAAAATTAAATAAAAAACAAGAAAATCTTATCATTTGATTAAACTAATAAAATCTTAAAGTAAATTTTTATTTTATATTTTTTCCATATGTGCAGGTTTTCCCTCTTCAATGGGTAAGACATCTTAGATAAGAATTTCAAAGAGATGAGAATTACTTTTGAAAAAAAAAATATGCGAACAAAACAATAGCATCATCAGCAACAGCAACGTTTAGTGTCAAGTGGGAATACAATACAGCTAATGACATGTAGGATTTAAACTGAATGAAATAACATGTTTTTATTTATACCTTTCGACGTGTAGCTGTTGTAATTTTTTGCAGACGACGATTTTTCTTTTATTAAATGAGATTTAAAAGTTGGAATGGGAAAGAGGGTAAAAATGTTTATAAAATCCGACCTAATATGAATCAATCCCTACCCTGTACAAAGTTGCAAAACAAACCAAGACATTAAGCAACTCATAAATTTAAAAATTTTAAATAATTATTTCCGATACTAACCAAGTGTTTCGTAAATCATTTTAAAGAAAAAAAGTGTTTAAATACAAAACTACAATTGGTATTTGTCAATGTATATTTCATTTTTTGTCATCATAATAACTTTCATGTTTCATGTACTCACTCACATAAACCTTTATACACATTTTACTTTCAACTTTTAGCCATAAACTACAACGGTTGAAATATACATTCCCTTAAGTTGCAATTTTTCGTGTTGTGTGCACTTTTTTACTCACTAGTTGCCACATAATTCCAACCACTGAATATGGCGAATACCAACCATTATATTCTAGTTGTAATATATTTTTCTTGCTTATGCACTTTTGGGTCATGTTATCGATAATTGTCATAAGACTCTTTGTCAGCTAATTTTTAGTTGTAGTTTTTCGGATCATAAATTTCAGTTGCCCTGTTTTTCCATTAAAAAGTACTCTATGACAGGCAGCTAAAGAAGAGATGGGATACAATATAGAAAAGTAAGTGTAAAGGATGAAAAAATAATTTTTTATTTTTCGATTGATGTGGTTTATAAAGAAGCTATTGATGAGAAAAAATAGTTAAAATAAATTCGAATAATATGTGAACCGGTTTATTTAGAATGAGATAAAATGTAAATAGAATAGAAAGAGAATTAAATCCAATATAAAAAGCATTATAAGTATTTAAATTAAATAAAAAATTATAACGATTCAGAAAATTACATTAAATATAAGTCAATAAAAAATAGCGCTTCTTAAAAACGTTATATAAAACTGATTAAATTATGAATCAGACTATACAAAATAGAACAACAAAAGAAAAATTTCTTATATTAACAAAATAAAGTATATGAAACGATTGATATAACTTCGAACAAAGCGAATAAAAAAAGAATCGAAATCTAATTAAAATAAAATATAAAATTCATACATCATCTAATAAATTATAAACAGGTTCATATAAAATCACACGAAGTAGAAATCTTTTTGCAGAATCGTATGGACATGAACCGATTCACTTATTAACGAATAGAAGATTAACTGTTTTATGTGAAATCGAATAGAATACAAACCGGTTTAGTCAGAGGAAATTAGTATACGAACAGGTTTATATATAAAGGAAATTAGTACGCATCATTTTATAGCCAAATAAATGAAATAACAGCAGGTCTATTTTAAATCAATTGATACATTAAGCGATAATTAAGTGATCGAATTGACACGAAACGAACTATTTATTGATTTATGGAAAATTAATCGATACATTATTAAAAGAATAAAGTATTCAATGATTTATTTAAGGTAGTTTAGAATATTAATCGTTTGGAAAAAATTATACTAGGTGGTTCAAAAGTAATATATATATACTATTTTCTTGAAAATAAATTTTATTTGAAGACAAGAGATTTGTGACATTATAAAAATGTTTTGATTTTTTTTTACATTTGGAACAAATAACTGACCAGAACAGCCCAAGGAGATAAGAAACAAATCACAAAATAATAAAACAAAAACAAAATTTGTAACGTTAAGTTGAAAACAATTACATATATCGGTCAATTTATTAGTCATCCCTGGGAAGTTGTGCTCATTTTTCCGGATTTTAAATAATTACTTGCAAAACTAAACCCAATTGGCGATTTTTTTTTCGATAATAGCTTCAAGTCATCCATTTTTTAAACATGCGATTTTAAAACGCCTCTGAGAAAAAAGTCTGTCGTTAGATCTGGCGATCTGGGCTGCTACTTTCTATCTGCAAAACGGTCGAAAATTGGTGTCTACAAATCTCTATCAAGTGGTCGAGCGTGTAAGTGGTTGCTCAGTTCTGCTGGAACTATCGATAAAAGAGACCACCTAATGCAGCAACTTGCAAGAAAAAAACCCGCATCTGCCTGCAAGGTTCATAAAATGCGACAGTAAATAGTCGCTTTGTGTTTGATGCTATGGCTCTTCAAGCGCTGCGAAATTCGTACTGAAGGCACTTGCAAAAATTTAGAAATGCTAATTCATTGCTTTTGCCACACCTGGTATGTATGTATGTATGAGTCAATACTAAGCAGCTAATATAGAACCCAATGGATATAGAGTGGTTCATTCAATTCTGGTTGATAAGAAATGGAATACGAATATAGAATCTAATAAATTGTAAACCTTGTTTTGTGCAAAATCGAATAGAAATAAGCCAGTTTAATAGCGTTGAATGGAATACAAACGAATTATCTATAATCTACTGAAAAATATATCTGTTCATTTTTAATGGAACAGCTGGATTAGAAAAAAAAACTTATCAAATCGATTTTAGCGATTAGATTATTAAACATTTTTTAATCGGACAGCTGGATTAGTTTCTGTAGATTAATTTCATATTTTTAAGTAGGTTTTAATTTAAGGCACAGCTGGATTAAACAGAAAAAATCGTTGGTGTTTAAATTTTTGTCGCTTTTTGTTTAAATTGTTTATTTATTTTTTTTGAATAGCAAGATTAAGGTCTATAGATTATAGTCGGATCGGCTTATGTGTATCATTTCGGATTTTTTTTAATAGGGCACCGAAATTTGTTATAAAATTCACTTTTTCCATTTTCGTTAATTTTTATTAGGCTGCTGGATTTGAAAAAAAAATCGTTTTTGATAAAGTTTAATAGAATGGACCTAAAGATGAACCGATTAACTCTAATCGAATTAAGAGTAAAGAAAGCAGTTATACAGAATAAATTAACCGGCAAACCGGTTTACACATAATTGACAACTGTTTTCATTTAATTTTAATTTATTAATACTTTTAATCTATTAAAAAAATGTTTTTTTCATTATTGTTGTTTTTGCTTAAACTTTGATTGTTGTCTATACTTTGTTTGGACAGACATCTTTAGTTTATGTAAAACTAGTAGTGCCCACGACTTCGTCTGAGTGTCATTTCTAAATTTCTAAAAATTCAAATTTAGAAAAATGTGTTTTTAAATATTTATTTTCGAATTCTATAAATAGTGTTAAAAGTTTTCCATTTGAAAATATAAAATGTGCAGACAACTGTTTTAGTACCATTATACCGGTAAAATTGCGTGTTTTCACACTTGCACCTCTATTTTCTTTATAAAATGACTTTCTACAAAAAAAAAGTATTGTATATTGAAATCAAGGTTCTAAGAGACCTCCACAAAAAATGTTTTTCAAATCCATCCAGTAGTTTTTACGTGATTTGAACATAGGACGACAGACAGACAGACAAAAATTTCAAAAATAAGAGAGGTTTCCTGAAGAGCTAAGTAAGCGGTAGTGAAACGTCCATCGAGACGTGTTTTCACCCTGATTAATCATCGGGATAAAAAACATAACACAGCAGCCCTGATTGTTATTATTATAATATTTTACAATTCTCATTTAATCAATTTTGTTGAAGACTTAAATATCTTAAAATTTTTAAATGAAATTTGGGTAAAAACCGTTGATGCTTTATGAAGCGATAGCCATGTGGATATTCTTTCCCCGTAGTAATCTATGATGTAATTTTTTTTTATATTTTGCCAGAATATCATGAAATTGTTTGTTGTTAGAAAATGAAAATTTTTAATATCAAACGGTTTTTTTTTTAAAAAATATCAAAATAAAAAGAAAAAACAAAATTAAATGTTGAATATTTATGGTTAATCAACGATTTTTGCACAGATAAATTACAAAAGTACATACATTTTAAATCGACTTTGCTTAAATTTTTAGAATTCTCATATGTATTTCATTCTTTCCACTCTAGAAGTTTTTAATGGGAAAAAAGCTACATTTGTAAAAAATGTGCAAAATGTAAAAAGACAAGCAGAAAAACAGAAGTCCCTAAATAATTTTAAATTTAAGACAGACATTGTACGAATTAAAAACTTTATAATATTGATGCTGATAGAACAGGTTGTTTTTCAAGTATTTAATTTATGAAGAGTTTAACGAAAAAAAGTGAGTGCAGAGGAGGTTTATTTTAAGACTTTTAAATTTTTACTATTGCTAATTTAATCTAGTATGTATTATAAATCTCTTTGTAAGTTCGATGTTTATTTGTTTGTTTGATTATTTGTTTTTTTGTTGTATGTGCGCCACACGAGTAAATATTTATCCTCATGGTAAAATAGGGGACTAGAACGGGAGAAAAAGGAAAGCGGAAATTTTTATACGTCTGAATCAATTCGAACAAAGTCTCGGCTAAAGTGGTAAAATAAGAAGAAGAAATGTCTAAATAATGCGACGGCTGGGGTTAGACTTTTTTAATTACAGTTGTAATTTTGATGTCAGACAATCTAAGTTTGTATGCGGTTTTCATGCATGAAGTTCAACTTTTTCGGTTTAAAAATAATTGGTCCTTCGAACCATGGATATTTCGCTGGGTCGACAATGTTACTGTAGGTGATTCTCGTTAACAATTGTGCAGCTAATCGACTTTAATGAAATTCAAAATATAGATGGGTTTTCATCAATATCTGTTTTCAGAGCTAGGACCTAGATAAGTGAAAAAAAAAGAAAAAACGGGCACTAACGTCTATATCGATTACAATAAAATACTAAACATCGATATTTATGTAAAGGGTAGAATACTCTATGTTTATTTGGGAAAAACAGGGAATGGCAGGGAGGAGCGGACAAACATGCAATTTTATAAATCTTAACAAAATCCGATTCTAAAGATATGTGAAATATAGATTTCTCTTGATGTATAAGATCCAAGCTAATTTGTTCGTAGTAGAGCCCCAGAGCCCCATATCAAAAAAGGCTAAAATTTATTATAGTGCCTAGAAAGGCCCTAAAAGTAGACCCAGGCAACGCCGGTTACAATAAACAATATAGTTGTAATATAATGCAAATGCAGGGTTCGTAGGTTATGCATAAGGAACTTGTGCCAATGACCGTATGACTTCAAAAATAATACGTTTGTCAGGAATTGCTAATGTGACTTTTAGCAGCTGAAGGTTCTTTACAGATGGTCGACAACTAGGCAAAAACTGGCTTTTAAGCGATACTTGGTTGTTAGCAGCTGTTAAAAAGGATTTTGCATCATCAGAGTTTATTTTACTTGTGTGGGGTCAGGCTTTAATACCCGGATGGAGCAGAGTATGGTGGTAACTTCCACACTTTCGACAAGTATCTAAGGACGCACATGTACTTTTAGCCAGGCAATTAATATAATAACTGCATCAGTGCAGTATGGGGATATGGAATGTTATAAGTTTCACAAACAGAGTAAAACTGGTCGAAGGTTTTATTACACTGACTAAAATCTCGTTTATCAAGTTTCTTTTTTGTCCAAACGGCAGGACCTATTTGAATGATTTCTTTTTACATGACTTTTGGAAGACGGAATACTTAAAGTTTTGCTTTGCTTAAAGTAAAAAAAACAGCAAAGTTAACTAAAGATGAACTAAAAATTAATTCCAAAGGGGTCTCCAGGGTTATAGGTTTCCGTTTCTATGATTTTTTAGATCTTTGATAGAGTCTCTGGTGTTCTAAATTTTTTTTTACAAAATTGTTTTCGAGCGTACTCTAACTTTTAAAGATAGTAGCAGAAATTTAGCTTACCAGCCGTCCAGGCTTCGATTTAGTGAAGATAGACTGCGTTTCAGGTTTTCTTTTCGAAGTAGTACCTTTAAGCTAAACAAAATGCTGTTTTTAAAAAACTTTGGAACTTCTACAACATTTATGGCATTTCATATTCATATTTGAAAAAAAAAATTCTTGACCGCTCCTTTATATATTTTTATTAAGTTTTCGGAACAATCACTGTCACTAAAGTATAAAAAGACATGGGCAGATATAGCGGCTCTTTTTTCATATTCATTGTGTTGCTCGCGCCATGTACTAAATAACTCTGAATTTTACACGCAGTAGTCACCTGGAAAAATAGTTTTTTTTTAAATTTTCCAGATATCCGCAGTAGAAATTTATTAAATCAGGAAGGTAATTGATTATCCTAAAGATATATTATGGTTTTTTGGAAGTCTAAATAAAATTCCAATTTATGATTCCATAAGTTCAATTTAAACTCACTTTAATTTTTCCAATTTAATCTATCTAATAGATGAGTTCACCAACATTTCACAATATATCATTAAAGTACTCACCTTCGATATCATTTTCCATTACTTAGTTTTTGAAAATTATAAATTATTATTATGAAATTTTTTATAATAAACTATCACAAAATTCACTACACTCAATCGTTTTTGATAACTAATTTACAAATCTTAAGCAAAACATGTGATAAAGTAACAGTCAGTCAATTCTTTCGAAAACTTTAAACAGAGATTTTTACTTTGTTAATATTTCTTTATATTAAAGCGAAAAAATACAGTTAGCAAAAATTTTGATTTAAATTTTAACCAAAAAATGGGTAAAATTTCCTATAGTGTAATGGGATGAACCTAAGCTAAGAACTAGTAGCCATCGTAAGCTGCAAAACAAGTTTAAGGATAGACTTTGTTTGCTATCGTTGCTACCGAGAGCAAGGAAATAATCTTATAAGGGGCCACAAAGCAGATTTAATGCGTAAGCACTTTAAACTGGAAGAGGACAGTATCTAGATACATTTGAAATTCCCTTAGATGGATAAGTGGCTCAGTGACATCAATATGGTGTAATAACCTCCGCTAAAGTGAAAAATAAAAGAGAAGCCAGCACACTTCGTTGGCGAACATCTAGCATTTGCTAACATAAGAAGTGTATTTCATTCCAGAAGTATTTTTCATTAGTCTAAAACAAATGCTGAAAATAACGTGAAACTAAGTGATAAAAAAATTCAATCAACCACCAGCTTACACCAGTCTAGATGAAATTTCTAATTATAATGCGCGATTTGATAAAAGAAAGGAAGTTTAATTAACTTCAAAAAGGCAAAAAGGCTTATCATTGAGATTTGAAAAGCGCTGGACGAAAGGAACCTAAAAGCTTCAATATACCCTATTCTACAAGATTTGACTTTTCTTCATATTCTTCGGTTGCAATATATCAGCGTTCATTTGACTCCCGGCGACTTTTTTAAATTTTAAGAATAATTCTGCTAAAAAAGAATAGAATTGATTGATAAGGTCACCGCGGTTGGATTTTATAGGTTAGAGAGATATTACTCTGCATTGCTAAATTATGAATCTTCTAATAAAAATATATTTTCATAAAGACTTAAATAGTAAAAAAAAAATCCAACATTATTTCAAAATGTTAGCCCTTTTTCTATTAAAATCTTGATTTTGTTTTAAATAGTAAAACAATTACCAAAGAAAAAATTCTCTCTCATTATAAATACACGCTGAATGTATTAAAAACAAAAGTCTGCACAACAAGCTTCAATGCATTTTCCCTACAAAAAAATGGAAACAAATGTAAATAAAAATTTACAAAAAAAAAGTGAAATATTTTACAACAAAACAAAAAAAAAACAATGAAAAGAAAATAATTTCCGTTAAATGTACCACAAAAACAGTGCTAAATGACACGATGACTGACGTCTGTAATTTATTATTTCGTAAATTTAACTTAAAAGTCTTACAAGACAGCAGGCAGTAAGGAGCAGCTGAATGCAAATGAGACCAATTAGTAAAGTATTATTTAAAGTCAAAGATGATGAAGTACGTAAATACAAATAAAAAAAATAAAGAAACCAAAGAAAACGAAGCATTCAAAACTGTATGAATGAAAAGGAAATAAAAGTAAAAAAAGAGTTGAGTGAAAAGCAGTGAAAAATATGTTTTTATTTTGCATTAAACGTAAAAAATGATAAAAATAATAAATTAAAAAAAAAAACGAATAATTCTAAGGCGAAAAAATTAGAACCATTTGAAATGAAACATAATGTATCGTATTAAGTATGGCGAATTAATTTTATCAGGTGGCATCGCTGCGGCAGCTGACTATTTTTTGCTTAATTTTCTTATGTGTAGAGTAGCTGTCAAAAGTGTATCAATATATATTACAAAAGTTATTTTTTATATTATTTAAAATTGAATTGTAACAAGAAAACAAAGAGTTTTGTTTTTCTTTTTATTGTTGTATTGTTGTAGTGGTGCTGCCACCTGGTATTTATTCGCATTGGTATTAAGAACGAAATGAAAATGGTTTAAGCGCTTATTTCTTATTGATGGCTTTTAAAACCATTAAGCTTTTAAGCCACACTAATTTGTATCCATTGTTGTTGTAAAGTCAATGTAGGAAAGCGCATATTCTCACTTTTGTCTTAATTCTATTAGCGGATCACATGTCGAAAGTATAACTCGCCTTTTGAGGCGATTTAACCCAATGCAATTGCTCCTCGTTTAAGTCATTCGTTAGCGATCGAAATAAGTGGTAGAAATAAGAAGAAATGTCTAAAGAATGTGACGGCTGGGATAAGACTTCTTTAATTACAGTTGTACTATTGTTGTCAGACAGTATAAGTTTGTATGCGGTATTCATGCATGAAGTTCGCCTCATTCGGTTTAAAAATAATTGGTCCTTCGAACCAAGGATATTTCACTGAGTCGACAACGTTAATGTAGGAGGTCCTCGAAAGCAATTGTGCAGTATACATTCTTCCCGCAAATGCTAGTGCATGACAAATATATTTTCTATATCTCATAGAACAAACAGCTCATCTATGACTGTATTACTGAAAGATTGACTCATTGTGAAGCCCTTTATTAAGACCTTGCCAATTTGTGGTCAAGCAGCAGTATGCTTACAGGATTTATTGTTTTCTTAGCTGAATATTTTGTTAGTCAAATAAACTCGTTATACAGGTTATTCCTGTCATTTTTAATCCAAAACACTACCACGTCTCCCCTCTTTCAATAAACATATTTTGTTACTTCTAGTATAATTCTTCGCTTAAGTAGGGGTTATACCCTGCGTGCGGCACTTATAAGAAAAAATATTCTAAATGGGGTAAATTTTTCTTGGTACAATTTTACTGATAAATAAATTGTGTTTAATGTTCACATTAAATATCTTGTTACCTTTAATTACCTGCTAATAAAATGTCTAAGTAGAAGATTATTTTACAGTAAAAGAAATATTTAGATTCATCCCTTAAATAACCGCAAAAACACCAATAAGAATTTGTATATATGTTTTCTAAAAGAAATTAAATAAGTATGCTCGATTGTACACAGAATTAAGTGCCCTATAATATGTTTTAATTAACATTGAAAAAGGAAATTTAACTGAAAATTAGTATATTTCTTATATGATTTAAATACCTCAGGCAAGTAATAAAATTTTCTCGACATACTTCTGATCCGATGGAACCATCATTGGCTCGTTGCACATATTTTCTATGACTTGAGCCTTTGATCGTATTTAAGCTCGAACAAACTGCTTGTCACTTAAAATGCCACTGCCGTACTAACTAGAGCGCCTCGATTTTTTTTTATCGTTTTTGAACGTTGGAAGCAAACTGATTTCAAGCAAATTATCTTTGATAATATATTTGTCACAAAAAAAAAGTTGCCAATGCAAACTATTCGTAAAGAAATATCGAAACACATCTGGCTTTCATCGAACAAAAATACTCATGAGAACATGAAAACGAAGCAAAAAGTTCTTCGTTTTCATTTTTAAAAACAACTAAATCATTTTTTGAATCTTTTAAAATTAAATTTTCGTTAGAAGGCGGCGATTTCAGACGGGTCAAAATTCTGGTCATATACATAAATACAAATTAAGTATTAGTACACCCTTTTATTTACAAATTCAAATTTTATACTTGTTGTAATAATTATTTATGGGAAAACCCTTTAATTTCTTAATTTAAATTATATACTTGTTTTTATAGCGGACATAGAATCTTGTAAATCTTAGCCGCCTGTCTTTAACGGTGCAAAAGGTTGGCCACATACATCAAATTACATCAACTATTGGAAAACTCGTTTATTTGCAAATCTAAGCTTTATATTTGTTTTTATAGCGGATAAGCAATACAGAATGTTTATAAATTTCAATCGCTTCTCTACAACTGTTCAAAAGTATGGCCATATACATTAAATCAAATGAACTATTGGGGCACCCTTTAACTTATAATTTTGAATATATATACTTTTAGCGTCATTCGGTCCAATTTTTAAGCGTTTGTCTATAACTGTTCAAAAGATGGGCCCATATAGGTCAATTTACGTCCCCTATGGGGACACCCTTTAATTTTTAAAATTATTTTTTTTTTTACTATATGCCATTGGGATTTATAGTGATACGCAGTTTTTTTAAGTTTTGAAGTGGCGCTCTTTACGGTTCTTTTACACGTAAAAAAGATGTATGTTCTATGGGGACACCCTTTAATTATTAAAATTATTATCTGTTTTTAAAAGGAGAAAAATCTGTAATAGATAACCTTTCAAATAAAAAAAAATAAAAATTTTCCAAAAATGACTGAGTTAAGGAGGCACAAATATAAAAATGCAACACAGACGAATTGATAACCTCTTTCCTTTTTTAAGTCGGTTAATAAAAACTCATTCCTTTTTCATTTAGGAACAAAAGCAAAAAATAAAAAAAAAAAACAGAAAAAAATTCGAAAAAGCTTCGCCATCGAACTGTGGCTTAACTATTTAAAAATAAAACCTAGCCGAAACTTCTTGTAATATCGTGAAGTTATTCGCTTTAGGTATCGCTAAGATTCGCTACTGATAGCACGGGCGAACTTTCATGATCGAAAATTGAAACAAACTCAGTAGTGATCGGTGAAATTTACGAGTTCTCGAAATTAAAAATAAATACATTGAAATTAATTAACTGCAGAAGTGTGGTTAATTTGTTAAATTGCGTTTTTTCGCTTAAGCGAAATACAAACGTTTTTCTATAATTTAAAACTTTGCGTAATAGCAATTAAAATAAGATGTAGCCAAATTTGTTTCTTACAAATTATATAAACATCCACAATAAGAGCTAAACTGTTCTAAAATGAATATATAATGCAATCATAAGTAATAAGACCCAGCGTTGCATTCTTCTAATAACTGAATAATAAAAAGGGATAAATAGATGTTTTTTTTTCAAGAAGTCTATAAATAATGGGTAATATTCTTTAGAATCTATAATAACAATCTAAAAATAAACGTTTTTGTATGGCAAACCTGATTTCGAAAAACATATTTCGGATTTTCTTTGCTATAGCGTGATTTTATATTCATTGTAGCCGAAAAGTACAAAAGCTTAATAAGTAGATTTAGTAAGTAACATAGTCTTTTTACTTTGTTTTTTTTTTCTTTACTGAAGTAAATAAATTCAATTACAGTTATATTTAACAAGAACATAGAACAAAGGAAAAATTACTAATACAACACATAAGTTTAAGGGTGGTTTTTTATTACTTATCAAAATCTACTGAAAAACCACCCAGAATTAAATGAAATTGAAGTGAGTAATAATTGCCAGCACGGTTAAAATCACCAGCTTGAAGGTTTTCCTTTTTAGTAGTATATTTTTAGGGTGCTATAAATTTAGATTTTTGTAATTCAACATATGTTTTGTAAAAAGCTGAGGAAACTGGAGAATTAAACAAACTCACTTCACAAATTTGCTACTTTTAAAGTGTTTTTTTTTTTGCATTTTTAATTTTTTTTAACATGTTCATTGCTTTGAAAGGACCGTTTCTTCATCACGCAAAAAACATAGGTTGTCAGCGCACAGCTTTAAGTTGTTTTCAACCGACTTCAAAAAAAGAAAGAAGTTATAAAATCGTCTGAATGTTGCTTCTTTATTTTTTTTCTCGCAGAACTGTCATTACTGAACCGATTTTGAAAAATTTGTCTTTATTTGAAATAAATAGGTCCCGTTTTAATAACATTTCATAATTTTAAAAATAAGAGACTGTCCCCATAAAGGGCACCACTTTAAAAATATCTTTAAAAAAATAAAGGGTGTCCCCATAGTTCACGTAAATCGACTTATAGAAACACTAGACAGAACGTCCACTACTTAGTCTTGCATAACAAGCAGACAATTTTTTCTGTTTTTAACAAGACAGAACGTCCACTACTTAGTCTTGCATAACAAGCAGAAAATTTTTTCTGTTAATTATCAATCACTGATCAATTCACTTTAACAAATTGCGCGATTGAACCAAACGTTTTATTATTAAGTAATTCATTTTTAAATAATTAAGAGCTGGAGCTAATACCCCTCTTTCAGAATGGGTTAAGCTTTGTTTAGAAATATTTTTAGGTTTCCAAGTAAAAGCCAGCCCAATGCGATTTTCATGCCATTTTTACCAATATCAGTTTAATGATAACTTTTAAACATAAATGCAGATATCTCTGGAACCACTGCGTTTTGTTCGTCTCTTTCAAAATATGTAAGCTATGCTTAGAAATATGACTATGAAAGCCAGAGAATGTGACCTGGAAAGATATTAACACAGATTCACCTTTCTATGATTAAGTAGATCTACAAAAGATGTCTATTTTTTTACAGTTGGAATCCTCTTCGAAAATGTGAATCGAATATGTGGTTGCAGCATGAAGGCAATAGCTGTTATACAGCGAACATCAAAATTGACAGCCTGAGTAAGAAAGTAGAGGATATCTGTGAATTTTAAAAAAGTGAGGAAAATTAGTCAACAGAACTGACTATTCGACCCAGGTAAAGTTGTACTCGTAGTTGTTTACAAATAAATTTCAAAAATTCAATTCAAAAATAGTGCCCTAAAGTCGCAATCAATGAGAGACAGAGTCATTTAAAATTGGACTTTTCTGATCCGCAGCTTTGCAGGCATTTGAACGATTTTTTTATTTCATATAATATGAACATCAGGGGTCTGTCCTTCTAATAAAAGGAAAACAGTTAATTAATTCATTAACTTGCAAACGGCTTGTTTAATTCCATTTCAATATCGAGGAGGAGTATAGGAAAACCTTTATTTAGTAGCTGTGGGCGTCGTCGTTATAGCTCATCTTCTATTGGTAGGGATCGGAAGCAATCTTTTGATAGGGATGTTAAAAGCTAATGCGTTATTTGTTTTTTTTGTGTTTGTTTTTTGATATGACCAGCACTCAGGGGATGACTCCTACTAATCCAAATCATTGCGCCAAAACTAAAAAATTAGGTTATGAGAAGGAGGACTCCGCTGAGCTCCCCATACGAACTCTTCAGCTAAAAAGAGAATTTCCTCTGTAATGCGTAGTGCGATTTACAAAGGGATGCGCTTCTGGAAAATTATTATGTATGTTACTTTATAACACTAGAGCTCTCGATTTAGAGACATTGCATAAATAAATTTTTTTATTGTTAACTAGTGTTCATACGAGTAATAGTTTAAACTTAAATATCTAAATAAAGAAATAAACAATTATAAAAAGGGATGTGCTCCTGATGAAGAACATATTGCGCGTACGAAATTACGGTTTTCAGGAACAAAAATCCTGACTTCATAAAAGCACATTCTGTTGTAGTAACGATAAAATAGTGAAACACATTCCACTTTGCGTCGTTTCCTCACGGAGTCGATGGAGCTGGATACCGTATTATCGTCGATGTGCTTATTCGTTCTCCCCTGCACGCGGTTAAGTAACTCGAAGTAGTCTTTGAAACATCAGCCCATACATGACAGTTGTACTCCATTTTCGGTCTGATAAAGTTGACATAAATATCAAGGTTACTAGATAGAGAAAAGCATTTCATGCACCGTTTCAGAAAACCTAGACACTTGAATGCTTCTTATGCGACTTGAAAAATATGCTTGTTTCATCGAACATCACACTGAATCTTGATGCCAAGAACATCGAGAGCTTTTACAATCAGTTTTTGAATTTTAAGATCTCAAAATGGCCTACAAACGATTATTCCCCAAATTCTAGGAACGTTGTTAAGCTAAAATTAGGGATTTTAAATTAAATTAAATCTAGTTTAGTTTTGGAAATTATTAACGTAAAAATTCTGTTCTATTCATGTTGAAATGAGATTTACAAATTTTAGCGTTTTTTTTCAAAGGAATATTTGTCTTTTTTGCTTTAAAAAAATAAACATTGCCACTGAACTTCATATTTTTTTCTAAAGCCAGGTCCTTTTATTTTTGCTTTTTAAAATAAGTACGCTGATCGCTGAAATTTATTAGGGAGAGCGTTTTAGAAATTATTCTTTTATTACTTACCTTTTTAATTAAATATAAACTATAAAATTTTGACTTAAACTTGTTATGCCTTTCAATCTAAAGTCAAACACCCACAAAAAAATGAACACTTTAGATTTTATACATGTTAATAAGAAATATTTAAATATTCCTTAATATGTTGTTTGCGTGTTAAATCACAATATTGATAATTTATATTAACACTTAAATAAAACTTCAAAAACAAAAATATTAAAGTTTTTTTTTTTTAGAAAAAAAACAATATTTTGACAGTTTCTAATATGAGAGCATAACATAAATTTACTTAATACCTCCTGAAAGTATGCTTTATTTAAATTTACTTTCCAAAAACATGTTTTTGTCATTAAGCATATAGTAAGTGCATATAGTATATATGAAACTGTATAAATATCCTTGAAATAAAATTTATATTATTTTTTATATTGATTTTTTTATATTTAAAACTTCACACGTTTTATTTAAAAATTTTACTTTTTTCTATTTTAGTAACAACATTTACAAACATTTATGTTTGAGACATAAAATTCTAAATATGTTCTATAAAATGTAGGCCATCATAAGAACATAAAACGTGATTTTGTTGTTTTGTTTATAGTCCATAAATATGTTTTGTTGTTTAAAATGTATTTTAATAATTTATGAACCGGTGCCTAAATGTATTCGAACATTTAAAATATAATTTCGTTGGTTTAAAATAAAAGCCTAACAATATGCAAACACACATAAAGAACAGTATAATTAGGACTATAAAACCAAATTCATTTTTTTTTTTTACTAATGAGGCTGTGTTTAATTCCGTATTTTACAAAAAGCATTAAACTGAAATTTGGCCACATACAATGTAAATTTAATTAAATTAAAAAACAAAAACGCAGAATAAAATTCTCTTTAATAAACATGTAAATTAAAAATATAAAAATACTTATTTCTTTATCAAATTGTTCACCAGCGTTACCTTTTGTTCTTCAAACTCGATATAATAAAATTTTTTAAATAAATTTTAAATTATAATGATAACTCAGATGTTATAACTGAATCTTATAGAGATCAGCTTTTAATGGAAATACGCCAGCAGCACATTATCAAAATAATTGAAGGTTAACTAACTTCTCGTACAATCAAAGTGTATATTGGTAAGGATCCGCCCAATAGTGTCCTAAATTGCTATTTTAACTGCACGTAACCACAGGAAAAAATTGCACAACATGATGACCATTTTTAAAAAATAATCCTTTCGCTAGTGTTTCCTTTAATAAGTTAATTCTTTGAACGCTATGTAAGATCTGATCACGGCCTGTCGGCCCTGCTTAAAACGATCAAAAATTTTTTTTAAGATGTAGCGGTGTCAAATTCATCATCTCTTGGATTTTTCTTATTCCATGAAAATTAAAGCTGCAACACAATCGATTATGCTATCGATAATATCGATAGTTTTATTTTTGGCTTACTATCATAGTTTTTTCCAATAGCGATGTTGGCATAAAAAGCACTTAAAAAATTCGATAGTATTAATGGTTTTTAAGCAAACTATCGAAATTTTACTATCGATAGTTTTTAAGCAAACTATCGAAACTATCAAATATACCGACTATCGATAGTTTTGCAGCCATGCACCCAACTATTATAAACATTCCTAATCAGAATATTGCTATTAAACCGTGGATGGATGGTAGAGCGAAATATGGTAATTCCCCGTGAGTTCTTGCATCAGCTTAACCTAATTAAATTGGTATGCCGAAATCTTTAAGTAGAATTGCACATAAAGTGGATGGAGACAGCTCTTATTTGTAGTGCACTCTTTGATGTATCAACATTTAGTCGTTGGGATGAACGGTTGTGTCGAACATAAAATAGAGCAGAAAACTGAAGCATCATTTTCATAATAAGATTCCATAATTTGCAAGCGTTGCTTAAGCAGAAGCAGCACTTCGGACAACGATGGGTATTTAATTATTTTCGTAATCGTGGTAACTTCTTTAGGAAAGCGATACAGAAGAGATTACACGATGGTTTAAGTAAAAAGAAGAGAAAAACATCATATTTTTAAATTTACACTGCTATTGCCGTTAATGCAGTGAACAGTGATGAGAAGCCCGCCATATATTGTATGTTAGGCTGTGGTTTTTAAAGCAAATATCCATTTTATTAATAATTTTACTTTGACGACGGTTACGCTATGTAAAAGTACCGACGTACATTAAACAGTGTGTTTCTTGGGTGCCGCAGGGGTTGAACCTTGGCCAATCCAATTTGTAGCCAACGCGCTTACTACCTTGATAACTGCAGCCTCAATGGCGAACAAACTGAGCCAAATGATTAAGAATTTTTTACAGCCGTGTGACAGATCAATACCTGCGGGAAAATGAGCCTTCGAAAAATCTAATAAAAGAAAAATTCAAAACGGCTCTAAATAAAATCCTCGTTCTTTAGCATTTTAGAAGCAAAGGTTATAAATGCGAGGACGATTGCTTAAATAAATTTTTGAAAGAATGTCAATGTTAAACTAAATGAGAATTTCTTTAATAAAGTTGTAAGGGTTAAATAAAAGGTGTGCAGATTTTATTAAGAAGCAACAAGACCCAGTCATACATAACACACTCAATCCAAACGAAACAGCTTAGTGTGTTTGAATTTTAAATGAACCCTTCTCTTTAGTTGGTAATAGTTAGCAAAAAAAAATGTTATATGATCTGAAATAATATTTTATAAAAAATTAAAAGATAAATTTACGCTGAGCTTTCTCATAACTAACTTTCTCACATATTGCCACTTTAATCGTTTTTTTCTTTCTTATCTATTTCGTCAGCATCATCACCACTTTGCCACGCATATTTATTTTTCTCTTACACTTTTCAGCCGACACAGACAACTTATCGATGAAGTGAGATAAGTGATGTTAACATAAGACATTTAAGAGGAATTGTGTTGATGCGAAAATTTTTGCGATGGCATAGAAAAATACTTTAATAAATACTCAAATATATTAAATTAACACAAACCCTTAAAGTTCATTAGCAGATATTTTTTTGAAAAACAAAGTAAAAGAATTTTTTAGTTCATTACTTTTTTTTTGTTACTTTTCAACGTGTAGGAAGATGAGAGAGATGATAGAAAATAAGGAGTGCAAAAATCGATGAAATTTTTTTACATATGTTACTTATATACATATGAGTATAACATATTTATTTATGTAGTAGTATATATATATATATAATATATACATACTTATACTTATTTATAAACTTGAAGGAATTAATATTAAATACACACAGTATTATTCAAAATTAAAGCACCCTCTCATTAATTTTTTATGCTTGCAGGAAATATTTAAGAAAACGCCTAATTTGGTCATCCTAGCAGATATCAACGAAATCATTTTCCATACACATGTTTCGGTTAAGTTTGTCTAAGTTACTGATGTCAATATTTATTCATGTTTGCCTTTTCGTAATAAGTCATTTCACGCTTGAAAGGCAGAAGAAAGATTTTAAAAAAATTTGGATCAGTGGATTAGGCACCAATCAGCCGGTAGCAAATCTTCTGTGGCCAGAGCTCAATATTATAGATACTTATATTTTAAATATTATACGAACAAGGCAGCGCTGCACGCCATACAATTTGCTCCATCGTAGAACATCTTATTGTAACTATTAATTAACTGGCAGCCGCCAACATGCGACTTAAAAATCCCTTGATTATTTTTTTCGGATCTCCGTTAAAATCTTTGACTACGCTTAAAAGCAAACCATCTAGCAGATGCTAAAGGACAATCTATTGACAGCTATTTGGCCAAGTAGTCGAAAATCGGCGGTCAATTGAACAGTATGCTATTTCATACAAAATGAGTTGATTGGTGTTTCCAGAAGTAAAAAAAAAAATATTTTGCTATCCTACAATGGACTTGTTTGTGGCTTCAGAGAGCTTGTGCCGTCAACCGGCAATGTTTTCTAATGTGGGTGTAAAAAAATATATCTTTGTTGCTTTATTTTAATAATCACCCTTATTCTAGTTGTCGGCATCGTCGTCGTCGTTTTTGTATCAATATCAATTCAATAAAAATTTTGCATTCTATAATATTCCTCTGACGACGTCGACGGTTTATCAATTTTTATGAAATGAAAATGCACATCCCTAAGCTTTTTATTAAATTTTATTTGTGTTTGATACTTTTATGGTAAAATGTTTTCTGTAAGTAAAAAAAATTTTAATTCAAGTGTTGATAAAAGTTCAAACAAAGAAAAACTAGTGTTGAAAAAAAACTTCTTAGTTTTTTTGCTTTCTATTTAACTACTTTCGACGGAACAGGCTGAGCAGAACTGGTATTATTAGTAGCAGAAGCATTAGACGTGCAAGGGGTGTGTCTTAACTGTTGGCTGACATCCACTGGTTCTTCAACGACAAATTCGACTTCAGCAATTTCCATATCATTAGAATCGTTTCCCATGTCAACCATTTGAACTCCTTGAACTGCTCCCTCAGGATTCAGGTGCTTTTGGAAGTTTAGAAGGTTTGCCACTGCTTTGTCCAGCAGACTGAGTGAAAATTGTGTAAACATTCCGCTGCCAGTGGCTTTACATTCCGCAACCATCTTTTTTCACTTTTAATTTTGCCATACCTTAAAAGTAACTTTTCCAAACTTTTTGATAAGTACCTATTCAATGCTTTATTTTGTTACCTTTTGCCATTCATCTGCTAATCTTCTAGGCAGACCAAGAAAATTTTGAATTTTTCCAATTTCTACACATTTTTCTTTGAAATTACATGAAGCAGTGCCTCTGCGAAAATTTTTCGATTTTTCAAATTGATTTCCTTTTGTAACCTTTACTTTTTTACATTTTCCAATTTATATTTGGTTTAAATTACTTCCAGTCGTTATTCAAAAAGGCGGCGACAAAAAAAGTCACGTCAACAACATTGATATGTGACGACGTCGACAACTAGAATAAGGTAGAATATATTTCCTCCATCATAAATTAACATGTGCTAGATAAATTTTTTATTGAGACAACGCTTCGTGATACTAGATGATTAAAACGATACTTAAATTAAAGGAGAAACTTTAATTATCGTATTCTCTAGATGTCAGCCTATAATCTAATTTCAGGGAAGAAGGCTTGTAGACAATTACCAAGGACAAATCTTAGTACTAATGGTGGTGGAGAGAATTTATTCCATTAATATATATTCGCATTGCGCAAAGATACTGTTTTATTAGTAAAGCCAGCAGCGAATGGAGCGAATCTATAAATTTGTGTCAGTGCCTATTGGTACGTTTTTAATTTTACCTGACGGTAGTCTTATCATTGGGTAAAAACGGCACTCTTAATAGAAAATTTTAGTATTATGCTTAACAGGATCATACTTATGCTCCTTGCTGAAGAGCTGGAGACTTTCTAAATTTAAAGCTCCACCAATGGCCCTCTTTACGATTTTTTATAAATACACAGTCGCAACGAAGTGTCTCGCCAATAAATAGAAATACCATACTACCTGCCGGCTACTGGTCGCCGTGCTGCCAGTAGTTAGCCACTTGTGAAACTTTAAAAATTTTTTTCCACTTTCAGGCTCCTGGAAACCAAGGCAACAGGTTTGCCCAGATACTTCGCCAGAAACAGCGACAAGGTGATGGGGTCTATATATACATACATCCCTCGAGAAGGAGTACGTAAGTAATTTAGATTATAAATTTAATTTAAATTATAACAAAAATCCATCCAACCTCGTCAAAACCTTAATACTAAAGGGTGCTTTACTTACTTCCAATACTGTGGTATAAATTTGTAATCATTTGTATATAAAAGTGATAGACAATACATGGTTTGATAAATACATTATGTTACAATATTTCAAAGGTTACCCAAAGAATATAAGAAAACAGTAAGGAAAAATAGGTTTTCATTAGAAAATCTCAGCATTGTAATAGGAATATTTTTTATTAAAATTTTGTTTAACATGCCACACACACTACAAGTCTCCTTGCTTTCCCCTCTCCTTGACAGCCTACACAGGCTGCCACATAACCGTGGGGCCTCGAACAATTATATTTGTGTACCCAGTTGTGCTTAAACATGCAGTGGAGGGGGATCAAATATGTTGCACAATTGTTTGATGGTGAATTGATAATGCTGCTGATGACTAAGAGATGCCCTCTTAATGTTTAAGCCAAGTGGAAAAAATTAAACAAAAAACATATTTTTCTATAGAAAATCATATCTAAATTCTGTAAAATTGTGGTGAAAATCATAACAAGGACTTTAAAAGGCCAAGGGTATGAGAAGTAAGTGTGTAAGAGAAAATATGAAAGCGACTATGAAACCAAAACCGCATAAACATGAGTGCGGTTAACTGCACTTAAGGATCACGTTCAGCTGCGATGATGAAAAGAATATATCATGCACTTGGTGGTGGCGTTGATGTTGCTGTTGTGGGTTGTTATAAGAAAAATGCAAAAGAAAAACAATGAGATAAATGCGATACATGAGATGCATAAGATAATACCGAATATTGTTATAAAAAATATAAAAAAAATCTTAAATATTTAATATAATGAAACTTAAATTACCTTGTGGTCCATTAGGAGAAAACAAATTAATTTTAGCTAAAACTACTTAAACACACATTCACATACCTGCAAAGAGAAAGAAGAAAATAAAAGGTTATTTTTTGTTCAATTTTCAATTTTATGTCTTTTATACGATAAAAATTGTAGCTGGACTTAATAAATTGAATTTAAATCATAGCAAAGCACTAACTTTTAACAAAGAGGCAAAAAGCATTTATATTGCTTTTCTAGCCTAAAGGACTCAACTTTTTATTTCGCTTTTTTCTTGCTTTTTTAACACAATAAAAATATCTGGCTGTATTCAGGAATACAAACGTTCATTCACACTGAAAATTTCTAAACAGTCAACAATTCGTTTGCCGTATAGAAAGCAGAAAACAGACAGAAGGACATTCAGATATGCAAACGAATAAAAAAAAGAGCAAAACGGAGGCACAGTGCAGCGATTTTGTCAATGCACATCATAACGTAATAAAAAACGCTCAGGATAGGTTTTGAACCAATCTTCCTGAATTATTTCCAGTTTTCTACCATCTACCTAAAAGGTACTGCAGCCTGCATAGTTCTTTGATATTTTAAATGGCAGCGGCATTACCCATACAAAGTACTGTTTTACTTAGAATCCCCATTCTTGGTAAGGACAACTTTGTAACAAAATTAAAACAAAAAAATCGATGAGTTTGCCATAGTGAGGACGTGGCGCTTTCTGCACAAAGTTATTAAAGATAGAGGCTTTGCTTTTAAACTTCTTAGGTAAAATTTTCAAACTTTGTAAAAATAGGATTTTAGGTGCATATTTTATTTAATAATCTGCAGGAATGGCATAGTAGGCGTGGCACATCCCAAACTAATTTATTTTTGTGAAGCTAGAAAACTACATATACAAACAATATATAGAATCTGGATATAGATTGATCATACAAAGTTAATAATAATAAACGAATTCTTCTAAAACTTTATTCAGCTCGAATCTTTAAACTTTATACAAATTTGATATTCAGCTGCATGAGGCTAGGAAATGGGCTAAATCTTCAAAAATTATACAAGAACTCTTTAATCAATTATCTAAAGAATTAAAGTACACAAGAACCTAACAGCTCAACAACATTGAGGCGTCGTACCTCCTAAAAAATTTAATGAACTGTGAAGCTGTACCAAACATCAAAGGAATCGGGGCAGTGGGCGTGGCACTTCATAAAGAAGATACATAGATACATAGAATTAAAGATGAAAAAAGCTTAATAAATCTCTCATTAATATGCATGATCGATAAAAAAAAATGCAGGCAACATGGGAACCGAGAGCTTGAAACTATCACCTATTGGATACATAATTACATAAGTCATATAAAAATTAAAAGCATTAAAGCAAAACTGATACATCGTTTGAAACAGACGAGGTAAAACGCCTAGTTTGCCTAAATTTGGAAAGATCTGGCATCTCTTTCAAGGTTTTAGTGTTACTTGTGGCTCATACCCACAAAAGAGTGATGTGTGTTATTTGTGGGTGTGAGAGTCGCAAAAAGAATTGAAGTAGACCTTTTATATTGTGTAATATATTGTTTTAGTATTATAAACAGCAAACAATTAGATAAGAAACATTAAGAAAAACAATGCTTTCTAACCTCACTTTGTGAAAATAATTTTTAAACAATTATACAACAGCAATAATTAGATGAAGAAAATAAAGATATTTACTATTCTATTACTATTTGATCCAACATTTTGATCCCAAAAATTATTTTTTTTATATGGAAAACTTAAAACTCATTTATCTCGGTAACTAAGCGCCTTAGGAGGAAAAGGGCTTTAATCTGTTATCAGTACAAAAATTAAAAAAATAAAAAATACAATGTTGGGCCAAAAAATTTCATTTTATCTCCAAAAATTATTTTTTTTTTATATAGAAAACTTAAAACTCATTTATCTCGGTAACTAAGCGTCCTAGGGGGAAAGGGGCTTTAATCTGTCATCAGTATAAAAATTAAAAAATAAAAAAATTCAATGTTACATTGGAGTTAATGTCGACGTAGTCGACGGCGTCAAATGTCAAAAAAAAAAGTTGAATCGTATGAATTGTATGAGAGCAGTTAACGGTTTTTAAAAGAAACATTTTCATATAATTTCATTCACATTTTTTCTTCTTAAATTTTATAAATTGCAAAAGTAATTAAATTTTGTACTTTTATAAAACCTCAGACTACGAAAAAAAAACCAAACTTATGAAGGAATGTTTTATTATATTAAAATTTTTAGCACAACTTTACTCACTGTCTTAACAGACAGATGAATAGACAGACATTGTGCACAAAACTTTTCTTTATCATTTTTCACACGAATAAATGATATTTAAAGTACATATTTCTGTTTTTGTTTTCGAGAATTTCCTCATAGATATTTGTGCAATATGCCTGGCAATTATTCTTTCACTTGCAAACACACACATACTTGCACGTACAAAAACACACACACATACTTACACATACACTAACATATTGTAAAGTAAAGAGCCATTTCAACACTAATATTTTCAAAAATGAAAAAAAAAAAAAAACGACAGCCCATATTGCAATCGTATTTGTATATAAAAAGAAAAAAATATTATAAAACACTTTTACATATAAACATCTAGATATTCGTACATGAGGACTAGGACGATAGTCCTTCTAGAATATTTTAAAGTAAACTACTATCTGTTTTTGTTGTGTTTGTTTCATCAGACAATACCAGTTTGTTTTTTTTTATTTTTGTATTTTATTTTATTTGCAGTTAGTGGTATTTCTCTGGATAGTTTGAAACACATGACATCATTCGTTATAGTTTATGATTATGTGCATTTGTATTTAATATTATGGATTTAAATGGAAAAATGTCCTTTCAGGTTATTAAATCGTTTCAAGTATGTCTAGGGTATTGGTATTGATAAGTATATTTTTATCACAAGGATATTGGCATTAATATAGCTCGAATGAGTTTTTTGTTGTGCCTTATGAATGTTAAAGATAATAAATTAAAAGAAGTGCCAGCATTGAATTTAGCCAATTACAACATCGACACCTTGCTCTTTTTTTTTTATTTACAAATATTTGAATCATTTAAAATGCAGAGCTTTTAAAAAATAAGTGAATTATTTTATGCTCAATTTATTAGCATTCTTTTTAAATAAATATTCTAATACAATTCTTTCTCTAAGAAGAAGTAACACTACAGCCTTCGATTAGACTTGTGCTAAATCGTTAATTTCAGTGAGCGATCATTTTCGTTCAGGTATCAAAAGTGACGAACGAAAACATGTACTATGAACGGAATGGTACCAAAAATGTTCAAAAGCCAGCAAAAAATTTAAGAGGAAAAAAGATGCAAAATGTATATTTGTGTAAAAAAATATAAAATATTTTTTGGTTTCATTTGAAAAAGAGATAAATTTGCATTAAAAGTGAAAAAAAAATATTATAAGGACAGGAATGAAAATTAAATTTTAATAAAATTTAGAAAAAATAGGGCATCAGGAAGATGTACGTGCGCACACATGGGTATTGGTAGTCATATTTGCATATTCTTAAAAAAAAAATATTTAATTGCTGCATTAGAAAAAAAAAACAAAATCTCTGATTTCAAAGAAGAAAGTAATAAAAATAGAAGCACATTTTAGAATAACACAATAAAACAAGAGATTTTTTGCGCGAGGTACCATAATTGCGGGCATCATTTACAGCAGTTGTAATCAAAAAGATATACACATTGTATATCAGAGTATAGGTTATTACCTCTACTATTCAGCTGTGCTTAATTTTTTGCAGTAGCTTTTTAAATAAAAAAAAGCTGTAAAAAATATTGCGTAAAACCAAAAATGATCAAAAGTGAAATTTTACCTTGATTATTTCCGAACATATAAAAATTATTTAATCAGGTTTTTATCCTATATAAGACCAATATGTACGTAACTAAAATCAATAAAAATTTTGGCAAACAATAAATTAAAATATTATTTTTTGTATAGATACAAAATTTTCTTCCCAAAACTTTTAAGTTTTTCTTCAATCACTTCCCCAGACACCATTTATTGGGCACATGTCTAATAAATGGTGTCTGGTCGTTCGTTTCAGTGACCGGTCTTTTCCGGTCAATTATCTAAGACTGATTCGTTCCTTCAATCGGTCAATTTGAACGAAGGGAGCCGGTTAAATATCTGGCTCATTTCGTTCAATTAAGTCATCCGTTCAATTTAACCCGTACACTATTGAACGAAAAGACCGTTCACTTAATTGATTCGGTCAATTTAACCCGTTCGTTCGCGAACGACACAGCTCTACCATTTATGCGCAGGTTGTCTAAAAAATTTGGCAAACTACTTAAAACCAATCGTACGACAAAAGTTGGTTATAAAAAAAATTAAAATCCACGTGCAATTTTTTTACAGTCTCGAGCATTTAGATTTTTGTTAAAAAAATTGGCTATATTCGAACAATGCTGACTGTAGGGTGCTTCACAAAAATTCCATAAAAATACATCAAGTGCATTACACAAGGCCATATTTTAAAGAAAACTTTAAAAATTTTATAATTTTACTAAAACACGTCAAAAATCTACTTAAAAAACTGAAAGAACGTTTTGACTTAAATTTCATATTCTTTTAACTTTTTATTATTTTTCAAATTAAAAAAATTATTACCACTAACACAATAAAGTCAAAGAAAAAAATGCTTTTACGAGTTATTTCTTATAGTATTGGCTTTCTAAATCTGTTTTAAAGTAGTTCTATCTTGTATTTAAAAAAAAAATACAGGTTAAAAAGTAAAAAATCAAGGTCAAGGTAAAAATTTTGAATTTTTAATTTAAGTCGAAAATCTCTAAAACTATTAAAAAATACAATGCAAGTTCCAAGCGCGTTTTTTCTTTACCTGTTCATATAGATTACTAAAAATAAAAATCGGTTTTTGAAATCGGTTCACTTTTGAAAAAGTTATAAGCTCTGAAACATTTCGCAAATTCGAGGTTACCTACTTTGACGCCCTGTGGTACTACCCTCCTCTATAAATCGCAGATTGTTTTATGAAAATCGGGTAAATAGTTTAGAAGTTCCAGACTTTTATTCCATTTTTTTTTTTATTTCACGCCACTGTGCCGTGTTTATTGTGAGACACAGCTTAATGTCAGTTTTCTTTTCCCAACTTAATTTGACATTTCTTTGTTTCGATATTTGACAAATTCAACAATAGAACACCAACCATTCAACACAAATTATTGTTGAAGCCTTTAACGAAAATAGGCGTTTAAATCATTTCGGCATTGGTTCAGCAGAATCGTCAAATATGTCCACAACAGGGAGCAAATCGGGTTTGTAGAAAATTTGAAAATACCTATATATGCCCACTCAGTTCGTTTAGAGGAAAACATTGCTGTTGTTTGCGATAGTGTGGCAACAGAGCTGTCAATTATTCCTGATAGTGCCCAACAACTAAACATCTCACGAACATTACTGATGGGCATTTTGAATAAAGATTTGAATTTACACGCTTGCAAGGTTCGACCATTACAAGATCCGTTAATACGCGGAATGGGTGGTTGAACAGACAGAAGTGAATGATGACTTGACAAAGAAAATCATCTTCAACGACGATGCACACTTTCAGCTCAGTGGATTCGTTAACAAGCAAAATTACCGCATTTAGGAATTTAGCCACAAGTGACTATCGAAAGCCGATGCATCCAAAAAGAGTTACAGTTTAGTGCGTTTTATAGCCTCACGTCGTCATTGGACAAAATGAGCTCGGCCAAGCAGTTACCGTAAACGGCGTTCACTATTGCGGGATTATAACAGACTGCTTCCTGACAAAACTGACGGACTGGACCCAGACGGTATGTGGTTCCAACAGGATGGTGCCATTGGCCACACAGCCAACGAACCCATTGCTCTTTTGCACGAGAAATTCAATGGCCGTGTTTTCTTACGTCGTGGCGATGTTAATTGGCTACCATGATCATGTGATTTGATAACGTTGAATTTCTTTCTTTGGGAATATTTAAAAGAAAAGTGCTCTTCAATAAGCCAAGAACAATTTAAATGCTAAAGGATGAGATAACCCCGCACATAAGAGGCATTAAACCTTAACTGTGACTCATGAGAATATTGACCATCGCTGCCGATGGCGTGACGAGCCTTTGGTCAATATTTTGTTTCGCACATAATAATAAAAAATATTAAGATAATTCTCTAGAAACTTTGTTTTGTTTCCAATTATCATTATGAGTTATGGTTGGCCCACCCTTTATTATTGGCTAAAATAAGGGCCGACGATGTTAGAAGGCTGCACATCATGTGTGCGAATGACAATTTCGAATGAGAAGCACGACAAGTAAAAAAAAGTTCAGTCTAAATAAATCAGAAGTGGAAAAATCTCGATGATGAGAAGAAGGTTACCATTATTGGTCACTTAGTAATGACAGGGGATTTTTAAAGGGGCTCATCAATATATAGGAAATGCTTCAGTAATAATATAACAATTCGCTTAAGGAAATAATTACTTGTAATTTTAATTAGAAGTGATAAAATTCTTACAAACAATATTCCCTATTTCATTCTTTTCTAGTTTGCTAATTCGCTTAAATGGTTGCACGACTAAGGTTCATTTCCCGACTGCTGATCTTGCAGTTGTTGGATAAAAATTAAACAATTGGCTGAAGTTGACTCCCTTGTTTCGCTGCCGGAATGATTTGTTAAATGGAGTAAAAGAAGAAAGACCTGATTACATTCATCAAATCGTTGCTCAACCTAAACACTCCCAAACCTAAAATAATTAATTTTAAGTGTCATGAAGATGGTCATAAAACTGTGTTACAAATTGTTCCTCTCTTATCGCAATATTCCAACTGAGCGATAACTGTAGTTAAATAAAATATATCTTGGAAAAGTTTACACAAGCATATTTAATAAATAAAAATAAATTAACTGTTGAACTTCAATATTATTTTAAATTACACAAATTATTTAATTAAAATTTTTCAAAAATAATGTTATCTTGTTTTAAAATTAATTAAATGATTTCTCAACCCCTCCCTCTTTTTATCTTTTTTTCAAAACATATTTTAAATCTTATTGCATTTATTTATTATTACAAATAATTTTCTATTTAATAATAAATATTTGTACGATTGTTCTTCCTTTTTATTGCTTACGACTCCATAAAAAAGCGTGGGTCTCTGACTGACTGGTTGTCTGCTGATTATATTGTGTTTTGTAAAGAGTACCCAAATAGGGAAGGGTAGGTTTTAATGGCTTGTGATGCAATATCGTTTTTAAATTTTTTTTTATTTCTTATGTTTTGTTATCTTGCCAAGTAATTTATGCAAATGTTAAATCATCTGTTTTATATGAAATGTCGCCCCTCCCAAAAACCCAAAGTTTGTTGACGTTATTGGCGCATTTAGGGTCCTAAAATTTGTAAATCTTTTTTTATGAAAAAAAAGTCAATAACTTCAAAAAAGTGGTCCTTTTGAAATAAATTTTTGATGTGAATAACAAGTGGTTTCAAAAAGTCTATTCTTTTACCTAAACATCAACCCGCCTCTGTTGAAAAACTCTTTAAACCAGCATCATTATTCATCTAAATATCGTTACATATAAACATACATACAATGGTAAATATTTTCAACGCTCATTTGCATCACTTAAACAACAATTACAGGCCCTTAAGGGTGTAGACTGGCTCTTGCCATTAAATACTTTTTTATGTTACTTAAAAGTGTGTATGTATGTATGTGTGTATGTGTCTGCGTATGTATGGATGTGTATAATTTTTCATTTGAAGTTTTAATGCAAATTAAAATATAAGAGAAACAAGACAATAAATAGAACAAATTTTCAACTACAAAAAAAAACTCTAGCTGAAGTTATAATAGATAATAATGGGATTTGTAAATAGAACAACAACAACAGCTGTAAGTAGACAGCAAAAACTTTGTGTTAATAACAAATGACAGTTGTTCATTTTTTTTAAAGGCTCTTGGTACGCCCATTCTATAACGCATGCATGGACATGCTATACGACTACTGTTTCAGAATATCATCGACATTTCAGAGTACATCTTTTTTTAAATAGTTGTTCTTCTAAACGTTTTCTCTGGTTAACTGAAAGGTTCCAACAAAGTGTGCTTAGTTACAAAGAAAATTATATATTAGCCTTTTAGACCGAAGTTCAATTCCCAACCGGTTAGAAATCAATATACCAACAAGTAATATCTAGCCATTCATGTATTCAACAAAAATCCTCAAAGTAAAATAATAAATTAAATAAAGAGGCGCTTTACTACTGCTCTAAGTATAATGCAAATGTGTAATTGGACCTGTCCAAGCTCTGATGTATCTCTTATTCATCGTCTGGCCTTTTTTAAGAGAGCTTAATTAAATGGAGAAAAAAATTAGGCGTACTGCAAATATTTGGGTCTCCTTTAATCTTGTTTTACCAAAAACATTTAAAAGAATTTGAAACCGCAAACAAACCCCTTCTAGACAATAGTTTGTTTAAGTTTTCTTGATCTGCTAAAAACATTTTTTTTTTTTTGGGTAAAAACAAGTTCCAGCAGAGATGAACTTGCTGACTAGATTGCATTGAAAGAGTGCTTAAACGTTCAATTTAGCACATTGAACCATATTGTTGCGATAGCTAGTATTCCAACTTATCATTAATTTTCTATAAATTTTTGGGGGTGATAGAACAATATGACTAATAATACAATCAATTACAGCGATATAAATTGGCTCAAAAACGTTTTTTATCACAGAGAAACACTCTCTTTATGTTGATTTTATTCCATTGCAATTCTCTTCATTTGAAATTGAAATGCTTCTGTTATATGCTTCACCATTTATGGCTTCAACACCTATGGTCCCACCATCTCAATTCTTCGACCATTGCATTCCATCAGCGAGCATTAGTCTTATCAGTTACGTTCGTTAAATAAATCAATCATAAATCACCAAAACGGCAGAAAAGATATTAAGGGTTACTTTAAAAAGACCCATCCTTAAGTTCGGTAGAACCTAAAATTGTTAAAAATATTATAAAAAATTAAATCTTTATAATCTTTTTTTTTTTTTGAGAGATGATCGAGGTTAATGTTTAAAATAGCGGCTACCTAGAGGAAGCGCATTCTGGACGTCCAAAATTGGGTATCTTTTTTGAGCATTACCGGCTGTATGTCTGCGTTAAACGTCACGACCCGACCTTGGAAGCCTATTGACGGATCAATTTCTCGAAATGAACTTATTGCCATAATTTGATTTCCTTAAGTCGATCGTTGCGGTCGTCGTATGGTACGTAGCGCCATTCTTATGAAACAAAATCTCGTCCAGATCATTGTCATCTATATTTTAAACAAATAAATCATACATAACGGTAACGATCTCCATCGACCGTAATGCGTGCTTCATCTCTGAAGAAATAATTTTTAATGATGCCACCAGATTATGACCTGCTCCAAACAGTTCATTTTTCTGTATGTAATGGAGTCTGTAGGGTTTATTTTCGAATAGTTTTACTCCATAAGCGGAAATTGTGTGATACAACGCTGAATACAATTTTGAAATAAATTGTATTCAATGTAAAAAAGTTATCGCAATATGACAGTTTGTTACACAGTTAATCCTTTTGTCAAATTTAGTATCACTATAGTAATGAAAAGGTTCGCTAGTAACTTTTAACAGGACATGCTCTAATATTTTTAATACGGTTTCTGTCGCGGTTACGCCTAAAATTAAAAAAACGAAAAAGTGGGGATGTTACCTGTACACATGTAGGGCGGCCAGATTATAATGAACCCTTGTTAAACGAAGAACGCAACTGTTATTGGGAGGGTATTGTAAGACAGCTGGCAGTATTAAGGGCTCACTGAACACATAGAACTTAAACGTGCAATAACAGGAAACGGAGGAAAATCTAACACGGCATATGTTCTGGCCTTAATGTCAAGAGATATAGATTCCTATAGAATCACACACTATCTGACCTTTGTGAGATAGATATATGAGACCACACTTTAAGACCTTGAAATATCTTACCGCTACATCATAGATTTAGTTTATGATATAGTTTATACAGGGTGGGCTGCCGGATAGTCATTAGTCTTGTCAGTTCATATTTTGCAGTCGTGAAGTAGACACGTGGCAAATTTATTATGGAAAATGGAAAAATATACGATAAGCCAACATGTTTTAATCGTTAAAACATTTTCCAAAATCAATCATCGATTACTGCGACGATGAGAAAGTTACGTGAAATTTATGAGAGAAACAACGTGCTAACAAAATCCAATCGTGTAGTGAATGATTTCGAAGAAAGAGGGTCTGGTCTGTAGATGATAGGCCCAAGCATGGACCGCAACGTACTGCAAGATCGGCTGAAAACATTACTGCTGCTTAATAATGTGTTCAACACATTTAAAGAACCTCAATTCGACGCCGTGCGCAGGAGCTTGGACTTTAAAGAACAACTTTGGTCCACAACTTTGCACAAGAATTTGCATTTGTTTCCATTTAAGATTCAGTTGACACAAGACCTTCTTCCACAAAATCATTTACGCCGCCGTACACATGGCAATAGGATGTAACAGCTGTCTCATGACAACCCTGATTTTCATGAATAATTAGCGACGAGGCACATTTGCATTTGGATGGATATGTGAATAAACATAATAGTCGGTTCTGCTTAATGGAAAACCCTAAAATTATTTATCATTTATTATTTGCATTTATTTAAAGTGACAGTCTGGTGTGCAAGTTGGTTAGGAGTAATCATATTTGGCAGTCATAAAAATGTGTGCTCGTATTTCAATGGGATCCTTTGACTGTTTGACCCAATAAGTGCTTTTTACAGTTTACCTTCGAAACTACAAACGAATATTTGTATAAATACTCGCATTTAAAAACTATGCTTAACTTTATTTTTTTTTTTTTTATTTAAAACAAACATTTCTAAGACGTCCTTCTCGTACGAACCAGGAAACTGTTACTGACACTACTTAATGACACTGCTGCTAAATTCAAACAGCATGTAAATAAAAATATTTATAAATTTAAAATGAATATTCTAATAATGAATTTAAAATAAGTGGGTCTCGCTGTGTCTTTATTCGCTTGTCCTTTTCGCCGCAAGATAAAACAAATCAAATTTGCACGTAAAAACACAACAACAGCCATCATAAAGCATAAAAGTGACAAATTTAAAAATTGATTATTTGTTCTTTTTTATGAAAAATTATTTTACTCCCTCGAAAAAGAATAATAATAAAAAATCACATACTTTTGAAAGCATTTTTTATCAAGTTTGTTCTACTGCTTCCCCATCATTATACCACAATAAGGCCTCAAGTAAAATAAGTATAATCGAGTTTTCATTCTACTATACTCGATAGTCTATCGAGTCAAGCAAAAACAAAATGCTGCATAAGAAAACATTTACCAAACGGTTGTCGGTTTTTTTTCGTATAGTTTTTTGTAAAATTTGTTATTTTTTCGTATTTGATTCAACTGTGATTGACAGTTGAAATTGTTAGCGACGACTTTTGATAGCAATTTAAGATTTAATTTGCTACCTTCTTTTATTGTTATTATTATCTAATATTTCTGCAATTTTGCTTCTTTTATTTATTTTATTTTTCAATTTGTTTGCTAATGCTCTTCTGTATTTTTTTACAATTCCCTTTGCGCGTGTATTTGTATGTATTTATGTATGTTACAAACAATGTTTTTGTGTTGCATTTCCGGTTCAATAAACCCATTTTTTGTGCTGTGTAAACAATTTTGCTACCACTTTTACGTTGGTAGTCGGAGACAGGCAGTTGAAGAGTTTGCCGTTGTACTCACTCGTTTGTTATTTGGTTGTGTAGAGTTCTGTGTGCATGTGTAATACTCGTATTATGCATGTAATACTTGCAGTAGTTCAACAATTTCGTATATTTTTGTTGTTTTATTTTTTTGTTTTTTGCAGTATGCCATATTTTACATTTGTTTTTCCAACAATGTTTAAGAACATAGGCAAACTTTTGGTAAATTGCAAGTCTTTTGTTGGCTTTTTGTTTATAAAAAAAGGGCTTAAATGTTTTATTGGCATGAAATAAATTTAATAACAAGTCATGCTAAGCAATTAGTTTGTGGAGGAATATGCCACAGAAAAAAAATGGTATAGAAAATTTTAATGGCGGATGAACTAACCCACTAATGAATTTGAATACATTTTAAAGACTACAGCTCAAATGCAGTAAAATAAGAACTGACAAAAACCATAATGTAGTTTAAATGCAACTTAAAATACAGCCCGAAAAGCCTAATAAGAAATAATCATAATAATAAAACATTTTTTTTTATTAAAAAAAAATCTAAATTTGTGGTTATGTTTTTTTCCTTAAAAGACTTACCTTAAGACCTTAATTTTATCACTGATTGGTACCAAAAGCTGTAGTCGATTTGAAATTGATGGTCGTAGCAACCTCAATAAGTGTGTAATAGTTGTAATATGGTTACAAGCATTTTTTAAGTTCTCTCTACCAATATATGGTTGCTGTGAACAAGTTGTGTTTTTCTCAACAATATATGATTACGGTGAACAAGTTATGGTTATTTTCAACAGTATAGTACTCTAGTCACGGTAAGTCGATAAAAAAGCTTTTAACATTTGTTCAATAAATCGTTACTACACACAACTACTACAGGTAGACGCCATACTTAAAGCAGAACTTCAGGCAAATTTGATCGTTCAAGTCCTGTCAGTGCAGAAACTTCTTCCCTTGAAACGGCTGCAAGCGCTAAATAATTTTTGTTAAAAATTGCCAAAATATTCCAACTATCTCAAAAGTATATAGTATTTAAACGCATAATATATGCCAAATTTTTTTTTTATTTTATAAAAGCATGATTCAAAACGTACAAATATTATGGAAAAATATTTTAGTTTCGCCAATTCTTACAAAATAAAAGTAAATAAATAAGCGAATATTATAAAAAAATTAGTAAAAAAAAAATCAAATAAGTTAAAACACTTTTTTTATTATATTATAATCAGCTTATTTTAAGATGTTTGTACATAAAATATATTTATGGCTTCTTTTAACAATAGTAATATTATGCTTAATAATAAAATGGTTCCAATATCAATAATATCATTTGAAATAGTAACATGGTTAAAAATTTTACTTAAAATCACATAAATCGAAATTTCACTTAAAATTTATAATTTCGACAAAACATTTCGCTAATCTACAAAAAAAATTAATAAAACAACACAAATCCACCAGGAAATATATTCTTGTCTAAATTAACACTAAACTCCCAAAATAGCTGCACATTAAAAAATTAAATTTCACTAAAAATTGTCGTTTCAACTTAAATAGAAACTACAAAAAGTGTTAATTTCACAAAACAATTCAAACTTTCTCCTAAAATCAAAAAATTAAAATTTACAAAAATGCGGAAATATCCCAATATCCTAAAAAAATATGAAAATAAAATATCGAAAATTCGCAAAATAAATAAAATAAATAATAATAATATAAAATAAAACTAACCGCTTTTTATTCTTTAACACAAAAATTTGTAAATAAGTTTTCCTACAGAAATCGCTCCGTTCTCTTCACATGCCTCTTTATGTTTAAAAATAAACAAGTAAAAGTGCTATATCGGCTATGCCGAATCTTATATACCCTTCACCATATATATATGTAAATCACCAATAAAAAAAACAATATTGGGGTGACAGAGAATTTAAAAACAAGAAAAAAAAATAATTAAGTAATTTTGCATAAAAATGTCATCGGCTCTTTATGGGTTAAGCATTTTTAAAAGAAGGTAAGTATTTTCTTAAGGATCTCTTTAAAAGCTTTCAAATGATACCCATATTGATATCTTAAAAAATTTGAAAATTTCAGAGCCCCGTAACTCGGAAAATATAGGTGAGCGCCATTTTTTCACTTGATGTTTTCTTTTCTTATTTTTTGATTCTCTATCGCCCCATATTTTTTTTTTTTTTGCTTGGAGTTACTCCATTGCTCTAAATGATATCGAAAAATTAAAGGCAGCAGTGGTATTTTACCCGCTGCTTCGAAGCACATGGACCGACCTTGCTGATTTACAATAGCAACCTTTCGACATTGTGTATGATCGATTGGCGTATTGAAATTTTCTCTAGCTGATCTAGTGCATTGGCAAACTTGATTTCAACACTAACACGGACAAACACGCAGACATCTCTCAATCAACTTCGCTATGCATAAGAATTCAGAGTATATATACTTTATAGGGTCGGAAATGGATATTGTTAACGGAATGAAAAATTAGATATACATTTTTTCACTTTTTGTGGTTAGGGGAATAAAAAAGTGTGTCCTCATAGATCTATTTTTGACGTGGGGACGATATATCTATATTATCATGTCAAAAATTGGAAACTTAGAAAAAGACGCTTAAAAAATAAAAATTCAAAATTTCATCGAAATCTCATCTCAGTCAACTTTAGCAGATTTCATAAAATTTTTAAAAATTCTAAATTCAGAATATATACTTTGAGAGACAGTCGAATTTTCATATCAAAATCTAACTTTAAGCAAAAAAACAAAATCTGAATAAAAATAAATTAACTAAGATTTATTTTTATTTAATTTATTTAAATCAAGATCTTTAACTTAAACTGTACTCACATCAACTAAAAATTAATTATAATTGCGCTAGATTCGCTTCAGAACTGAGAAGCAGTTCTGCCAGAACTAAATGTGGACTGGACTAGACGTAAACTAGCACTGAATTAATTAATTGAATTAAAATTAAATTTAAGAGCTTAGAAAGATATATAAGTAACAAAACACCTAATTTAGAATATATTAAAGAATTGTAGCAAAATACATTAAAGAGTTTTTTACTGCAAGCAAATATAATTTTTTTTTTCAAAAAATCAAAATTAAATTCAAATTAAAATGAAGAAAAACTGAATAATTAAAATATCATTAGCAAAATCCTTTAAAACGATTATGTATTGTAAACATGGCAATCCGCTCTTGTGATTAAACAAAAGGCAAAACTCTCGCAATGTTTTCAAGTTATAGTAAACAATTAAAAACACATAATTAACAATTGTTTCAATAATAAACAAATCACAGCCAGCATAAAATTAGCATTTACCACAAAATGAGCTTTCATTACCTTTATCTGACAATTTAAAAAACAATCACAATCCAAAGCTAAACCAAAATAAAGCAACGAAGGTATAAAAAGCCATTAATGAAACATGAATTCCTAAAATTACATTTTTCGACAGCATTAATGGAATTATGCTTTAAATTATTTGCTTAGATTTGTCTTTATATCGATTTTAATTGCCTGTGCAAAACATAACGCACAACTTGTGTACATTTTGTTAAAAAGGCGTATTTTGTTTAGTAATTTGTTCATCAATTTTAAGGAGTATAAATTATAGGCCTTTATATAATGCCAACACAATTAAACAGGTTTGTAAAAGGTGGCCATGCAACAATATTAAGAAACAATCTTCCCTGTTGTAGTTTTGTAAAATATTTTATTTCTTCTCTTATTTCGTTGCTTAATGGGTTTTGTGTCTGCTAATTTTATTTTTTAACTAAATCAATTTGTCCTTCTTTATCTTGTACTTGTTTTTTTCTATTTTCACGGCTTTTCATTGTGATTAAATTACATTAGGGGCATTCAATTTAAAAGTTGTTCGAGAATTGTTCTTAAATTGAACTAGATAGGAAGTAAAAGTAAATTAGAATTAAATTAAAATTACTTATAAATATTCAGCTCTGCTGAAAAGGAATTGTATTATTTTCTTAAAATAATCTGTTTTTCGCAGAAAAATATCTCTTTTCTTAAGCCTCCTTCAAAAAAAGAAGGAGGCTATCAATTCGTCTGAATGTTGCTTTTTTATGTTTGCGCCCGCCGAACTCAGTCATTTTAAAAGGTGATGACTACAGAATGGTCCAGTTTTAAAAACAGTTCAAAACCTTAAAAATTAAAGGGTGTCCCTATACAAAATACAAGTATTTTAAACCGCAAAGGAACACTTTAAAATTAAAAAACTGCGTATCGTTGCAGATATAAAGGGCAAAAATTAATAGAACAATAAATCTTAAAATTAAAGGATATAGGTGACTTTTATTATAGACAAACGCTCAATATTCCTATAACGTATTTATATTCAAAATTATAAATTAAAGAAAGGGTGCCTGAATAGTTCGTTTAATTTGATGTATACCGCCATAATTTTTAACAGTTGTAGACAGAGAAATGAAATTTACAAAGAAGCTGTATTGCTAAGCATGCTATAACAACAAATATAAAATTTGGGTGTGGAAATTAAGGGGTGTCCCAATAGTTGATGGTAATTTAATGTATGCGTCCAAACTTTTGCACCGTTATATCAACGAATATACAAAAAACACAACAACATTCACAAAACGTAAGGAATAAAAAGGCGACCTGCTTTGCACCTCTTCTTAGGATTTCAAACACTAATTTCAACCCGATTACGGACAGATCCAGAATATATTTACTTTATGGGGTCGGAAATTAATGAATAAAAGGAAGTGATACTGAGCTGTCGTAAAATTGAATTAGAAGTTAACAACAAAATTTTCTAAGAAATAAAGTAGAACTGAGCTATAACTGAAGTTGGACAAAGCTAGAATTATTCAAGAATTAGACCAAAGTCTGGTCGAGTGAACTATGGATTACTGAGAATTACTGAGAATTTTATGAGATTTTGTTTTGATTAAAGTTTTAAATAGAGGAACTCAGAAGAGATTGACAAGAATGCCTTGTAAGAGATGGTTAGGATAATCTTTAAGGTACTCCTGAGGCAATAGCCTGTCGGCAAAAAGTAAGAAAGTTACTTGAATACAATTGTCATATCTTGAGGTGGTTGAACAACAAAGAAGACTAATCTCACAAGATGTGCCTGGAAGAGTGCACATTGTGCCCCGAATAGGCAGACACATATTAAAATGTAGGACCTTGTTGGTCTATAAAGGAAGATCGATATCTGACAGTAGACGTCTGTATTCACTACAGTCAAGTTAGTGAAGGCTGGATATTTGTGGGCTGGGCCTTAATAAGTTTTCGCACGATGTGAGCAAATTTCCAGCATTAGCTAGTGTTAGAATGAGAATTATGGACACATTTAATATGAATGCGATGGTTGTTGAGATAGGCCTTGGTAATGACAAGGAAGGCAATATTTTTTGTCTAACTTTGTCTATTCTTATGACGGTGAGGAACGTAGGAGCCGCGTTGCTATTCAATAATGAGATCAACCTTTCAATAACAATTTGTTTATTTTTCATTAACAATGGCATGCTTTTTTATCGGTATGATCCACAGTTGCTGATGTGTTCTTCAAAATTAATTTCTAATTATTGTTGTTTAGTTCTTTACCTTAGTCGAATTTCCGACGAAAAGAAAACGATGAAGTCACTGATCAGGAAAATGCTAATTTTAAAAGGAGCATGAAAGTTCTTTTTTTTCAGAAAGAAAAAGTAAATAAGTAAAACTTTGGGGAAACGGTGTTAATAAACTCACCGACACAGATGCGGCAAAATACAATCTTTTTTACATAGTCATACATTTTTTACCTGCCTCGGATACAAAACTGGACACAACTTGATCAGAACTGTAGTAGAACCGAAAAGGACCTTAAATAGAGCGCAAAACTTAAAGTGATATAAAACTCAAGAAGAACTAAAATATTACTGTTCTACAACTGAACCAAATCTATGGTTTCGAACTAAGCTAAGAGAAACACAAAGGATCAGTAAATGCATCCAAGTCAGCAGTGAAAGCACACTTGCCTTCTGAACTTAAAAACAAAAGTATAGACGAAGTGAAAAAACTGACAACGAACTGGTCATAGGACGAAAAGGAACTAAATTAAAATTTAAATAAAATTTTATCTGAATATGAAAAGAATTGAACCGTATTAAATTAAACAACTCAAGAAGTCTATTACCCAATTATACTTTAATTTAACGAGAACCAATAAAATTCACTCAATTTCCTTTAAGGCGATCGTCCCTACTAATAAAATCAAATCTTATTATTTATGTTGAAATTGACAGTGTAAAAAGGGTTTTTGTGTTCACATATAATTTGATTTAATTTAATTAAAACGCTCACTCAACTTACTTGTAGCTTCGGCGCAAACATAAAACTCATTCTTCTTTCATTATTTAACAATTGTGTTAAATTTTTCCCTTTAGACATGATGGCGGAAAAAAGTAGATTGTTTTAATTTACGTCAAGTGCTTTGCTTTGGCTGCAGTTGTAAATTATAGCGAATTTAAAGGGGTTCTTTTTACAATACAAAAATGCTTATTAAATTTTATTTGCCATTTGGACAAAACACTAAAGAGATGGGGGCAGATCATTTTTATTTTAATACTTTCATTGGAGTACACAACTTTAATATAGATTTTAGGTATTAATTTCTTTAGGGAATATTTTTACATTGAGCTGACTTTAAATTTACATTACAGATTTTTAAACTCAACAAAAACAAAAAAAAAACATTTACAAATACGATAGTAATTTTCAATAACTTGAAAACATTCCTTAACATCCTCTCTTTTAGTACATTAAATTCATGTGTTTTTGTTTATTTTTCTATTAAAGTTAAATAAAATCCGCATTTCCTTCAACGCACTCCATAACTTGTTTTTCTACTTCATCTTTAATACTCCAAGGAAGCAATATTGGTTTAAGAAACTAGACTAACAATCATGACAACAGCAACAGCATTAACTACGTTATAAAATAAGATCCATACAATGTGACTGACTGCTTACACGACAGAAGGCGAAGCCATGAACCTAACAAGAGAAAAAATTTCGTTTTTTATAATTATCTATTCCGGTCATGTCTCTTTAACATTTTGCAAGATGTCATCATCAGTGTAGTTTTTACTTTTCCTTCCTACTTTTAAACTTAGTTAAGAAATAATTCCTAATGTTATGACTCACAGTGGGAGCGGTAGTAAAAAATAACTTTAAAAAATATTAAAGAAAATTTAAAAAAAAAGGAGCTTTGAATGCCTTAAAAAAAGTCCTTAAAGATTCCACATTTTAAAATCTGCATAATCAAATAAAATTACTACACTGTCCATGTCCAAAGAGTAATTAATTAATTGGCTTTTAAAACTTTCCTGGAAAACGCTAAATAAACTGATTTTTCTTTATCATGACAAAGATTAAATATTTATGACAAAAGCATTCCCTATTCACTGTCCTTTCCATTACGTTGTGGAGCTATTAAAATAATCCCATTATCATGTGAACCCTTAAATACGTTAAGGAAGAGGTCTTGTGGCAGCTACATGCAAAACGTGAATGGCTGATATAGGCTTGGTTTTAATGTATAACACAATCTTTCGAATGTAATATTCTCCGCCATTGCCTAAAGGCAACTGATCGGTATTAACTATGAAGCCTAGTGTGGGGACTATTCCCTGGGGTTACTCTTGTGTAAAAGGGAAACTTCATACCAGCAAAAAAAATTTCAACAAAAGGCATAAACACATCTGTTCCTTTCCAGGGAACACCCACCTAAGGCAGATTAACAGGACGTCGACTGCGCAGCCCTAACCTTTTACATGCTCTACCTAATGTAGTACTCCGCCCAGCTGTTTTTTCTTTTTTCTGCCATGGCCTTGGATAGGTTATTAGGATTGTTTGATAAGGTTTTGTGTGTGGAAAAAGTATATCAACCCTTCTTAGAAGAATCAAAGTATTTGCAATAAAAGGTGCTGAGACGATAGTTTTTGCAACAAAACCTAATGTCAGGTAAGCAGAAAGACGACTACAGAAACTTAAAGATTTAAAAGGAAGCGAACGTAGCTATTAAAAAATATAATATAAAATAAACAGGGATAAGATAAAATAAGTCGACTCTGGAAGCTTCTCCATGTGATGCTCTTCATTTTTCAAGAAAATTCAATAAAAACAGTAACAAATATCAGCTGAAAGGAAAGAAATTCAAAGCTGCCAACAATTGCAACTCATATGGCAAAGGATGCTACTTTTAGTAGTATCGATGAATTTGCTGAAAAATATGTAGATTCAGATAGCAAACATTCGCATCTTAAAGCAGAGAAAGCAGTTCGATCAAATCTAACCTGGTCAACCAGAGGTAGGGGAAAAGTTCTAGTGAAGCAAACCCTTGCAGCGAATTACCTCAATGGTAAAATCAAAGGACTTACCAGCTGAAGCACAATAATCCATTTCTGGCGAAACTTAGGATACAATGAGAGTTTCTCCCGGGAATACTAAGTCTGGCTGAGCTAACCTAGGTTCAGACGAAGTACTCTCGTGGTATAGGGGGAACCAGTCCACCGGTGTGCAGGCACCAAATCTGGATAGACAGTTGGGTACTGCCAAAGGGCTCACCAGTGTCCTTAGTAATACCGACACCACGGGAACCGATAGCTCATACAAAGATCCGCCCATCCCTGCAAACGGTTATTTGTGAGGTCCCTTCGGGGAACACGTGGAGGCTAAAAAGTCTATGTCTGCAGGAATTGTGCGGAATAGATGGAAATTTGCGGTTGCACTATCAACAGACGGGGTTGTATAGTCTCTAACCCTCAAGCAAGGGGTGGTCCTGCTAGCCATGGTCTTGAAACTGCAACTTCGTTCGCTACGTCAGTAGAGGGCGCTAGTCGACGCCTTGTATTTCACTTAGTGGTAAGATTACCGTCAGGTTAGGTACTGACGTTAATCTGTATCATGTAAATACAATAAGCGTATCCTATGCTGGATATATGCTCAGGAAGTGTGTTTAAAGAATGGAAAAAAGGTTGTGTGTCTACTTCCGATTAGACACCGCAGACATAATTCTAAGTATGAACGACATGCAGCACTTTCACATAAAGAAAGATGAAGTTGAAGTAAATAATTCCGATAAGTTAAGATGTAAACTTGTAAAGATTTAGCTTTTAAAGAAGCAAGAAGTTTAATGTTATGCTTTTTTTGTGTGAGACTTCTCAAAAAATTACGACACAGTGCACTGTCTCGGCATCTTAAGCAATCATTGCTTGGCAACAATTCATATGTTGCTTTTGTATGTGTTCCTTTTTTTTTTTGTTGCAAAAGACATGAAAGATGGAGAAGGTTAAATTTATTTATTTTGTGAAAATATTTTTCCTAAATTTTGCAACTGATGTAGAATTTCGAACACGATGTCGAAAAGTTACAAAAAGTCCAACATCTTTTATTTAAATATTATTTTTAAATTCAAAATTTTTTAAGAAAGTGCCTTTGTAATGAAAAGAGTGACAGTATAAAACCCTGCTACATTTCTTTAATTTCATCAATTCACAGCTGGCAACCGATAAGGTTATAAACACCGGTATTTCATTAATATCCCATTTTAAAGCGAATATCAACAGTTTTGACATCTATCGGGGGAAAACTAGCTCAACAATTTTAAGCGAATATCAGCAAAATCTATGCAGAAAAAATATAAAATAAATAGTTTGTTGCTCTAAGGGGTTATTCGAGAAAAGTTCGCTATGGATTCGCTTTAAAAAAATAGAGTGGCATGTAAAAGGTATAATATTGTATACATAACTTAAAGTATCTTTAGAAAAGATTGTATTAATACTGTGCAAGTAGAGCATAGATAATAGCACCACAATGTAAAAACGTGAAGCACCACGATCGTAAAAAGTACTGCGAGACGGAAATTTAACAAACCGGCAGTTTTAGCATAATCCTGGATGTAGGGTGCATATGAAAAATTTTTCACTAAAACGTTTATGCGTCTTTCTTAAGCAAAGTGTCATGAACCGTAGTATACGAAGTATACTTAAAATGTGGCAGCTTATGATAAAAAAGGCGATATTATTCTTAAAAAAAACTTGAGTGGCACATACTTAGGCCTACTAAATAAATATCAATATAAAAAAATAACAATAACATGTTTTTTTCCTATAAGACGTACCACATAATAAAAATTTAAAAAAAAGATAGAACATATTGCCAGATGTCTCTATATTAATAGAATTTAGACAATTTTACTCGCCTATAAATAGTCGATATCGCAGTATTAAGTGCAACGTTCAAGGGATAGCTTATGTCTTTTATAGCAGTAAAGTGTATGTTGTTTAAAAGTGTTGTGAACAAAATTAAACATAGCTGAGTAACATCAGAGAACATTAGAGAAAAGAATTGCTGGCGTGTGTAATTTTGCCACTTAAAGAACCCAAGGAATAAATAAAACGTAAAAAACTACTACAATAAGATTTTTTGGGATTATAAGAAGTCATAAATTTAATAATTTAAAGCCAAATTAACAAAATTCCGCCAGATTGATAGAAATAGGTAATGAAAAATTTTTTCAGAAGTGTCTATGGACCTGGAAAGCCGTATCTTGTTTAGTTAACAAATAAATAAACTTGAGTAAATCTTGCAACACCCGTTACATATTTGAAAACAAATTGCTCTTTTATTAAAACTAGAAAATCCATTAAGTTTTGCATACATGTCCTAAGAAAAGAATTCTTATATGACAGCAAATAACTTTTAACTCAAACAAATCATGATCTTTTCCATTTTTAGCTAACAAAAGAAATATATTTTTTTTTTTTAAATAAACGAACAGTAAAAGTTGGCCTTTTACTTTCCCTATCAAAAAGACAAATAAACTGCATTTGTATAAAAAGCACTTAATTCTAATGTTTGTTTAAAAGAAACATCATTAATTTTTATAAAAAGACAAACTAAATTTTTAGATTGTAGCTACGGAAATAGAAATAACTTTATACAACATTATTAAAGAGCTTACGAACGTATTTCCGCCAGCAGAAAGAGTGTGACAGTGATTAAATAACAATCAAAAATTTTATCAAATAAATAACTGTCAAGAACATAATAAATATCAATCAAAGTTTATTTAATTTAAATAATAGTCTATTAAACGAAAAAAAATAGAAGCTACAATAGGGACAGATGTGTTCAAGAAGTTCGCAGCTATCATGACGTTCAAACCCCATGACGCTCTTAATATCAAGGAAATCAATTGCATTTAATTCTCACGATTGTCTTATTTCCTATTAGAGCGACACATTTATTCCATCGTTTTACCATATTCCATAACTTCGTAATAAAATGTTTTCTTAAAGTTCTCAAAAAAGGACTTTGCTTGAGTCATGAGTTTAAGTTTTCAATTTATACACATAATTCTTGCAAAAAAAAAAAAACAGACTTCCAAACAAACAAACTTAAAATCATGTTTCCACTATATTACATCAACTATAGAAACACCCTTTAATTCCAAATTTTATGTTACACTTTCTGTAGTAGCGGACTTAGCAATACAAGTTCCTTGTAAATTTCAACAGTTTGGCCATATACACCAAAATACATCAACTATTGTAACACCCTTTAATTGATAAATTTAAATATTTATACTTCTTATTATACCAGACAAACTAGTGGACATTCTAACTAATTTTCAAGTATTTGTATATAACGGTTCAAAATATTGGGTCATATAGGTCAAGTTACATCAATTATGGTAACACCCTCTAATTGGACTTGGCGAAACAGGTTTCTTATAAACTTAAGCTGTCTGTTTTTAACGATTCGAAAGTTTGGCCACATACATACAATAAATTTTCTCAACGATTAAGAAACCCTTTAATTTCCAAATCCATATTTTATACTTGTTCTTATAGGGGTACATAACAATATGGGTTCTGTGTAAATTTCTACTGTCGGTCAACAACCGTTCAAAAGTATGTCAATATACATCAAATTAAATGAACTATTGGGGCACCCTTTAATTTATAATTTTTTAAATTTATTTTTTATAATAATGGTCATTAGTAATCGACATTCTGTTCAATTTTCCAGCGTTTGTCTACAGCTGTTTAAAAGATAGGCCTATATAAGTCATCTATGGGGTGACCCTTTAATTTTAAGATTTATTTTTGTGTTACTTTTTTGTTATTGGAAGCAATAAGGATACGCAGTTTTTTCTTTTTTTTTTGTTATAGTGGTCCCTTTACGGTTCATATACACGTAAAAGCATTTATGTTATATGGGGACACTCTTTAATTCTTAAAATATTAAACTGTTTTTAAAACTATTTTTAAGCATATGCTTTTAAACAAAGAAGCAATTTTCAAAATCGGCTTAAAAACGACTGAATTTTTCGGACACAAACATAAAAAGATAGCATTGAGACGAATTGATATCCTTCTTTTTTTTTTGAAGTCGATTACAAATTTAATCGCATAAGGCCGCTTTTGGAGTAAAGTAATAGCTCAGTAACAACTTTAGTCCAATTTATTGATTCTTATCATAGTAATGTGCACGTGTTATGACGAAAAAGCATCTTCTCTTTACGAAATGTTGTCACTTTTGCCGAGATCTGTCAACAGTATTAACCATTAACCTTCGCAAATGATGACTCACAATAAAAAAAATCGAATTAACTTTCTACACGACAAACGCACGGACTTTAAAATTAATTCTTTGGTACACCTTCAAACAGGGAAGTAAACTTCTTTGACTGCTCTTGGTCTTCTACAGTAACCACGAAATGCTGTTGCTGCTGGTCATACGAATACGCCATTCGTCGTATGTGACCAATAGTCACATCTATGTTAAATGTGAATTGCCAACTCAGTTTAAATTTCTGCGCGGCCTTAGCCACCAATTCCTCCTGGAGCGATCACAGCAAAGTCAAACAATATAGTCCTTCTTCCCTACTTTATTCGATGTTGTATTTGTATCTGTTATTCACTTGTTTCCATTTCTTCTAAACTTACGACAATATATGTATAACAAATACTAAGTATTAATTAAATGATGGTGGTAGTTGCAGGAAGAAGTATCGAAATTGCTTTCTTAATAAAATAATTTTTACAAAAATTGTTATATGGTTTATTTTAGATGATGACGTAAAAATATAGATATGACAACTTAAGTTAACCTTGATGACGTTTATACATACATAAATGCCAGAAATGCAACACTATTTCACTTTCTTGTTGTTGCTTCTTCTGTTGTTAGCCACATCATTACATCACCTGTCTTGTTTTTACTTCCTGCACACTGCTACAGCAAAAGTAACACATACCGGGTTAATATATGTATGTATGTATGTAGTTTGAAGTGACAATAAGTTTTTTATAATTTTCTAACTTTTATTCCATCTCACACATGTTTTGCAGTTCTTCTCCTTTATTGCTCACATATGACTGAGGCCACAACGAGGAAAAGAGTACAATAAAAAAACCGCAGACAATATAAATGTTTTTTAGCAATTTGTGGTTCAGTTATTCTCAAACTTAGCTACGAGTATGTGGCGGTCATAGAAATATAAGTAAATATATTTTTTTTATGACTCCCACTGCAGTTTCTGTTTTTTGTTTAACTAAATGGTTTTTTTATGTAACATTAAATTTAAAAAGGTGATAAGTTAGAGCTACCTCTTTTTTCTCAGTTATATATATATTTGTTTTTGTTGGTTGCCTTTTTTAGCTGTGTGTTCTTTAAATGTAAATAAAAATTTTGATGCTGGCCTTTTGTTGAATCTTTTGATTTAACGATGCGAATAGTAATTATTGTTATTGACCATCATGTCTAAACAATGACAATAAGTATTGACGATCAGTTTTATATTCGGTTGGCTTAATTGTTAGTTGGAGAAGGAAGAAATATAGTTTCATTCAAGTTGCCCTTCGCAGAACAGACAGAAATTGTTATATTAAAAAAACAAAAAATATTAATATTCAGGCATGTCAAAGAATTCAATACTGCTCGAAAGTGGTTTCAATTCTACGAAAAAGTTCTTCAGGAAACGAGAAACGATAACTTTTTTTCGAAATAAACCACTTTTAAATTAAAAAAGGAAATAAATTTCTTTGAAATTTTGTTATTTGCCGTTTTTAAATTTACTTTGATTATGTGTTCTTACTTAGAAGAGCCTTGTTGTTTACTTTGTTGTGCGCAAAATTAACAAATTTAAAGTAAACAGTGGAAATTTTGCATTTATTAGGAATAAACAAAATTGATCGGAATCTGAAAAGGCAAAACAAAACTGATCGGAATATGTGATATGCTGTTAAGTTTATTGCTTTGGTAAACGCAGGGGTTCTTTTCATTGCAAATACCAGTATGTAAATTTTTATTTTACTCTACTGTGGTACTTTATAGGTTCTCTATTTTCGTAATTTCTTACTCTGTAACTCTGGCTAAATTTGATGCCACAGTCTCTGGCTTATTTAACATACGTCATTCTTAGGCAGCCACCAAGCTTCATCACTATGTTACTCCGGCGATTAATCGATAACACTTTTGCTGCTGTGCTAGCTTTTAATAAACGGAAGACCAAATGATTCCAATCGGTGACGCGCAAGTACACTTGCCGAACTTGCAAATTATGAAGGGGTACATATTCGGTTGAATAAAAATTTTTTTTAAACTTTTGACAAAAAACGGAATTAAATAAACTGCTGTTTAAACCAAAATTAAAATAGTTATAAATTACAAAAATTTTAACTTTTTTAGCCGCGAATGGAGCAATTCTTTAGTTGAAAAATATTCGGAACGTATTTTATTGTTAATAAAATAACTTAAGAGTTAACAACACATGACTTTTATATTCGAAAACGACATAAAAAGTTTGCTTTTATCACACATGCAATCTGCAGTTGTTAAATCTTATTGACATTAAAATTTACCTAGGTTAGGTTAGGTTAGGTTGTGCAGGCCGTCGGCAAAAGAAAGACCGACTCACTTGGGTCCCAAAGGTCCCATTGTGTTGCCTGGAAACAGGATGTGCAGGGATCAGATTGAGGTCCCTACGGCACCATCAAAAGATCCACATCCAAACCACCCTGAAGACCGGATAAACAAGTTTATCCTAGAAACATCCCAGACGTATAAGTCTGCAAGGCCATGCAGTCTCAGACTGCCAAAAGTAGCCGCTCTATTCCCAGAAAGAGCCGGGCAGTGGCAGAGCAGATGCTCCACCGTTTCCTCCTCCTCCTCATCTTGACAACTTCTACAGTAGTCATGATGAGGAAGATTCAGTCTCCTAGCATGAGCACCAATGACGCAGTGCCCTGTCAGCACGCCCACCAGTGTGCCCAGCTGCCCCCGAGGAAACCTCAGTAGATTTGCGGTTCTCCTATTATCGTACTGAGGCCACAATGTCCTCGAGACCCTGCAGGTAACCTCCTCAGACCATCTAGACTGTGCAGTTCTGAGGAGTTCCTGCTGAAGTAAAGCTCTACAGCAGCTTAATGGGACTCCTACCAGTGGATCTGTCTCCCGGTCTCCCAACCGGGTTCCCAATCTGGCGAGTTCGTCCGCAATTATATTCCCGGGTACGCCCGAGTGAGCCGGTACCCAAAACAGTTCCAGGTTGGAATGTCTCGCCATCTCGTTAAGAGATGTCCGGCATTCACGTACCAATCTGGATGTCGTATAGACACCCGATAAGGAGTTAACCGCGGCCTTGCTGTCAGTACAGATCCGGATATCCTCTCCGTATATCCTGTGGTACCTCATCCAGCAAGCCGCCCTTCTGATGGCTGAAATCTCAGCCTGTACCACGCTACACTGATCCCGTAGCCTAAACTTCATTCTGATTTGAAATCTAGGAATGAAGACGCCCCCCCGACCCCCGTGTCCGACTTTGATCCGTCAGTGTAAACATCAAGCACATCCCCACGCATATTCGATGTGCCCGACGTTGACACCCCGAAACTAATATCAGACATGGGGGTGGGCGTGCAATAATCGATGTTGTCAGGGATGGCCGAGGAGCAGCCTAAAATGGTCGCATGTCCAAAGTCCCCTGACTTCCACGTCGCCGCTGCATTCAGTCTAACCGCCGAGTTCATAGCCAGCCGCTTGGCCATGAGATCGACCGGTAGCCAGTGCAGCATCTTAAAGAGGGCCTTCGATGGAGTGGTGCGCATTGCCCCGGTGACCATCAAGGCCGAAATTTACCTAAGTCTTTAGGAAAATTAATATCGTCATTTATTTAAGAATTTTTTTTAGCAATTGGCAACACCATTCAGTGATAAAGAAAACTCCAGAACAATAATTTGGCCTTTATTTACCAAATTTTCCCAAACTTGCGCTAATTTAAAGTATAAAGCCAATAATAGCATTGTGGAGGGGAATTACGATTATGGAAATGCGATTAAAATGTGCCTTCTTTGCAATTGTTAGGATATACTTCAGATATGGAAAATACTCTCATAGAGGACTTAAATACTATCTTCTGCTTTAGCTTCCTGTTGGCTTGAACGAATTTTGATGTCAGGTTATATAATTTTTCGACTCCTTTAACCTATAAGGATGGCACTTGGTAAAACAACTGTTTAAATTTGCATATGCAATTCATAGCGCGTTTATTGCAAAATTTTGTGACGGAAAAAAAGGCAGAAAAGTACAAAGAGTAAGTACCACACTGAGTAAGAATACTATTGCGGACCCCAGTATAAGTTCTAGCAATTCCACGGACTCAATGATGATAAGAAAGAGGAAAATTATCGGCCAACAGCCAAGAATCAGAAAAGTACAAAGTTTTTAATATTTGCGATGATTTGGAGGTCAACTCACTTCCAATTGACAAAAGAAAATCAATAACAAACTAATTTGAGTTAGGACGAAATCCATAACTCTTACAGTATGTCCCTGCATAAGACTTTTCAATTTTAGATTAAGTAGGTAAAGACCCACAGTAGATATGAAATAAAAATTGTAACCCATCAAGTTTATTTGAAAATGAGTTTCTTTACTCACTTTTGTATACTCTCCACCACAGGTGGAAAAAGGGTATATCATTCTGTTTGTAATTTCTACAATATCTATTCCCCACCCCATAAAGTATATACTGTGAGCGTCAAAATAAAGTGTACACAAACATTTTCTTTAAATTAGTTTTTATTTCAGTCTTAAAAAATACTATTTTATTTAACATTTTATGTTTTTTTAATTGTTATTTAGTTCCCTACTTAAACTTAAAATAACAACAAAAAAATTTACAACAACAAAAGTTATAAAACAAAAACAAAATCTATTCCATATTTTACGCGTCAAAATAAAGTGTACACATATAATTTATTATAAAAATTAGTATGATTTAGTATTTGTTTGCTTTTCCTTTAGCTTTAATAAAGGCACTTAGTCTTCGGGGCATCGATTCAACTAGTTTTTTGGTTATGTCAGATGAAATTTTCTGCCACTTCTCCATTATGAGGGATTTAAGCGTATCCTTGTTAGTAATTGTCCTCTTTCGTATTTGCCAGTGAAGATGCTCCCACAAATGCTCAATCGGGTTAAGGTCCGGTAATTGGGGAGGATGATCTAATGTCTTAGGACTATGATAAAGGAGCCATTCTTTTACTATCTTTGCCGTATGTTCGGGATCATTGTCTTGTTAAAAGATCCAAGGTCCCTTGAAGCCCAATTTATCCACACTACATGACAAATTGTTTTTAAATATGCTTAAGTAGTCCGTTTTATTCATGGTATCTTCAATAAAAACCAAGCTTTTCACTCCACTTGCCGCAATGCATCCCCACACCATCACCGAACCCCTCCATGCTTAACCGTAGATATTAGATTTTGTTCAGCATACTCTGTATTTTTTGTATGCCATACTTTTACAGGTTTTTTCTGGCCTAATATCTCAAATTTACTCTCATCGCTAAATAAAATGTTATTCCAGAAAGAACCATCTTTAGTTTCGTACTTTTTTGCATACTCAATACGTTTTTTCTGATCTACTAAAGATATAAGTGGCTTTTTTGGCGACAACCGACCATGTAGACCATTTGCGTGTAGAGCTCTTCGTGTTGTGTTGGCGCTAACGTTGGTATTTTTTGTTGCTGAAGCTTCCTGCGATATTTTAACAGCACTTTTAAAAAGATTTTTCTTCACATCACTCAAAATAGACCTTATTTCAGACTCACTTCAAGCTCTTGGTCAGCCTGCACCTGGACGATTTTCTACTTTGCCGAATTTTTCGTGCTTATCAACTATTCTCTTTGCTGTATTATGGCTTCTGTTTATAATAGACCCGATTTCACGAAAAGTTTTACCGTCTTTTCGAAGTTTTATCACAAGTTCTATGGCTTCTGTTGATGTTTGTCTACCCATTTTTAATAAAATAATAAATTTCTTTCTGCAAAGAAGTTATAGTCCGAATATTGCGTCTGTCTATTATAAAACAGTAGTAGTGATTTTAAAGAATGCAAGAAAGTAAATAAACAACAAAACGTAACGGTATTTTTTGCGATTCTACTTCGCTAAAATGCTACAAAATAAGATGTACACTTTATTTTGACGCGTAAAATATGGAATAGATTTTATTTTTGTTTTATAACTTTTGTTGTTGTAAATTTTTGTTGTTGTTTTTTTAAGTTTAAGTAGGGAACTAAATAACAATTAAAAAAACATTAAATGTTAAATAAAATAGTATTTTTTAAGACAGAAATAAAAACTAATCTAAAGAAAATGTTTGTGTACACTTTATTTTGACGCTCACAGTATATTCTGAGTTCTTATGCATAGCGAAGTGTTTGCGTTGATATAAACTTTTCCAAGGCACTAAATGAGCTAGAGAAAATTTTAATGCGCCATTCGATCAGACATAGTTCCGAAAATTTTCCTATTGAAAATCAGCAAGATAGGTCCATGTGTTTTAAGGCAGCGGGCAAAACACCACGCCTTCCATATCATTTGTAATAAATCTAGTTTAGTGAAGCACATAATTTCAATAAAAAAATATATATATGGAGCGATAAAGTGAAGAAACTGGCGCTCACCCGTATTTTCCGATTTTTTCTCGAAGGGTATATAAGATTCGGCATAGCCAAATAAAGCACTCTTACTTGTTGTTATTATTTTTCTGCTGCAAAATACAGCAGTTATACTTATAGGCGATAAAAAGATACTTTTTCTTAGCAAGTTTTTTTGAGCACTTAAGTATGACCTGGTTTTGTGTTCCAGAATAAGAAATGTATCAAATAGATGTTTACTCAAAAAACCTTAGCACGTACAAAATAAATGAACACAATAAACTCAAGGAAAAGCAGAATTTTTTTTTTTTAATAAAAACATGTAATTTAAGCAATGCTCTGGCCTATTTGCGTGACACTTTTTACCCTACGTAATATACTTTACCAGCCTCAAATAATATATTTTATCATTATTATTATCGCTAGGCACAATTTTGCTTAAAGACCTTTAAAGAGGACAGAAGACACACACACGACTTATACGCCTAAACTGACACCATTCCTACCACCAACAAAAACTAACAGAATACCTCGAATATAGAATGGTAAATAGATATTTTTTAACACGATAGTTTAAATCACAGAAACCTGTGGCAGAAAAACAAATTGTAATAATACTACACACATATAGTTTACCCAGAAAACATAAGGATAAGCTTGATTTAAAATTAAGAATAATTAGAAATTAATTCTAGATTTACACCATGCAATTATTTGAGGAATTTTTTTCTCAATTTTCTATTTAAGTTACTGCGTTATCTAAAAGTATTAATTAGCAACAGTAACATCCCCTCACAACTTAAGCAATAATATATTGCTTACTCCTCCTGCTTCACAAACAAACAAAAATTTCATGCTAGTTTCATGAAAAATTGCACAGTGTAAATGCTGTATAAGTCTATTCTTAGTCAATAACCGATTAAAAATTACTTAAAAATAATTTGAGGCAAATACTTATAATCAAAAGTTTTGATTAAGTCGAATGTCTGCTTGTTTGTTACCCCACGTCTCCACTTGCCATCAAATTGAAAAAGACATGCACATAACGCCGGCAGAGCAACGGTATTAATTCGGTCATGCTCTTGTAAGTGGCGAAAACATATCGATGTTCATGTTCTGTTGGAGCATAATTTTCTGTTTGTCGACATGATGTTCATACCAAGCTGATGGCTCATGGAGACGTAGGGTTAATTACAAGATCACAAAAAAATTAGCAACATGTTTTTACAGTTACTTAGAGTAGCTAAAAGAAGCATGTTTTTTATCTTTAACGCTATTTTACGCCTGCAGTATTTTCATGCAGAATGGAAGTTGTGTATAATTACTATGGTACCTAAACCCGGAAAGGATGCCATCAAAGAAGAATCTATAGGCCAATAATTTTATTGCCGACATTTTCTAAATTGTTTGAAAAATTAATTAAATTGATGAAGTTGACTCCCGTACTAAATGCTATAGGATGTATCCCCAACCATTAATTCGGTTTTAATGTTAAGCATAGCTTCATAGAACAGACTCACAGACAAGTGAATGTCATAAGAGAGTCTTCTGAAGACAAAAAAATATTGCTCAGATCTCTTCATTGATATTGCTCAAGCTTTTGATAAAGTGTGGCACGATTGCCTTCTTCACAAGATATAGCAAAATTTGCCTACAAACACCTACACACTTCTGGAAAGTTACTTATGTAGTAGTCAATTTATCATTAGAGAGGGTAACCTCAAAGGCACTCCTCAGCCAATTAAAATAGGAGTCCCGCAAGGCAGTATACTTGGTCCTTCTTTGTATTTAATTTATACGTCTGACATACGTCCAAACTTTTCCTTTTGCAGATAATACTGCAATTCTGTTACATGAACAGAAATGTATTCATGTAAAATTTACACTGCGTAGGGAAACATGTTTGAAAATCAAGATCAACCATCAAGTAATCCCGCAGCACAATGAAGTCAAGTACCTGGGCATTCACCTTGATCGTCGTCTTATGTAGAAATCTCATATTGATGCAAAACTAACTCAAGATGAAACTAAAAGCAGTGCAACTAAATTGGCTTATCGGTAGAAACTCTATATTAAAAACTCCGAATTCACGAAGACCTAAGCATGCCCCTGGTAAGAGCAGAATTCGGCAGGTACGAAATAAAGAAAAACTTGTAACATACTCTGACGCACTCGCACGTAACTTCCTTAACTTTGGCGACAATGCTTGATTGAGAAGGAGGGATACCACTGCTATCAGCCGAGATCAAGACAGATGACTTTGCAAATATAGCACCCATTTAAACATAACTTTGTTGTCTAGCATTGGCTAGCTTTAAATAATTTTTTAGTATTAAGATTTGAATAATTATTGTTAGTTCATATTTAAAGATTCCATAATAAAATGTAATAAATGTAAAAAAAAATTAGTTATAAAAAATTTCAAATATTTTTATTTTTTTAGAGAAACAGGGAGTTGCACTAAAACAAATGAGCGGATATATATTTTTACTTATATGTTAAATCGTTATAAGAAGGCAAAAGTTTAATGTCAATTTTTAATCTTAGATTTCTGACCCATATACACTTAAGTCACAGTCATAAATTTTAATTGTAAATTAGAAATAACATTTCTCTTTGATCCACTCTTTCTTTTCTCTGATTTTTCGTAAGCCACATGTTCGTTCGTTCGTCCCATACTACATAATTTAACAAGATTTTTAATTTTTTTTTTACCGTTTAGAATGATGTGGAATGTTTGCTGGGTATATATAGTATATGCAAAAAAAATATGTATGTTTTTATGTGTTTCAATGATTGTGTACATGATTTGTTTATAACTTTTTTTGTTTTGTGTCAAATAATCATTATTTTTGATTAGAGTTTGTAAGGCATGCAGCATTATGAGATATTTTTTGTAGACTTAATTTGAGAAACAAAATTAATTTGTAAGAAATCAACAAAAATCTGTGTCTAAAGTATAAAACATAAGCAACAACAAAATTGTATACATTTCATAAAATCTAATCACAAATCAAATTATGTGCTTAAAGAAAAGTTTTGTCAACTACTTTGAAGTCTAAATAGATACAGCCTTTGTGTGTATGATGCCAAACTTTAACGCCAACCTTCTTTATTTGATTTGATTTGTGTTCTTTTAACCTTAAGAGACTTTGGAAAGTATCACTATACTCACTGCAAAAAACAAAATCTGAAATGAACTTTTCATCTTCGAACAGGTTAGAGTAGCAATTTGAGTTTCAAACAACGTAAAATTTTTGGAAGCCGTAAATAACTCAAAAGAGTGGCAACAGAGTTATGTGAACAGATTTAATAGAATATTTTCTAGGAAAATATATCGGTTTATTCTTCTGTTGGATTAAATGTTTTGATAATCTTTTAGTATAAATGAGTGTTAATTTGAGCGATGGCCTAGGATTATGATAGTTTTAAGAGCATCGATTAATTAGGGCTAATTTGGATACGCAAGATACTTCAGAAAATTGGTCTATGGGGTTAAGTTGCACTTTCTTTCACATCGGTGAGAGATAAATACGACATTGCAATAAAGTTATGTTTTCAGCTGACATGAGAACAACCCGCCAAGGTTTTGCATCGATTAATAAGCAATTGCACAGCCTACACATGCCAAACCAACTAAATACACAAATCTAGCACTACAACCTTTTAAACGATTTGATGGAATATCTACTTTGACTCTTATCGATTAACTACAGTTGTGTTGTAAATAAGGAAAATTAAGAATATTGCGTAAAGACAAATATGTCTGCGATATATATATTTCGCCTCTCGTAGTCTAACTTATGTAAAACGGTGATCCAGCGCGATAATGCTAGTGTCAGCATCTAATTAGTACAGTGCTGCCGCGAGACAAATGCGTTGACTCTTAACGCCTAAATTAAAACAAGCATTAATATTAATGCTTTGGGCTTCGCGACTGTCCACACTTTGTAACTTTTTTGCGCTATTCTTGAGTTTGTTAATGAGAGAGAATAGACGAATAGAAACAAGTGTAATGTTTTACGTACTTGCAATTCGTTTTTTTGTACTCGTGTGGACACGAATGTAATTTCAAAAGATAATTTAAGAAAATACAGAACTTTGTTTGTTTGCATGCCTAGATGGCATGCATGACTAACTGCAAGGAAGCTGCAAGATTAATGCTTTGACCTTTGTCGACTTACTGCAGGGAATCAGCAAGATAAATTAAATGATACCCCCAAGAGTTTGGCAAAGTAAATGCTATAGCGTTTAATTTTTCCAGTGGTTTGAATGATTAGGAGTTTAGTTTAAAAAATTCTACAGCTTTTGTCCGCTAAATGTAGTGATCGTTGGGTCTCGATGGCTTATAATGGGTTCTGGCGAGAGTAAACTCATCATTGTCAGCTAACTATGGCGTTAAAAAGTGAGATAAATGCTGATCTGCCGAGACGTGGGAGGTTTTCACATTTTATCCAACTTAAATTTGTTGTCATCTGTATAGCTCTCCGCAGACCTTGAGGTCTGCACTTAGGTATTCTTCCAAGAAATACGAACCATTATTGCGGTCATCCTAAAATCGACACGATAAAATAAATTCATGGATGCATTACTAATTGGCGGATCCAGATTGGTTGGGGGGTCTTGGGTACACAACAATTATTTGTATTAACACAGACATTTATTGTTTGGACTAACGAAATATATCTCTTACAACGAAAGTTTTTTAACTCAGGTTTTTTTTACTCTTTATTGATGTCACCATTATTGAAGTTATTAAAATCTCCATTATTCGCATCTATCTATGAAAGACGGCTCTTAATGTTGCGACACTGTGCTGGCTTTGATGATTTGTTGCAATAAAAAAATAAATTCATTTATTCAGACTTCAAGATTGCTAGACTTAGTGACGATTTGTAGGAAACCCGGGGGTTTTTTCTACGCTTTTTCTTTGGGTACCGCAAAAGGAACTTGCTTCGAGCCAAAAGACCTTAAGACAGCATTCCAAAGCAATACCCTACCGACTTTGCCGATTTCTAACAACAGAAGAATAAATTCGTGTATCCAAGGCTCAGCATAGCTTAACACTTGAATAAGTGTGGATTTGTCGGTACCGGTAGAATGTCTTTTTACAGTCCCTAAAATTGCGGTTTCGTTGGAGTAACAAAAACTCCCATTTTTTAAAATTTAATGTTGAAAATTAATTAATATAAGTATTTTGTTAAAATTAATAAATTTTAGGTCCTCCCTCGTTTAGAGCAATATGTCAGTTTGGGAGAATGTTATGTGTGGTATACTTTCTTGAATATAAATAGAATAAATTCATGTATCCAAGGCTCAGCTTGACACTTGAATTAGTGTGGATTTGTCGGTACCGCCAAAGATTTTCTATACTTTTTCTTCTGGTCCTACAAAACGGACCTTTAAGGAGATGAAACCATCTTTTTTATGATTCATAAAACTATACAAGAACCTAAGAAAAAAAAAATATGGAGATTATTCTTGTAGAGCGTCTTTTTATAGTCTCTTAAGTTGCGGTTTCGTGGGAGATCAAAAGCTCCCATCTTTTAAAATTTAATGTTTAATTTAAACTTTCAATTGCTTAAATTAATTAATAAAAGTATTTTGTTAAAATTATAATCTGATTTTTTTTTTTTTTTTGAATCAGTAAATTTTCGTCCCTCCCTCGTTTAGAGCAACATGTCAGTTTGGGAGTATGTTATTTGTGGTATACGTTCTTGAATATAGTATTACATTAATCTAATTTATGGATAAATGGGTTACAGTGTTAAAACTGTATTAGAGAGACAGGGAGTTGCAATAAAACGAATGAGTGGATAGATATTCTTATTTAAATGTTAAATCGTTATAACAAAGCAAAATTGTACATGCCAATTTTTAATCTTAGATTTCTAAACCCGTATACACTTAAGTCAAAGTCATAAATATTAATTGTAAATTAGAAATAACATTTCTCTTTGACCCACTCTTTCTTTTATCTCTTTTTTTTAGGTTTTAACCTAACCTACAATGATACTTCGTCAGCTACATGTTTGTTTGTCCCATACTACATAGTTTAACAAGATTGTGCTTGCAAAAAATAGAATTAACAAGTAGTAAGTCTTGTTTGCAACTAGTCAAGGTCTTCTTTTTTTTCTTTTGCTAAATACTCTTTTGTAATTGATGCTTTGAAACATCAATGGAGGCCATAAACTTTCTTGTAAAATCTCATCAATACAATGTTGTATTAATGTTTTTTTTTTTTTTTTTTTTTGTTTTAAAACATAAAAATATGTTCAACTTTTTAATGACGGAAATAATAAAAACAATAATAATATTTTATGTAAATATTTTTCAATAATTACAATTTTTTACATTGCAAATTTTCTTTTATTTAAAGTTTATGATGGAAGTTTCAAAAAATGTATAAAATAATATTTGTTAGATTTATTACTAAATCATTTAAGAAGATGTGTTATAAATTTTGGGCATAGCAACCAATAGTTTATTCAGTGTTCTTTTAAAATCCGAATACAATACACATAGAAGACTTGAATTTGGTCTCATCTGCAGAGTATTGGAAACCCTAACCAACAATTTGACAGATGACATTTGGATCAGCCAAAATGTAGCACAACACAAGTAAACAACGCCAATTTGCTATTGCAATATATTTGATATTTTTCACTTTTAAACGCAGGGTTTTTTTGGACTACAAATTAAAGCACGTCAATTTGTTACTTTTTTTTATTTTTCGAACTTACGATGTCATTTCTCATGTAAATACAAAATGTATAAAGCATCCCTAAATAGCACAGCGTCAACGCTTAGCAATTGGAAAATCCAATTTTGACAGTGCATTAGGAAGTGAAGTTAGCTGCTTCTTGGTTTTTTTTTAATAAAGAGAAGTAGCACTTCAGGCATTTATATCTACTTAGTATGTGACCGTGCTACATTCTTTAGGAGAGGGATAGATGAGAGAGCAGACAGGTGGCGAAAGGAGCTAGATATAGCCATTTTATTAATTATTTTACTTCGCCGGCGAATATGCTATGAAGAAGTACCGACGAAGGAAGTTATTTTCAAGGCAATCTATTGGTTTTATCTCTTTGGCGCTTTTATTTAGGTATGCCATTGCAGCGTAAAAGCCCGACATAAAAAGGCGTTGCGATTTACGCGCTTATTTGGGGATTGCAGTTAGAAAACATGCGGCGTTAACCAGCGCAGCGACGCAGACAACAATACTCTGAGACGAGATTAGAACTTGTTATCTTCAAACAACCAGACGATAACTGTTTCAAACTGTTATGTTGTTAATTTCTTCGCTTATTAAGGCAACATCGTCGTTTGGAACACGATTTTCTTGTTTTACTTATACAGACGTCTTACGCATTACATCTGCTGTTCTAATAAAAATCGCCTTGATCAACTGATCTTTTAAGACTGCCCTGATAATATCTGTCCTTTTCTACTCTAGACTACAGTTGCCTTTAAACAGTTCATCCAATGCTGTTGGGAATTGAACTCAAGATCTTTAGTTCAACACACAAGCAGAAAATTCCACCAACGTAGCAAACGTAACTGCTCAACAGATGTTAGGCTAACCTACCTTTTGTTTTGTTTTGCCACACACACACACACCACACTTGTTAGTGGTAGAACGTGACTCGGTTTCTATATGACACTATTCGACATTTTTGATTATACAACAACAAGAACAACATTAACTCAATGCAGAACTTTAGCACAAAATTATCCTGAAACACATTTTCATGATTTAAAAAGCCCACTGTTTGATATGAAAAAAGAACACAACTTTATCAATTTTGAAAGTTATAAAATAAAGTTATTAACAACTTTAACTGATAAAAAATGGAAATGGTTTCCACAGTTCTGAGTTGTGCAAAAAAATATACAATTGTTACAATTTTTCCACTCCTTCCATGACTCCAGTTTACAATTTGCTCACACTTTACAGCAGTGTTGTCAACAAAAATTGGATAAACTAATACTCAAAACCAAACTAAAAAATTTCATATGTACACATTAGGGTCATCAGCTCGAATTTTTAACCGGATTACTAACCGGTTTTTATACCGGTTTTTGCCTTTTAGTTGTCGGGCTTTTTTAATGTTGGTTTTTTTAATGTCAAATAGATAGACTTTTATGTCGGGGGGGGGGGGGTTTTTTTGTGCCATTCGAATAATTAAAATTTTGTGTATTTTGATCAAATTTGTTGAAGTTGGTTTGCAATCTTTTTTCCATGAATGCTGTTACTCGTATAGAAAGCAAAACAAAAATTTTTTTATCAAAATTTCTCAATTGGGTCTTAGAGTTTGAAGATGATGATTAAGAAAAAAGTAAGAGGATAAATTGTACATGATAATTAAAATAAAAAAAAACAATGCCAAAAAGTAATAAAAAATTTTTTAATAATTTTATACACATAATCAGTTAAATGCCATCAAAAGCTGAAAATAACTTTATTTTCTTGTTCTTTTCTTGTGTGAAAGAGCATTTTCAACGTGCGATTTTATCAAAACAACACTTTCGATTATTTAAGCAAAATAATTAGACAACCGGATTTTAAAAACCCGGATTTTAAAAATATTTCTATTATTAAAATTGTTTGATATCCGGTTTTTGAAAAATGCCGAATAATCGATCACCCTAATACATATATACATATTAATATAAATTCAACAAAACTTATTTTTATTTTCTACACAAACTAACAACGTACAATTAGTTTAAATAATAAAAGTTTTAAAATCAAGTTTGTTGTGAGTTCTTAATTTTTTTATTGAATATTTTTGATGCTTTGTAGTTGTACAAACAAAAAAAACTAACAAAATTTTATTGAAACATGTGGATTGAACTTTTCTAATGAAGTAAAAAAATAACAGATGCACAAAACTTTCAAACGCATTGAATGGAAACACAAATTATGTAAAAAGCTTAGTTCAAGTGAAATTGTCCAATGTAAAACTTTTAAGGATACAAAGTTTGTATCAAGTCATTTTAATTTGTAAAATTATAAATTTTATAAAAATTTAAGTTTGAAAAAAAATTTTTAAAAATTATAATTTGAAAAAAATTAAATTTAAATAAAATAAAATAGAAATGGTAAATAAATTTAAATTTAAAAATAATTTAATTTTGAAAATAATTTAAACCTGAAAAAAAATTAATTTAAAAAAATTGAAAAAAAAGTTTTATTTTCACAATTTTAAAATAAATAAATTTGAATAAATTAAAATAAGTTAATTAAAGAAAAATTTAATTTAAAGAAAATAAATTTGAAAAAAAACGTAAAATTTCTAATAAATTTGAATGTTTAGTGAAAAATTATATATAAATATTAGAATCTGATATAATTGCATTTTTGGTAAAATTTCTATATTAAGGTCCGTTTGCCACAGACCTCTATATCTAAAAACGAAATAACTAGGCACCTGAAAGAAGTTATATTATTATGGCAGCTACAATTAAAATACTAAAATTATTTTGAAAATTAAAGGGTGCTGTACTTGCCTTTCTTTTACACAGAATAAGCTTCCAGGGAAAGCTTAATAAAAATTTTTAATTAAAGGGTGTCCCCATAGACGTGATTTTTATGTAGATGCCCTAATCTTTAAGCCCGATAAAGACAAACACTTGAAATTAACCCAAGACACTTACTCACGAAACTCTCCGCGAGTAAGTGCCATCAGGGCACCCTAAGAAAAACTGTTTCAAAAAAGAAAATTTCCTAAGAAAAACCACTCCAATTTTATTCCGTGGCAATAATTGAATTGACGCAAGAAATGATATTTGGGTTTCTTCTGAACATCTCCTGTAGACAATTGGTATTATTATCGCACCTCCCATTAAATTCATAAGACATTAAGTTCATTTGTTGTTAAATGAGATTTTCACACGTGTTTCACCATTAAGTCAATTCAAACGTTTATGAAAAAGAACTCTTTTTTTTATTTCTAATTTCTACCAACAAAAATAATCAATATTATTTGAATAAGCACATCGTCAGTAACATATGAGGAGGATTTTGTCTGTCACCTCATTTGCCAAAGAAAAAAGTCTACAGTCTACAATTTACACGTGATTATCATAAATGTTAAAGATAATATAACTGATGTTAAGTATATTACATATATAACTTTGGTTCTTTGTTAAACATGAAATGTAGAAGAGAAAATATATGGAAATTTTTGCCTGCTTTATTTTTATTTATGTAGTGGGAGGGGTGGGTGGTTAGGTTAACGAATGTTATGCCATCTATTTGTGCCTTAATAAAATAATAAGACTTCTACCGAGGTCGTTTTTGGTTGTTCTGTTCATACTCCAGACTCATACATTTAAACAAGATAATAATCATTATTCCGCGTGAGTGATGGTTAAAACCTTATTCAAACTAACTAAACCATTTCCCTGGAAAAGTTTTTTTCACGTTAGTTACCATACAATGTCAGATGTTTTTCTGAGAAGCAGTGAACTTATTAACGTTATATTTTAATGCAACAAGTATTCTAGTGATGCCCAAAAGTAATATTTTTTTTACCAAAACAAACAAAATTACGGTGTTTTAAAAGTTTATCGAAAAAATCGACATATTTGCAGCTAAAATCACAAATTAGCATTTTGATAATTACGAGGTTAAAACTAGCCAAAATGCCGATAAATCAGTAAATATGGCAGGCCTGGGAGTAAGTCCATTTTTGGTATAGAAAAAAAATTAGTTAATGATAGCACGGAATGCAATTTGCTATAAGCCTTTTGTCTATATAAAAAAATTCAGAAAAAATTCTTAAGATTTTTTTATTTTTATAACAGAAATTTACGTCACTTATTAAATTACAAATTTATTTGCTTTAAGGTGGTGTACGTCCATTATCATTATATTAATAGAACTATCATATTAATATTTCATCAATTTATGATTTTTAAATTTATTTACTTTCAAAGTGGTGTAAGTAAGTTCATTTCTTTTAAGTATTTTTTTAAAGATCATGTTGTAAAATTGATTAAAAAACACAAGAGAAAAGATCCTCTTGATGTTTTTAAAGTTTGTTATGAAATATGCGATTGGTAAAATAAGGTACTTCTTTTTTTGTTGATATTAAACGCGGACGTGGCACTTCCCATACAGACTAAAGATTTATTATCGTGTTATTTAAAAGGTATGACCTTGAAATTTTGTCTGCATTACTCTCTAATAAATATGCATAATAAAGCGAAAATTTGGAACAGTAGTCGTGGTACTTCCCACACAAATTGAAAAATTATTATCAAGTAGCAAGAAAATCACAACAAGTAGATACATGAAATTTTGCACCAGGAAGCACCATATCAATATACATAACTTAGTAAAACACAGACTACATTGGAAGAGTGGGGGTGGTCTTGCCCATATAAATAGAAAAATTATTATCGTGTAGCTGGAGAATTACAATTTTAAATTTTGCTCAAACAACTCTGCTATTAAAGTTTATTACTGGAGGCAAAATTGTCTGGAATGAAACAGTAGGCGTGGTATCTCTCAAATAAAGCGAAAATTTATCATCGTCGACTAGAGCTGCAAAACAATCGATAGGCTGGATAAATTCTGATATTGTTGCCAGAATTAGCACTTAAAAAAATTCGATAGTATAGATTTTAAGCAAACTATCTAAACTAACAATTGTGCCGACTATCGGTAGTTTTGCAGGTCCATCGTAGATCCAAAGAATTATTACAGTATTATAAAACGTAGAACCCTGAATTTTTGTAGTTAAATCTTCCTTAATAATATGCATAGTGTAGTGAAATACTAGATGGATTGGGCCAGTGGGTGTGGTACCTCTTATACAAATTGAAAATTTGATGTCATTTACTAAGGGAACTTTAAGTGTTTGGGTCTAAAGATTTTATACAAGCAACTTTTATATTGGTGTGCATAATAAAATAAAAAACTGGACTGAAAGAATGGTCGTGGTACGATTATTCCTATTGGGGTAGCGAAGCTCAACGGAAACAGCTAGTTCATTATATAGTCCTTATTTTGATATGAAGGTTTGTAAAGGAAAAAATTATTTTTAAGGAATATAAAAAACATATACACCTCCCTAAATTTGAAGAAATTTTTATGCCTTGAGTTGTACCTAAAATTCGCCTCCTTTTTTTTTTGACCGATATTTTGGACCCCAATGTATCAAATGTGCTTAAATTCTTTTCAATTATAGTACTCTCTGAATTAAACGTAACGTCCATATTATTTTTAGGTGTACTTTTTGTTTTTACACATTTTTTTGACTCCACAGGCGTACAAGTATCACATACGTTGCCATGGAAATACCCAAATGTTGAAGCAAATATTTGCGGAGACATTCTTAACAAAATAATTGGTAAAATACCTGTTCTTCTCATAAATAAATAAGGTCCAAAAAATCACCAAGAAACCTAATGTGTTAATTTTTCCGTATACATGTTGAATTAGGTCGCAATGTGCCGTTTCAGTAGCTTATTTTATTACAACTTGTTCCTCTTTAGCTTAACTTATTTGAAAAATTAATTATTTTACCTCAAATATTAAGAGTTATTAATAATACATATCCTTTCGTTTCAGTCTAATTTAAATTAATGTTCTTGGAAATGGTGTTAATCTATATGCGGTCGTCCTTTAGCTTGAATATTAAAAAGATGAAAATTTTGGCCTGATAAAATATTCAAAGCTCGTATGAAAAAGAAGAAAAATAAAACAAATATTTTAACAAATCTACACGCACCCACACTTTTTGAAAGGCCAAATAGTTAAACTCACATTCTTGTCTTTCTTTTTTGGCTTTTATTCTTTTTTGCCTTTTTTATTGGGTTCATAAGTGGGCGTAAGGTGACAATAGTTTTAAGGTTGAATTTGTAGTATGTGAGAATATGTATAAAAATATTCTTTGTTACGTTTTAGAGGACAGAATTGCTTTTACGTAAGCGTGCACATGCACGTTGCGCATCAGCCGATCCCATTTTCTTAGCAAGCTTGTGCGTAAATAAGTACTCTTTTGTAAGTGTCACATTGCGTTGCGTATAAACCTGATAATTATTCAACGACTATTTATTCCAAGGCACAAAAGGGATGTCAAAGTAGGTACAATGGTACTTTCTTGATATATTTAATTTTTTTTAATTATTTCGAACGATATGTATTAAGATATGTATTAAGTATCAAATAATGGTTCTGCAAATGTGTTTTACTCGACGCGTGTTGCCTTTTAAATAAAAGTGCTTAATGACAGCGCCATTTTTCGAAATAGTAGTAAAACAGGATCTTAATGACGAAAATCTTTGTATCGTCTTTTGGAACGTTAAACTTTTCAGAATGCTCATTCTAAGATTTTATTAAAACATGTTGACATTTTCCTAATCACTTTTAGAACTTTTTACGAATTTTATTTGTACCAAAATAGTTTAAGGTTCTCAACTATTGTAGTTCTATTTCTTAATACGCCTCAAGTCCTTATCATTGTTGTTAAGCTTGTTTGTTTTCTTTTCCTTTCATAGTTCATCGTTAGTTTGCTTATGTCAAATTAAATTTTTAAATTTGGGTCTTAGATTTCCGTTGCTTTCAATTTTATCCTGATAATGTCGTCTCGATATAATGTTTCATGTTTTTGTATTTATTTTGTTGTGTCTATTGCCGTCGTTAACAAACAAGTGTTGTTACCAGTAGCAACCAAAATAAATTATTTAAGAGTAAATCCTGTGGTTAGGCTGTTAAAATGAATCTTAATATTTTAATAAAAATATTTAAAAACTTGTTTTATTTGAAAAATCAATACATTGCATTAGCATTTGAAAATGATTTTTGGGCATATGGCTAAAGCCATATTGCTGGTTTGTCAGTATAAGCCGGTGACTTAACCTGACTCCCCATTAAATACCCAAGAGGTGTCAAAGTGCAAAATAAATGAACAGATTTTATTTTCGTAACAATATTAAAAAAGTTAAGTCAAGCTCTTCATCTTAGTCGACACAACTTGAATTTGATGCAAATAAAGGTTGGATGAATTGGCTGCCAAAGAATTTTGTGAAAAACTTGAAAAATTATTGAAGATAGAGCATAAACGCCAAATCAAGTTTGGAATATAGATGAAAGTGATTTACTGGTGTGTCAATCTCGGCTTAACGACTGAACCGATTTTGGAAACACGAGAGGTTAATGGGGGAGAGAAAAAACGCTGTGAATTGATTTGAACAAAAAGCGATTTTAAAAATGTTTGAAATATAGATAAGTCCAGATCCATAAGGTCCGAGAGGCTAAATGATTTTTGTTGTAACTTTTATGTTATTGTGCATAATCAAATAATAAACTGGCTTGAAAGAATAATCGAGGTACGATAATTCTCATTGGGGTAGCAAAGTGCAGCAGGAACAGCTAGTAAATTGAAAAAATCGATTTTAAGCCTAAAAACTAATTTTTTTATTTAAAGCTTTTAAAATCAGTTTATTCGTAAACAAGAAGTTCTAGAGCTTAAATTAACTAGAGTTAATTGCTGTTCCACCTATAGATCAATACTACTGGTAGACAACTGTAAACGTACAAGGTCTGATTAAAAAATAACCGCGACGAATCATGGGTGTATGGCTATGACATTGAAAACACAACCTAATCATCCCATCTTTGATCAATTTTTTCTAATTAAAAAATCGAAGAGCACACCAAAACACGACAAACCTATTAAACTGTCAAAAACAAACTGACAATTCAAAATGGCTGATATTTCCAACATGTATAACAGAGATATGTACGAAAATAACAGAAAAAATGCGAATATCGAACATACGTAACTCACGAAATTTGAAAATAAGGGTTATTGTTTGATCAGACCTCGTAAATGGTGATAGCCCTTTTTAATCAATTAATTTGTTTATTTCACTGATTCTTCGAACACTCCCACACTTTTTTATGTCCCTTACGTTATTTTTGCGCTCACGGTTTACGTTAAAATTGCAAAGCTTGTTTTTTTTTTAAATTATGCTAATCTTATATCGATATTTTACCACCCGAAGTATTAGAGGCCGTAAAAAAATTCTACATCAAAAAGTAAATTTCGATGAATATGTCAGTTACGTTTTTTTCGCGGTTACAGCTAGATATAATTCTTATATTATCTGCATTTTGTTTACATGTGGTCTTATCCAAAAAATAAGATGTGTCAAGTACACAAATAAGTCTGGAATACTTTTAACAAACAAAAGAATTTAAGAGCGCAAATCTCATGCTCTTTTATTGTACACAAACTTCAAGAAACAAATACTTCTAAGTTTTATTGTAAATAGTTTAAATAATTTATTGTAGTTTAGTTTAAATAATTTATATTTACTCTGAAATAAGAACATAAATATGCCTCTTGTATAAACTTTTTGTGTTTATAAAATTATAAGCATAAAAATGAAACAATACAAAACTAGACTGCAAAAAAAATTAATATATTGTAACAATTTACACATATTTCCACTTTATGTCACAAAAAGTTCTCATATTACATATTAGAGACGGGCAGCATTAATAGCGAATGGTCACGAAAAAACTACGTGAGTAAACATGCACAAGTACAATTTTTGCACCATTGTGTCATGATTTTTTTTTTTTTGCATTTGTTTTTTCTCACTTGTAAAAAAACTAACTAACTGGCGTTAATTTTTCCGATTGCATTTAATTACTTTAATATTTAAGCAAAGTGGGTGCGAAACGAAATATTTTTCTAATTAATCATTAATTCAGCTTTTTTTTGAAAGTGGTATAACTCCATTTTTCATGTATTGAGATATTAAGGGATGTGAGTTTAAATCATTTTAAAAATATTGGCTAACTTTAATGAATTCGAGTGATGTTTTTACACCATACACCTTTTAAATTTTATCATGAAATAATAATTACTAAAATTATTTTAAAAATATCCGTTTTTTTTTTTTTTTTGTTCCACATAGAGCACTCCACCACTTTTATTTTAGAAAAACAAAAACAGGAGCAACTTTAAGTCCATATTTTTATTTTTATGGACATTAGCTTAGCTAAAGAATAAATTTATGTAAAAAGTAATAGTTAAAGCCATTTATATATACAAATAACCAAATTTATTAACAGTTTATTTCAGTTATGTTAACAACATAAAAGTGCAAATTACTTCGTCTTTAAATAAGAAAAAGTTATGTTACACTTAGTTTTTTTTTTTAACATTAGCATATTAAAGTAATTATTCTCAATAGGCGGTATATAAGCTATGCTCCATGAAGTTTTATAAAGTGGTAACATATTAATTTTGCTGAGGTTTTTTTGTTCTTTTCTTTTTTCCAAACTAAACTTTTTGAAGGATTAATTTTTTTATACCTTATCCAACATACCAGAGAACTGCACGAGTACACCGCAACTCATGAGTACACCGCATACTTACTCTATACTTATCATACTCGAGCATTTTAAACACCGCAATAAAAAGTTGCGGTGTTTATTTTACCCATTCCTGCAAAAACGAGTATCAAAAATATCGCAATCAGAATTTTAGGTATTTTTTATACTCGTACGCGAGAATTTTTTAATTCTCTTTATTTGTAAGCAACGTTGCCACATTTTTACCCTATTAAAGTTTTTTACTGCCGTTTTGTGAAATACTGCATTGTATGTATTTATAAACAATAAAAAAAAACAAAATTTGATCAAATCTATTGCTTAAACCTTATAAACAGAAAAACAGACAACAACCGTTTTCATAGGTATGAAATACAACACATATTTAATAAATAAAATGCAATAAAACCCGCTTAAAGGCACAGCTTTTGTACACTATTTAGAGCAGGTATACTTATTTTGCTTTTTTTTATGAACAAATATTTTCAGTTTATGCGCCTTGTTGTCATAAACGTGCTACTAACGGTATTTAGGAAAACAAAATGATAAAATGAATCCGTGAATAAAAGGAAAATTACTTAATTTTTTTAGTTTATCAAAACTGTATATACGCAGACGTAATATATCAATTCCTCATAAATAATAATAAATAAAATAAAGTTTTTAGTTTACATATTTTATTTTGTTAAATATAATTATTGCTTTTATACCTATTTATTAATTTTAAAAATCTATTTGCTTAACGAATAGAATTTTTAAATTTCTATCCTGTGTGACTTAAAAAAAACCTAACAAAAACGTAATATATTAAACAATGAACTATTCTTGAGTTATTAATAAACTTTTGTTGTGTTTTTAATAAATGAAGATATGGCGAATTTTACGGGTTCTATTTAATTTATTTTCTGTTATATATTACACAAACTTTCATAATTTCAAAGAAGTATGTATGTTAGCTAATTTTGATATTGGCGACTTTTGATATTGTGTTTCATTTAATAATTCTGATCTGATAACTCTGTTTTGCTCTCACTACACACATTAAAATCTCGCTCTTGGTGTTTGTTGTGAGTATGAGTACGAATAAAGTAAAGCCAGCATCGCAAACAGAGTTGCCACACAAGAAATTGACTTCCTACCAATAATTTTCAAAAATCCTACCAAAATCGTTCACAGCCTACCAAAAATTTAAAAATGCATTTCTTGCAAATAAACTCTGTTATACTCATTTGGTTTTTTTTCCGCAATTGTTGAGATGGAAGTTTATCTTTTTAGAATGAACACCCATCCCTTTCCTGAAGCCAATCAAATTCGCTCAACCATTCGGTTCTAAATTTTCTTTTGACTGTTTCTTTACAATGATCACTAAAAGTATTATATTATTTAAAAATGTTTTAAAACAAAAATTTTAAGAGTGGTTTTACCTGGTTGATGGTATGTCGTCTTCTGAAAATAAACCTTCACTCAAAAATATTGTTAATTTCAATTTCATAATATTGTTCGGATTTCTTAAGCCATGGTTATAGCTTTAATCATCTCTATGCAAAAAGCACAGATGTTTTTTATTTCACCTAAGACAGTTTTTGAAAACAGTGGTAGCACTATTCAAAGTTATTGTTTATTTAATTCAAAGTTACATTTTTTTTTTTAATTATATGTGCTGAATTTTTAAGGTGTAAAATTTACTATTACTAAAAAATTGCTACAGGAGGAAATCCTACCAAAAATTTAAAAAAATGCAACAAACCAACCAAACTACCAAACCGTTTTTTAAAGTCGAAAAACTACCAAGTTTGGTCCGATTGGACCAAAGCGGCAACGCTGATCGCAAACATTTTACTTGAGTATGGTAGACACCTGTACTCAAATGGAATGGGTATAGTAAATACTCGCACTTAAGAAATGCGGTGGCGATCACACCGCAACCGCATTTAAGATGAGTATACTTAGAGTATTAAAAACAGACACTCTTGCAGTTCTCTGCAACATACTTTAAGCCAGTTTAAAATTTTTCTGTCTGTATTTTTTCTGTTTTATATTGGCTCTTCTAGAGATTTAGTTGAGACAGTCTTCTCTTTCCAAACGAAAAATGAAACTGTTTGTTTTTCGGCAAGCCTTTATTGCATTATAATAGTATTGGGCAGTGTAAAGGTCGTATTTTTCTTTAATGCCGTTTCCACAACTGCAAAATATCTGTCGTTTGGAGGAAATTAATGAAAGTTGTTTTATTTAAACTGATTAGGAATGGACTTATTCCACTTTCAAAAGAAATATTCTTGCGACAAAATTGTATAGTAAATCTGCTTATGTTTATTTTATGCCAAGATTTCTATCTATTGAAATTGTAATTGTATCTATGGAGAGAAGGAGTCTGTAGCTCATTAAAATTACCGTTAACTTAGTTTTAAGAAAAAGGGTTCTTATATCACTTATACCAAAACCAGCTTAATTTTTAAGCTACTGATTTAATTGAGGAACTAAATTTCACATGCTGCTAACAGCAGCTTAACTTGACAAGTTTTTATCAAATTTACTAATTTAATAAAAAAAAAATCTAAACTTTTCTAAAGCCCATATTTTTCTTTTTTTTCAAAACATTTTTGTAATTTGTTCTCCTTCTTTCCAGCAACATTGTGGAGCAAATCAGTCCACGAAATTACGAAATTTCAGGATTTTTATTTATTTTTTTAAGGCCGTATGTATGCATTTATTTAGTTATTCTCAAAAGCATTTATTGGCTCTGGGGCGAAATGTAAATTTTTTGGACGCGAATCAAAAAAAAACACCTTTGGGATATTTAATGAATTATTTGGGAATTCCGGGTTTGGATTTGGCTGTTTATTTTAATTGATCAAATACAAGTACGAAACTTCCTTTGCATCTTAAATTTTATATAAAGATACAAACTTTAAAAATTCCTAATAGAACTTTCAGTTGTAAAAAAAAAAAAAAATAATTTTAATCCAAAAAACCTTTTATTCGAAAGATGCCATTCACATTTGCAAATAATTTCGACCGGGCATATGACCAACCCGGCTGTATTTAAAGAAGCGCATGGTCCATTTGTTGACCACATTTTCGAACATTACCGGCCCTATGTCACGAATAACATGAACAAAAATTGTTTTTTAACAATCTCCTTGGACCGTAAGTAGAGATCCGGCTTAAAATTTTCGGAGGAAGACTATGGAAAAGTTAATTATGTTTATTTTTGAGAATTGACTTCATTAAAACTTAATCAAAATTTTAGTTTCTAAATTTTACTTAAATTTTCAGTGAGTCAATCGTGAGATTTCACTAGCGTGCATGAACGTGAACAAAAAAAAATGTCACGCATAACCATGCATGAGATAAGCGAACATGTGTTTAATATTTTTTCTAGTGAGCGTGCATGATCGTTAGTAAAAAGTCACTCAGAAACCCATCTCCATTACATACTCATGCAAAAGTAGTGAAAAATATTTGTAATAAAGTCTGCTTTAAAAAAACTAAAGTAGAAACTAGTACAAATCAAGTTGGATTCTTTAAAGTTTTTATTCAAGTTGGAAACAGTATAAAATGGCAAAAGTTAAAAGGGCTGTTGGATTATGTCCGCCTTAAAAATTCTCATTTAACTACAATGACTGGCTGGCTGCACATGTAAATTGAACATAATGAAAAACATTATGAAAGAAAAGAATATAAATTTTTATACTAATTTATATACAACGAACAATGCTCATTTAGTATTTAAGTTTACATTAATTTTTATTTTTATGTTTTAACAAAGTTCTAATTTTATATGTGGAGTTGGAGTTGTTAGGAACGCCGTTTTTTCTCATTTCTTGTTTGTAATTAAAAAATCTTTTATACTGCCCAATCCAATGTATTTAATAGTCATCGGCCCCATTATCGAGAAACTTATCTAGACAAAGGGATATTGTATTTGCTAAGAGCATTCCAATAGATAAAAAATTCAAATCAAAATTTTTTCTTTCAGTTTATAAACAATGTTTGACCTGAAAAGTATCGCCACAAGTATTAAAAAAATTATAAAATTCAAAACAAGAAAAATTTAACTTAACATAATTATCTTTCACTAGAGAACATCAATATCGTGCAATAAAAGAAGTTTTACTAAAATATCCAAAACATCAAGGATGAGTTAAAATCTTATAAAAGAAACATGAAAATTTAAATTAAATTTGAGGATAAAAAAAAAAATTAAAAATTATTACATTATTGAAATTTCAGCCAAAATAAAAATAATTAAATTTTTTTAAAGAACTCCACATAATCATCATAAAAATTAAAAAAGCCATTGAAATATTGGCAATATTGAAACTATTCTTAACATTTAACGAAATATGTCAATAAGAAAAATTTTTATTTGAAATCTTTTTTATGTTAATTTACTTTCATAATGCTTGATTCCTTTAAATATAAATATTTCATAATATTCTCTTGAAACATTTATTATTTTAAACTAACAATGATATGTATTACTGCGGGGAAAACATATCCATATGGCCATTTTGCTACTGCTCGTATACCTCACCAGTGGATTCTACTCAAATTTTGTAAAGAAAACCAAAGAGTCTTATGTGTGTGAAGATAAATACGTCAAGTTAAATACGTTTTTAAAAAATGTAGCATGCGATAATTTTTTTTCTCCCATACATACAGTACAATTTGTATAGTAAATTCCGGACTTTTTTAACGAATACGATTACAGCTACAAAACCCTACGATCTCGGAGAATCAAACCTATTGGGAAATCAAGGGCACATGTAAAGCTATTAAACTGTAAACACAGTTTATTCAAATTGAATTTGAGAAATTTTTTATAAGACGCGGAAAATTGACTTAGTGCAATTTTCTCATATAAGATGAGTTTTGTGAGGGATTTTGTCAATGTGTCCAAACCCTTCGATCTCGCGGAATTGCACCTATTGGGAAAGCAAAAGCACATATAGAGCTATTAATCTGTAAACACAATTAATTCAAATTGAGTTTGAGAAATTTTTTATAAGACGCGGAAAATTGACTTAGTGCAATTTTCTCATATAAGATGAGTTCTGTGAGGGATTTTGTCAATGTGGCCAAACCCTTCGATCTCGCGGATTTACACCTATTGGGAAATCAAGAGAACATATAGGGCTATTAAACTGTAAACACAGTTTATTCAAATTGAATTTGAGAAATTTTTTATAAGACGCGGAAAATTGACTTAGTGCAATTTTCTAATATACGATGAGTTCTGTGAGGGATTTTGTCAATGTGGCCAAACCCTTCGATCTCGCGGATTTACACCTATTGGGAAATCAAGAGCACATATAGGGCTATTAAACTGTAAACACAGTTTATTCAAATTGAATTTGAGAAATTTTTTATAAGACGCGGAAAATTGACTTAGTGCAATTTTCTAATATACGATGAGTTCTGTGAGGGATTTTGGCAATGTGGCCAAACCCTTCGATCTCGCGGAATTACACCTATTGGGAAATCAAGAGCACATATAGGGCTATTAAACTGTAAACACAGTTTATTCAAATTGAATTTGAGAAATTTTTTATAAGACGCGGAAAATTGACTTAGTGCAATTTTCTAATATACGATGAGTTCTGTGAGGGATTTTGTCAATGTGGCCAAACCCTTCGATCTCGCGGATTTACACCTATTGGGAAATCAAGAGCACATATAGGGCTATTAAACTGTAAACACAGTTTATACAAATTGAATTTGAGAAATTTTTTATAAGACGCGGAAAATTTACTTAGTGCAATTTTCTAATATACGATGAGTTCTGTGAGGGATTTTGTCAATGTGGCCAAACCCTTCGATCTCGCGGATTTACACCTATTGGGAAATCAAGAGAACATATAGGGCTATTAAACTGTAAACACAGTTTATTCAAATTGAATTTGAGAAATTTTTTATAAGACGCGGAAAATTTACTTAGTGCAATTTTCTAATATACGATGAGTTCTGTGAGGGATTTTGTCAATGTGGCCAAACCCTTCGATCTCGCGGATTTACACCTATTGGGAAATCAAGAGAACATATAGGGCTATTAAACTGTAAACACAGTTTATTCAAATTGAATTTGAGAAATTTTTTATAAGACGCGGAAAATTTACTTAGTGCAATTTTCTAATATACGATGAGTTCTGTGAGGGATTTTGGCAATGTGGCCAAACCCTTCGATCTCGCGGAATTACACCTATTGGGAAATCAAGAGCACATATAGGGCTATTAAACTGTAAATACAGTTTATTCAAATTGAATTTGAGAAATTTTTTATAAGACGCGGAAAATTTACTTAGTGCAATTTTCTAATATACGATGAGTTCTGTGAGGGATTTTGTCAATGTGGCCAAACCCTTCGATCTCGCGGAATTACACCTATTGGGAAATCAAGAGCACATATAGGGCTATTAAACTGTAAACACAGTTTATTCAAATTGAATTTGAGAAATTTTTTATAAGACGCGGAAAATTTACTTAGTGCAATTTTCTAATATACGATGAGTTCTGTGAGGGATTTTGTCAATGTGGCCAAACCCTTCGATCTCGCGGATTTACACCTATTGGGAAATCAAGAGAACATATAGGGCTATTAAACTGTAAACACAGTTTATTCAAATTGAATTTGAGAAATTTTTTATAAGACGCGGAAAATTTACTTAGTGCAATTTTCTAATATACGATGAGTTCTGTGAGGGATTTTGGCAATGTGGCCAAACCCTTCGATCTCGCGGAATTACACCTATTGGGAAATCAAGAGCACATATAGGGCTATTAAACTGTAAATACAGTTTATTCAAATTGAATTTGAGAAATTTTTTATAAGACGCGGAAAATTGACTTAGTGCAATTTTCTCATATACGATAAGTTCTGTGAGGGAATTTGTCATTGTGGCCAAACCCTTCGATCTCGCGGAATTACACCTATTGGGAAATCAAGAGCACATATGGAGCTATTAATCTGTGAACACAGTTTAGTCAAATTGAATTTGAGAAATTTTTTATAAGACGCGGAAAATTGACTTAGTGCAATTTTCTCATATACGATGAGTTCTGTGAGGGATTTTGTCAATGTGGCCAAACCCTTCGATCTCGCGGAATTACACCTATTGGGAAATCAAGAGCACATATAGAGCTATTAATCTGTGAACACAGTTTAGTCAAATTGAATTTGAGAAATTTTTTATAAGACGCGGAAAATTGACTTAGTGCAATTTTCTCATATAAGATGAGTTCTGTGAGGGATTTTGTCAATGTGGCCAAACCCTTCGATCTCGCGGAATTACACCTATTGGGAAATCAAGAGCACATATAGAGCTATTAATCTGTGAACACAGTTTAGTCAAATTGAATTTGAGAAATTTTTTATAAGACGCGGAAAATTGACTTAGTGCAATTTTCTCATATACGATGAGTTCTGTGAGGGATTTTGTCAATGTGGCCAAACCCTTCGATCTCGCGGAATTACACCTATTGGGAAATCAAGAGCACATATAGAGCTATTAATCTGTGAACACAGTTTAGTCAAATTGAATTTGAGAAATTTTTTATAAGACGCGGAAAATTGACTTAGTGCAATTTTCTCATATACGATGAGTTCTGTGAGGGATTTTGTCAATGTGGCCAAACCCTTCGATCTCGCGGAATTACACCTATTGGGAAATCAAGAGCACATATAGAGCTATTAATCTGTGAACACAGTTTAGTCAAATTGAATTTGAGAAATTTTTTATAAGACGCGGAAAATTGACTTAGTGCAATTTTCTCATATACGATGAGTTCTGTGAGGGATTTTGTCAATGTGGCCAAACCCTTCGATCTCGCGGAATTACACCTATTGGGAAATCAAGAGCACATATGGAGCTATTAATCTGTGAACACAGTTTAGTCAAATTGAATTTGAGAAATTTTTTATAAGACGCGGAAAATTGACTTAGTGCAATTTTCTCATATACGATAAGTTCTGTGAGGGAATTTGTCATTGTGGCCAAACCCTACGATCTCGCGGAATTACACCTATTGGGAAATCAAGAGCACATATAGAGCTATTAATCTGTGAACACAGTTTAGTCAAATTGAATTTGACAAATTTTTTATAAGACGCGGAAAATTGACTTAGTGCAATTTTCTCATATACGATGAGTTCTGTGAGGGATTTTGTCAATGTGGCCAAACCCTTCGATCTCGCGGAATTACACCTATTGGGAAATCAAGAGCACATATAGAGCTATTAATCTGTGAACACAGTTTAGTCAAATTGAATTTGAGAAATTTTTTATAAGACGCGGAAAATTGACTTAGTGCAATTTTCTCATATACGATGAGTTCTGTGAGGGATTTTGTCAATGTGGCCAAACCCTTCGATCTCGCGGAATTACACCTATTGGGAAATCAAGAGCACATATAGAGCTATTAATCTGTGAACACAGTTTAGTCAAATTGAATTTGAGAAATTTTTTATAAGACGCGGAAAATTGACTTAGTGCAATTTTCTCATATACGATGAGTTCTGTGAGGGATTTTGTCAATGTGGCCAAACCCTTCGATCTCGCGGAATTACACCTATTGGGAAATCATGAGCACATATAGAGCTATTAATCTGTGAACACAGTTTAGTCAAATTGAATTTGAGAAATTTTTTATAAGACGCGGAAAATTGACTTAGTGCAATTTTCTCATATACGATGAGTTCTGTGAGGGATTTTGTCAATGTGGCCAAACCCTTCGATCTCGCGGAATTACACCTATTGGGAAATCAAGAGCACATATGGAGCTATTAATCTGTGAACACAGTTTAGTCAAATTGAATTTGAGAAATTTTTTATAAGACGCGGAAAATTGACTTAGTGCAATTTTCTCATATACGATAAGTTCTGTGAGGGAATTTGTCATTGTGGCCAAACCCTACGATCTCGCGGAATTACACCTATTGGGAAATCAAGAGCACATATAGAGCTATTAATCTGTGAACACAGTTTAGTCAAATTGAATTTGACAAATTTTTTATAAGATGCGGAAAATTGACTTAGTGCAATTTTCTCATATACGATGAGTTCTGTGAGGGATTTTGTCAATGTGGCCAAACCCTTCGATCTCGCGGAATTACACCTATTGGGAAATCAAGAGCACATATAGAGCTATTAATCTGTGAACACAGTTTAGTCAAATTGAATTTGAGAAATTTTTTATAAGACGCGGAAAATTGACTTAGTGCAATTTTCTCATATACGATGAGTTCTGTGAGGGATTTTGTCAATGTGGCCAAACCCTTCGATCTCGCGGAATTACACCTATTGGGAAATCAAGAGCACATATAGAGCTATTAATCTGTGAACACAGTTTAGTCAAATTGAATTTGAGAAATTTTTTATAAGACGCGGAAAATTGACTTAGTGCAATTTTCTCATATACGATGAGTTCTGTGAGGGATTTTGTCAATGTGGCCAAACCCTTCGATCTCGCGGAATTACACCTATTGGGAAATCAAGAGCACATATGGAGCTATTAATCTGTGAACACAGTTTAGTCAAATTGAATTTGACAAATTTTTTATAAGATGCGGAAAATTGACTTAGTGCAATTTTCTCATATACGATAAGTTCTGTGAGGGAATTTGTCATTGTGGCCAAACCCTACGATCTCGCGGAATTACACCTATTGGGAAATCAAGAGCACATATAGAGCTATTAATCTGTGAACACAGTTTAGTCAAATTGAATTTGACAAATTTTTTATAAGATGCGGAAAATTGACTTAGTGCAATTTTCTCATATACGATGAGTTCTGTGAGGGATTTTGTCAATGTGGCCAAACCCTTCGATCTCGCGGAATTACACCTATTGGGAAATCAAGAGCACATATAGAGCTATTAATCTGTGAACACAGTTTAGTCAAATTGAATTTGAGAAATTTTTTATAAGACGCGGAAAATTGACTTAGTGCAATTTTCTCATATACGATGAGTTCTGTGAGGGATTTTGTCAATGTGGCCAAACCCTTCGATCTCGCGGAATTACACCTATTGGGAAATCAAGAGCACATATAGAGCTATTAATCTGTGAACACAGTTTAGTCAAATTGAATTTGAGAAATTTTTTATAAGACGCGGAAAATTGACTTAGTGCAATTTTCTCATATACGATGAGTTCTGTGAGGGATTTTGTCAATGTGGCCAAACCCTTCGATCTCGCGGAATTACACCTATTGGGAAATCAAGAGCACATATAGGGCTATTAATCTGTAAACACAGTTTATTCAAATTGAATTTGAGAAATTTTTTATAAGACGCGGAAAATTTACTTAATGCAATTTTCTCATATAAGATGAGTTTTGTGAGGGATTTTGTCAATGTGGCCAAACCCTTCGATCTCGCGGAATTACACCTATTGGGAAATCAAGAGCACATATAGAGCTATTAATCTGTGAACACAGTTTAGTCAAATTGAATTTGAGAAATTTTTTATAAGACGCGGAAAATTGACTTAGTGCAATTTTCTCATATACGATGAGTTCTGTGAGGGATTTTGTCAATGTGGCCAAACCCTTCGATCTCGCGGAATTACACCTATTGGGAAATCAAGAGCACATATAGAGCTATTAATCTGTGAATACAGTTTAGTCAAATTGAATTTGAGAAATTTTTTATAAGACGCGGAAAATTGACTTAGTGCAATTTTCTCATATACGATGAGTTCTGTGAGGGATTTTGTCAATGTGGCCAAACCCTTCGATCTCGCGGAATTACACCTATTGGGAAATCAAGAGCACATATAGAGCTATTAATCTGTGAACACAGTTAAGTCAAATTGAATTTGAGAAATTTTTTATAAGACGCGGAAAATTGACTTAGTGCAATTTTCTCATATACGATAAGTTCTGTGAGGGAATTTGTCATTGTGGCCAAACCCTTCGATCTCGCGGAATTACACCTATTGGGAAATCAAGAGCACATATAGAGCTATTAATCTGTGAACACAGTTTAGTCAAATTGAATTTGAGAAATTTTTTATAAGATGCGGAAAATTGACTTAGTGCAATTTTCTCATATACGATGAGTTCTGTGAGGGATTTTGTCAATGTGGCCAAACCCTTCGATCTCGCGGAATTACACCTATTGGGAAATCAAGAGCACATATAGAGCTATTTATCTGTGAACACAGTTTAGTCAAATTGAATTTGAGAAATTTTTTATAAGACGCGGAAAATTGACTTAGTGCAATTTTCTAATATACGATGAGTTCTGTGAGGGATTTTGGCAATGTGGCCAAACCCTTCGATCTCGCGGATTTACACCTACTGGGAAATCAAGAGAACATATAGGGCTATTAAACTGTAAACACAGTTTATTCAAATTGAATTTGAGAAATTTTTTATAAGACGCGGAAAATTGACTTAGTGCTCTAATTGACTTAGGGCCACATTGCCAAAATCCCTCACAGAACTCATCGTATATTAGAAAATTGCACTAAGTCAATTTTCCGCGTCTTATAAAAAATTTCTCAAATTCAATTTGAATAAACTGTGTTTACAGTTTAATAGCCCTATATGTGCTCTTGATTTCCCAATAGGTGTAATTCCGCGAGATCGAAGGGTTTGGCCACATTGCCAAAATCCCTCACAGAACTCATCGTATATGAGAAAATTGCACTAAGTAAATTTTCCGCGTCTTATAAAAAATTTCTCAAATTCAATTTAAATAAACTGTGTTTACAGTTTAATAGCCCTGTATGTGCTCTTGATTTCCCAATAGATGTAAATCCGCGAGATCGAAGGGTTTGGCCACATTGACAAAATCCCTCACAGAACTCATCGTATATGAGAAAATTGCACTAAGTCAATTTTCCGCGTCTTATAAAAAATTTCTCAAATTCAATTTGAATAAACTGTGTTTACAGATTAATAGCCCTATATGTGCTCTTGATTTCCCAATAGGTTTGATTCTCCGAGATCGTAGGGTTTTGTAGCTGTAGTCGTATTCGTTAAAAAAAGTCCGGAATTTACTATACAAATTGTACTGTATGTATGGGAGAAAAAAAATATCGCATGCTACATTTTTTAAAAAACGTATTTAACTTGACGAATTTATCTTCACACACATAAGAGTCTTATATCTAAAGTAAGTAAATTATTGAAAAAAAATACAAATTTAATGAAAGAACAACGAATCAAAAAAACTTCTCTAAAACCAATTACATAATTAAACAATTTTACGTTAGAAATTGAAGATATATAGAAAATCCGAAAGTTTATAAAAATATTTTAAGTTCGTTACAAAATTTAGATTAAAATAGAGCATATTACCTGCTTTTTATTAAAGAAAATTGTATAAACAATATTTAAGAAATTTGTCATAAAATTTCTTTTACAATTCCATTAACAAAAATATTAAAATCTCTCAGAAAGAAAAGAAAGCATTTTTAAACAAATTTAGTAGTTGCTTAAAGATCTCTTTAAAAGCTTTAAATGATACCCATATTGATATTAAAAAAATTCAAAATTTTAGAGCGCCAATTTTTTTAGTTGATATTTTTTCTCATTTATTTATTTATTTTTTTTTTTTTTGTAAAATCAACAGTAATTGTTTAACGGATCCTTAGCTATATATTATTACTAAATAAAGTTAAGCTGCATCACACAGTCTAAATCAGTTGTTTTTTTGTACTGGTTTTTAGAATGTTTAGAGCCCTCAAAATAAGAATTGGTCTACAAATTCTACAAAGTTATTATAAGGCCCTGTATTTTTTCACTGTCGCACAGTGATATTAATTTTACCAAAAACTTAAATCTTCATTAAAAATTAACGAAAATATCCTAATTTAATAAATTAACAAAACTTAAAAACTAATCAAATTATAAAATTAATTTCTCTAAAAAATTTTATATATTACCTTCTTTTGATTCGGCATCGGTTTGTTCGACGATAAGATTTTCAGTTGGGTGAACCATTTTCCTTTTTATTGTATTAAAAAAACTAAAACAAAAAAAATAATAAGAAAAAAAACATTAATATAAATAATTGTTGCACACAAAAATAAACAAATATAGGTAAATAATAGCACAAACTTAAAATTAATTAAGAATAAAATCCTCTGAGGTAAATGTTTACACAGGATAGACAGAGCCTCTGCACACCTCGTAGACGAGCGCAGTAGTAAACGTAATGAAATAGTGTGACAACATCACAACAAATGGCCAATCCGACTTGCATTATTTATTATAAGAAAGCTTAAGATATACTGCACAAGAGTCGTAGCCATACATTCATACATCATGTATGTATAATAACCGCACTATTAACAGTTTATGCTCAAGGTATGTATGCATGCCACGTTAATAATTCATTTGGAGGATTTGTTTGTATGGTACCGCCACTTGGTTTATGTATTGTACCTGCAAACTGGTCATAGTATTTATATTTTGTAGCAATCGTTCGATTACCCATTTCTTTGTAAAGAAGGTTGTATAAATAACAAAATTTTAAATTCGTGATCGCGTATGTATGTTATTGCTTAAGAAAATTTAAAGTATGTTTAAGAAATAGTTTAATTTCTTCTCCATTTTCATTTAAATGTTTACATTATTGGCTACAAAAATGTGGTCAATTAAAATTTTATAACATGTTCAGTGTTGTCTTTAAACTAATGACCAAGTAAATCTACTGGCTGCAAGTTCAATTTAGAAATAGCAATCTAATTCAATTAGTTTAGAAATTTCATAGCTCATTTAACATTTTAAATAATAAAAGTGGATTTGTAGCCAATTAGTTTGAGCTTGATTTTCAATCTTCTCCTTTTTAAAAAATAAAACTTGATTAGGAAAAAATCAACTTTATCTCATAAGACGTTTTTTTATCACGTCTGTAATATTTTTAATTAATAATTATTCTTTTTACAAAATTCGAGTTAATTTTTGAAAAAATTATAAAACAACTAAACTAAAACAAAAAACTAAAACTGTTTTAAATTTATTTAAAAATTAATTTCAAAAATTTGTTGCATCTGCTTCTTTGACACACTCAGTCCAGCAAGAATTAATGAATTCGCCTTAATATATTGTTACGTTTTTCCCTTTTAGAATAAACGTACCGATTCTTTTGATTGCAAATACCACTGTGGCTCATTATAAATTCTGTATTCTTACTTTATGGCTTTCTCTGGCTATACTTCTTGATCCTACCGGTCTTGTGAACCCTTGCACTCGTATTTACTAAACATGCGTTATTCCTACAAACGCAGTCATCCACGCTACACTACTGTGTTACTCCGGCGTTATGCTTCCCCACGCCAACCCATATTGTCTTATTCCACCAAAAATACTCGATAAATTCCATATTGTACATACAAACTTTGGAGGCCCGTAACTCGGAAACCAAGAGTCAGCCCCAAATTTGTCACTTCACATTTTTTGCTTAAAATTAAATTTTACACCCCGTAGGCAACTTTTTTTAATTTTTAAGCTGCTTCCGTAAACTAGATTTGTTCCTGGGCCTCTGAACTTTTCATAGTAAAGTACGATTGTACACTAAATTTTTTAAGACATTAAGATAAGATATCATTAAAAAGCTTTTGAAGAAGTCTTTCAAGAAATACTAAAATTTAAAAAAAAAAATGCTTAACTCATTAAGAGTCGATGGTATATTTATTTATTTATTTTATTTATTTAACCGAGCCCTTCATAGGGCCATATATGGTTAAAAGTATTTAAAAAAGAAAAAAATGCGCAATATACATAAATTAAGCTTAAATTACAATCAAAATTTAAATATGTACAATGATGTAAAAAAGATAAAAAAAAGTAAAACATTAAATCATAAAAAAGCATTGTATATAAAGGAACATTATTCTATTGGGAAGCTAGGAATTCGCGAAAAAGGTGTTTGGATTTAGGCAAAGAAAAAGAGAAAACCTTGGGGTAGTTGGGTAAAGGGTTCCAGATACGTGAGACTCTGACAACGAAAGAATGCTCGTAAGCAGCGTTATGAATTCTATTAATTAGAATCTGAGGAGACCGCACTGAATGAGAAAAAACAAAGCTGCTGTATAAACGACTTGGTTTCATTAAGTAGATAATCTTATAATCTTATTTATGTAGAATTATATGTAGTACATTTTTTTTTCTTCATATTTTTTAATTATCTGTCATTCCAATAATTGTCCTTTTGATTGGAGTTACTTACTAAACTAGATTTACATTAGTGTTGAACTATTAATGTAAAAGCATTATTATCGAAAAATCACTGTGTAAACGCATTTAATAAAACTTTTTTTGTAGAATCGGTTAAATCAAAATGGAACTCATTCAAAACATTAAAATACATATGTACACAAAGTTGTAAGAACACCTACACACAAATCCCTAATTATAAAGTTAAACAAAAAGCGAAAATTCAAACTCCTGAGAGGCCTGGCAACACCGCACTATCTACATATGCGTGTTAAATGCACAAAGTGAATGCCACCCGTTCTACGTGTGTTCTTATTTACATACAATAGGGTAAGCAGGGAATTTTTTAGAGGAGGCTATAAAACCCTTCAAATAGGAAAATTATGTCATACATAAAAAATTTAATGAGGAAAATATTCTGTGAAGAACTAAATTTATTGAGGTAGGCTTGGCCCTCTACCGACACCTATCTACGCCATTGAATATATATATATATATATATATTAGTACGTATAGTCAAGCAACAAATATATGCATACAAACATACATACATATATTACAAAACAACAACTAGAATGAAAAGGGTATACAGCAAACATAATACATTACTCTGATAAAAAGGGGAAATATACAAATGGATTGACAACTTACCGAGATGTACGAAAAAATTATCCAATATACTATGTGAGTAGGTATGTATGTAATATATGGTACACAATTATTTAATTAAATAGTATTGCTTTTATTTATGTTTATTGACACTTTTTTCCAATTCTAAATTCTTTTTTGGTATGAAAATAAATCGCTGGCTCTCTTTTGTTTTATAATTTATAAGTATATTTTTTATATTTTATTTTAGAATTTTAAATATTTTTGTATTTTTTACACAACAGAAGCAAAATCACTTATAAAAATCTTTCACAGCGTCCGCAACAATATGATCGTTTCCTTCTCAAAAACTTCAATAAACGAGGTGTACACAAATAACGATCGTTTTATACTCATAACGAATTTGCAACAAATATGAAACAGATGTACACAAACTCCAATAGCAACAACTGCTTGTGTATGTATGTTTGTATGAAAATTATATTATGAAAAGAAGCAAAATATAAAAGATCTGTTGTGCAGAATATTCTTTTGTTTTGTTGTTGTCTCACTGCTTGTTACATTTTTTTCACTTTGTTTTTTCCTGCTTAGCATTGAAAAATAACAAAAAAAAAACCTTTAAAAAAAGAACATAAAAACCAATGAGCAGGAATTCAAATAGAGAGAGTGTGTTTCTCATTAAAGTTTTAGTTGTGGATTGCAACAGTGGTGTTAACAGTTTACAAATAAAAACAGCTTCAATAAAAAATGTTTGTTAAATTTTCTTAAAATATAACATAGAAATAATAAAATTATTATATTAAATACACCTCACATATTTTATTAAAGAATAAATGTATATTTATATTTAAAATAAAAGCGTCACTTTTTAAAAGCATAAATATTTTTTAACCGTTAAGAAATTTTCAAATTTCATTTTATACTCTCTACATTCCACAACGAAATTGAAGGAGTTTGTATCTTTTTAGTGTTTATTTTTTGCAAGAAATTTAATGTAAAAGAATGTTAGGTAGACAAAAATAATTTGTATTTATGTATATAAAATTATGTGATATTTAATAGAATATGACACAACCTAGACTTTTTGCTAGAATATCGATGAAGTCATTGTACTTCTGACCGACGATTGTTAAGTTTCAATTTATTAAGAACAGAATATTTAACGCAATTACTGAAGATGACGACATTAGTTGTCGAGCACAAAAAGAAAGAACTTAATATTTGCAAATAAAAAATGTCTTGCAAGGTATGTACCTACATTTGCATAAAGTTCTAGTTATTTTTTTAGATAGGTACCTATGTATGAATATTGTTTAGGCTTTGCTTTAATTTTAATGTCTTGACATAACAGAATTTTATAACATTCGCTGCATTGGATTTTTAAGCCGGTTGGTATTTTCATCTTCACTTTGAAACTCATGAGAAATTATATGAATCTAACTTTAAATTTTGATAAATTTCTTCGTTGTAAATACTGAAGTAAAGACGTTGTTCTGTATTTTTAAAATTCATATCAGTTTGACATATTTATGAATATGAATACATAAATAAAACCTTCCCTTCCTATAAAGCGCATGTAATCTTAATATTTAAAGCTATTTCCCGTGCATATAATATACCAACTCTGACAGGATGGTAATGTTAATTCTAAAAAAGCTATGAAATTACGTCAAATACGCCTAAATGCTTTCCTAGCCCTTTAAAATTTAGATTTAATTTTACAGATTGTGCATTCAGAATGAAAAAATATTTGCTATGTTTTACTATAATCAGCTTATTGGTAGATATTTCTTTAAAGAACGCCAGTTAATAAAAATGTGGGTTAAAATTGTTAAAAAAAAACTTTACTCCTTTCGAACCATGAATTTTTGGCGTGAGTTTTTTTGGATGTGGACTTTTATTTTATTTTACTCTTGTCTCATTTAAATAATCTGCTAACCATTGTTAGATATTAACTTAAGACGTGTTCCTGTTTTAGTTTCATTATGTACCTTCTAGCGTACAACAAGTTTATATATTATGTATATAGTTATTCTATTCTATAATAACGTTTTGTTAGTTTCTTTATGTTTTCTAAAACAAACTTCATGCACCATATAATCATTTGCATTATAAAATTTTAATATAATAATTAAAATAAATTATAAAATTTGCTTGAAAGTGAAACTTTCTAAAGATCAAACAAACTTTTTCGCTGCAGGCTAACTAACATGTAAACTAGGCAGGTATTTCACAAAAATAATATGAGTTAAAAAATATTTACTTATTTACATAATTGACAACGCAATAGGTAGGTAACAAAATATTTTTTAACAAAGTAAAATTAATCGACATAAATATGTATGCATACGCACAAATCCTGCCGCATAGTTTATATATACATATGTAAGTATTTCATAAAAATTTATATTAACAGCAAAATTTATTTTATGCATGTAAATATATACATACATAAATGAACATTTATTATTAGGCAAATTTACGAACTGGTTTAAGGGTTAAGTTTGAAGGTGCAGTTCTGCAATAACGGTTGTGTGTTAATTTTTTAATTTGGGCTGCCAGATGGCTTAGAAATTTCAAGGTACTTTTATATGAAGCGTAACCTAAATTTCCTTATGCAAACATACTTATTAATTTTTTGCCGTTTAAAGAAAATTTTGGAAGAAATTTTACCTTTCCTTTTACTAACTTCTGTATGTTTATGAATTTTTTATAATTGCGTTATACGTAATAGACATCAGTTTCATTTTGCTGTACTTTATGTACTTGAAACATCTACCAAGTGTAAAAATAACTTAAAACAAGAGTATGAAAAAACCTACACGCGATTTTGAACCTGAAAAAAAAATTACAAAATGTAACACAAACATAATGCCAAACGATAACACACATAAAGTTTTATTTGTGTGCATAAATCTTAAAGAAAAAAATAAATATTTTAAAACAAATAATAGCCAATGATATTTGGTCATGGATACTGGGAGATACCCTAAATTAAATATTAATGTATGATATTTCCAAACAACGTTTTTTTTTTGGTACGAGTTTATAATTCGTACTTAGTTTTATAAGTGGAAGGGTATTAAAAGTGTTAAAATTTTAGTGCAATTATTTTTTTTTTTTTCATAAATAAATATTTTTAATAAGGCTTAAGCGCCATGGTCACTTATCTTATTAGACCAAGACCGGCGTGGTCTTGATCTAATTTTAGGGACTGCCTAGGCACTGTGTAATGAATTATAGCCTTGTTTCTTATAGAGATCTACTCCGAGCACGTAAAAAAACCATCAAATTTGTTTTAATCTTATAGAGTAGGAGATATCTTTATTTCAAATATCTTTCGAATCTGATTTTTTTTTAAATCGGTAAGTATTCATAAATTGCGCGTATATCATCTGCTATTGCCGTTTTTCTAAATATTCTACCTTTACATAAATATCTAACTATAATTAAAATTTTATTGTCATTGGTGTAGACGTAAACGCCCATTTTTTTTTCTTTATATGGCCCCTTTCACATTAGGCAAGTTTACTTGCGCAAGTCATGTGTTTGTAGGTGTGAGAGGAAAGGTCGGTTTGAAGGGGAAAGACTTGCCGAGATTTGAGTACCGACTTGCTTGTACTTCGCAATTCTGCTTCTGCTGTCATTCTTGTCTTGGATTATTTATTAGTTTTTTACATTGTCTTTTACTTCTTCTTCGGCGTGTTGTTAAGCTACATTCCAAAACGGGAAGAAATTTATGGTTTACAAAAACGTCAACAAATTAAGAAAATTCGAGCATTAGAAAATGAAAGTTGCTCAACAAAGTTGCCGAATGTGAACATAAAAGCAAGTTCAAGAGAAAATAAACAAAAGTGAAAATTATACTTGCGCAAGTAAACTTGCCTAATCTGAAAGGGGCCTATCTCTTTTACAGATACTAGCTATGGAAACAATTATACTTTTGAATTTCATTAAACTTTGTTTAAATTGCCAACTTTCCCTTTTTCCGCTCTCCTTTTCCGGTATTTTAATATATAAATACCCTATTTATAATATAAATTAGATAGCTTTTGTTTTTCTTATTACAGCAACACTAAATTCATACCATCAAACTTCATTTTAAAGTTGTTTGACAATGACTTGCAAAATCGTTGCACTGGCAATGGCAATCGAAAGAAAGCAATTAAGCAAGCGCAAAGTATTTTTCGTTTTTGTTACTATACTCCTTGCCAAAAAAAACTTAACTTTTTTCATCTGTGTTGCCAAAAAGAAAAAAAACTAATGTCATGTCAAAAATTAACCTAATGTGAAGTTTGAAGAACATTCGCCGCAACACATCAAACTAGCTTCAAATTTCTGCAGAATTGATGTAAGCCCAACTCACTTCAATTAAAAAACAAACAAAAACAATATTTAGCTATGCCGAATCTTTATACCCTTCATCATGTTTAGTGAAGTAACTTCAACCAAAAAAGCAAATATTGGGCTGACAGAGAATCAAAAAATAAAAACTGTTTTGGTACTGTATATATATAATTTTCAACAAAAAAGATATCGGCTCTTAATGGGTTAAGAATTTTTAAACAATTTAAGTATTTCTTTAAAGATCTCTTCAAAAGCTTAAAAAAATATATATAATTTCAGAGCGTTGTAATTAGGAAAATATGGGCGAGCACCAATTTTGTCACTTGTTGTTTTTTCTTATATTTTAATGATCTATCGCTCCACATATTTATTTTTTTGATTGGAGTTACTTTATTGTTCCAAATGACATAAAAAATAGAGGCAGGCGTGGTGTTTTGCCTGCTGCCTCGAAGAACATAGACCGATCATGCTGATTTCCAATAGCACCTTTTTCGACACTATATCTGATCAATTAACATATTTAACACGAACGGACAGACAGACATCGCTAAATCGACTTTGCTATATATAAGAAGTCAGAATATACATACATTATGGGGTCGGAAATGGATATTGTAGAAATTACACACGGAATGACAAGCTTATATATACCCTTTTTCCACTTTTTATGGTGAAGGGTATAATTAAACAGAGTTTGATGAAAAAGTTTGATGTGTTGTCTTGCTCTTTTTGTTGAGAAGTGGCAATTAACCTGTTGTACATAAAATAGTTACGATGAAGTATAGCGAATTTAAACACGAGACACTGTAGGCAGTGCATTTTAGTGAAGATTATAGAAAATTATATGGATAAAATGTATGTTTTTGTATATGAACGAAAGATTGTGTAGCCATGTACACAGTATATTAATAACATAAGCATAAACAAAACATCAGCAAAACATAAAAACGTAATTGTATCTCAAGCTTAGAAGTGTGACAATATATTTTTGAAATAAAATCATATACAACATAAATGTAAAAATATTTAAAAAACATATAAATAAGGATATACATACATATGTACATATATGACTATGCATTTGTTGCTCGCCACTCTTGTCTACTTTTGCTGCGCTTGGTGCTGCTCTTGCTTAGTCTGAGTGATGCTTATAAGGTTCAGAGACTTTTTAACCCAGATTTTTTTTTAATGCTATTTTTTAAATTTTTTTTTATGTAGCTGCAATTGCTTAGAGGTGTGAAATTGTGAAAAAGAAATGATTAAAATATTCTTGTTGATGTATGGAATTATAATTTGAGCAAATTTGTAAGAAATCATGAAAGATATTTGGTTTGTTGTGTTGAAATTATTTAAGATATTTAGTGGTTTAGTTTTAATATCATTACTAAAATAATGAGTAAAACAAATTATTTGTGCATAAATATTGTAAATATGTATGTAAATAAAATTCTAATGACAAAACTGGGGTCAGTTTTATGTCAGAAACACGTAGAGACCCACTGTAACAACACGATATAAAGCTTACATTGGTTTCCAATTTAAAGTCTAACCTCATCAGATAATAAGCCAAGAAAGCAAATCTATGTGTCTTAATTCGCTAGCTTTCATGAGAAAGTTTTAATGAGAAAATATATTTCGACAATAAAACTTAAAGATATCATTTAAACATTTTCGCTTTCAGTATTTTGAAACACAGTAAAAACAGGTGCAAAATGTCATTCTTCATAAAGCAGTTCTTACCAAACTTTTCCGCCTATTCCTAGAAGTACCTTAGTCCTTAAAATGACAACTCTAGGTCACCAGGACCTTAAAACCATGCAAACCTCTTTACCTTTACGAGACTAGTCACTTAGAGTAGTGACTGATTTTTTTTCTCATCTCAGACCTCATTGCATTACGTTACCTCGCTAGACCGTTTACGATGTTATTGTCCTCGACCTTGCAATGATACGTAACATTGTTATCAAGAGTCCTTTTGCATTTGCTTTGTAATAATATTGTGACTCTTTAAAGCCTTCAACATAACTTAGCATCTCCTCAAGTCTAGGCAAATTCTTGGAATCGTATTACTTGTACTTCAAAACCATTAGAAATCAGGCCCGGTAAACATCATACTCATCCGAAAACCTTTATGACCTTCGTTAGTTCCTACCACAACAATGTGTCTTATTATTTCGTAAGTCACACGGTTGTAAATTAGTTACGTTTTTGCTGACCTAAAAGAAATCCAGTAAATGTATTATGTCCAGCTTCCTTGCAACTTAATTGCATATCTTTGAGCATGAAATACTTTTAGGTAATCGAAGATCATTTAAAATTTTCAACCGGATAAGATCTGTAGTATTTTATTTTAACATTACGTTGTAAGGCATGGAACATGTTAACCCGCTACATAAAGTCTTTATACTCCTCCTCAACATCTCCAACAATCACCCTAAGCCATAGATTAACCAAAAATCAGTATATACGAAATAAAAAAAAAACAAATTATTACTTGTTCAGATACATTCTTAAGCTAAGCGTGACTAAGCGCGAACAAAACTTTTACGTTTTTTTTTCTTTTCCTTAGCAACGATATGCGAACTTAATTTGAGAACAGCGATAAGCCTCCTTAATATATTAGAAACCTTGAGTTATTGCAAGTCTTATAAGCTTTCAAATTGGAAAACCTTGTTAAGAAGTGTAAGATTTTATATCCTACTAGCGCTTCGCTAATGACAATAATCGTACCACGACCACTCTTCCAAGTAAGTTTTTTATTTGATTAATATAGAAGTTAAAACAGATTTCCTTCTGAATTATATTTGAGCAAATATTATGAATTGCATAATTCGGATTTTGAGTGCTGGGTCAATATTTCTATATAAGATTTTTTATTTACTTTTACAAATAAATTTCTAAGTAGATAGCAAAATTGTTTTTCCACTTTTTTATTAAATTGTCTTTTAAAATTTCATGAAATATTTACTGATTGCTTACAATCACCAAATTTAAATCAATTATACTTGTAAGTAAAAAAATAATAATAATGATAACAAATTATCGTTGTTAAAAAACAAAGTAGAAACACACAATGTTTCCTAAAAAAGAAAAGATTACCACCCTACAAATTGTCAAAATCTTCTTGTAGAATTGTGGCATTCGCCCACACATAACACATTAATCATTTATGTGCCTTTTGTTGTAATATAAAAAATAACAAATTAACTCAATTGAAAATCTTACTCATAACTGTTTTGTATTTTGTTTTGTTATACAGGGTTAACGTTATAATTTCCAGACTTCAGTCTCCATAAAATTAAAGTTATAAAATGTTGGCAATGTAAATTTTAAGTTAAGGGCTTTTAAGAAATATGTATGAGAAAGCAAATAGGAAAGCAGAAGTTGGGAGATATTCGTATTTGGATTTTAGGCTAAGCACATCACAAACATTAAGCGAGTTCAATCCAAGTACCATTATGATGTCCTCATTTCCATTACCTACCAAATTTCTTTATAGATCCCTAGTACTTCTCATAAGTCCTATTAGACATTCTTAAGACAGGTCAGTTTTAAGAATACTATCACTGGCGTTTCTGCCTGACAAGGCAGCTCCAAAAGAGTTGTTCTATTTTCACATTTTATCATAAGGATTCGTGTATTAAATCATACGTGCAAAAAGAGATATCGAGTTTTTCCCAAAGCCAGGAGTTCTTCCACTGGCTCCCTTATAAGTGAGGTCGAGACGATTTAGAAACATCTGTTATAAGACCGATTGGCCTTTAAGAGCGATAATACTTTGAAATTATTCTAAAACTTGGACAAAATAATTTAACGTTTACCAGTTTCCAGGTTATAGCCAAATGCATAAACCCCACTGTCTTTAAGTTTGCATGGAAACTTCTTTTGTAGGGCCATTGTTTGAAAGCATTACGTTTGTATGCAATCTTCCTTTGTAGGGCCATTGTTCGAAAGCGTTTTTCAGAAGATCTAATTCATGCACGTTCACTCTTTTATTTTACTAACTTTAAACAAAAGGCTTTAGAAACCTACATCTACACTTACGGCATATGTATATCTGACCTTGGAAAACGTTGAGGTTTCGAGTCATTTGAGTGAGATCAAAAAGTGAATGTCGTTTGAAAAAAGATATCCCAGTTCTCGTTTTAACGTTTGGGAAACAAAGACAGAGGCGACAAATCGATGACATAGTGATCCAACAGTCAATTAAGAGGTGCGTAATTCGGTAGTTATGCCAAAGGTGATAAACAAAACAATTAGGGACTTTAATATTGATAACTGGTTACACTGTTTTTTTAAATATTTGACGGCTAAAGTTCGGTCACATTAGGCGCATTTTTTGACACAATGTTGAAATTTGTCACTATATCTTCACTGTTACATTTTTCTTTAGTACTTGTAAGAGTTTTTTAGTCAAAACTTTATGTTAAGAATGTATATTTGCAAGCATTTGTGTCAAATAGCGAGCCCAATGTAATCGTTCCTTAATTAAGGTTATGTTCGTTCACATTATTAACAGTTACATTCTACACAATATATGTACAACACTACAATAGTTGTGAATTTATTAAATATACATACATATTTATGTACATATGCATGTAAGTTTTATTATTGAAAAATAATGCTCAAGAATAAAAATCAATTCCTCAGGCAATAAATGCTGGAAATGTTTATATTCTTATCTTGTGAAGAGTGTCTTATTATGACTACAATAAATTATCAAATAAGAAATGGTTTGTGTTTTTTCTTATTCTTCTTTTTTTTCATTATATATGGAAAATTCATTTAAAAGGTTAATGATAGTGTAAATTCAATAAATATTCTCTGATTTTTTTCCTATTTAATGCTTTATACTTATGTGTATTCATGTATGTCTATATTAAATGCAAGAAGTAAAAATCTTTGAGGTATTCTTTTTTATGTGTGAAATATTTTAACAAAATTAAATTTGTTGATTTAGAAATAAAATTGTTTTAGTTGAATAGTTTTATCGAAACTTTGAAGCGCAAATAAGTAAATTTATCTTGAGATTGATTTAAGATTGGGGTAAGCGAATACTAGATGCTTCCTATTTTAAAGTTCGACTAACAAACAAATAGTCTAAAAAATAATTAAAGGTACAGTCAGATATGTCAAATATTTCACCAAAAAGAAATTTATGTTTCAAATAAATGAAATCTAAATATCAGATAAAAGCTGTTTTGTAAGCACCATATCGAAAAAAACAAATTCCTCGACCCAACAACAGTAGGATACCACAACTTTCCAAGATAATAAAAATAACAAAAGCATTATTTTCAGTGTTGCCGTTTGGTTACATTTTTAGATTCATTTTAACATGTATAATTTTGTTATATTTGGACAAATTTTCGTAACTTTTAATACAGACCAAAAAACTACTTGCTTTTTATTTGAGACAAGAATTACCCTTCTACGAGGGCTGCTATATATATTTCTGGCCTGGCAACACTGAGTGCTGACAAGTGCAATCTGACATTTCCATTGGAAAGTTTGTCATTTTTAAGCATAATCGTACTCAAAACGTTTTGACGTACGACCATTATTTGTGTTGTTTACAGTGACTTGAAAAAGTTAATATAAAAAAAAAATGGAATTAACTCGTGAACATTTTCGTGCCATCATTTTTCACAACTTTCGACGTGGATTATCACGACAAGAGTGCATTGATGAACTTAAATCTTTGTATGGCGATGAAGCACCATCCTATAGCACTGTGAAAAATTGGTATAATGAATTTAATCGTGGCCGAAGCTCGCTCAAAGACGAATTCCGTGAAGGTCGTCCAAAAACGGCTGTTGTGCCAGAGAACATTGATGCCGTGCGTGAACTCATAATGCAAGATCAACATGCGACATACCGAGAGATAGAGACATCCTTGGACATTTCTTCCACCAGCATACATTCGATACTGCATGAACACCTGGCCGTAAAAAAGGTTTGTTCTCGTTGGATCCCGCACAATTTAAAAGTCGCTCAAAAAAAGGCTCGTGTCGATTGGTGCAAAGAAATGTTGCAAAAATACGATTGCGGTGCTTCAAAAGACGTTTATAAGATCGTCACAGGTGGCAAATCATGGATCTATGCGTATGAGCCCGAAACGAAACAACAATCGACCGTGTGGGTCTTCAAAGACGAGCAAAATCCAACGAAAGTTGTTCGTGGAAGAAGCACTTCGAAGCAAATGGTCGCCTGTTTCTTCGGTAAAACTGGTCATGTGGCGACTGTTCCGCTTGAGCAACATAGGACGGTCACTTCTGAGTGGTACACTACAATTTGTTTGCCTGAAGTCATCGGAGAAATTCGAAAAACCAACAAGAGAAGACGAATCATTGTTCACCATGAAAATGCGAGCTCTCACACATCGGCTCAAACCAGAGCGTTTTTGACCGGCCAAAACGTCTAATTAATGGGTCATCCGCCGTACAGCCCTGACTTGGCACCTAATGACTTCTTCTTGTTTCCGCTCATCAAGAAAAAAATGCGTGGTCAACGATTTTCGTCGCCAGAAGAAGCTGTTGAACTGTTCAAAAACCATGTTTTAGAGGTGTCTCAATCGGAGTGGAAAAAGTGCTTCGACAACTGGTTTGAGCGCATGCAAAAGTGTATAAATCATGCTGGAGAATACTTTGAAAAACAATAAAACCATTTTTGATTATAAATATTTGCATTTTCACTATTAGGCCAGAAATATATAGAACAGCCCTCGTATGCTAGCCGTTTTTCTTAACATAACCATTCGGTTTTACTAACAAAGTTTGCAAAACTGAGTGCTTTATTTAAAATGTTAAAAGTTATTAGCAACTTTATTCCGCTTGAAAAATTTAACAACTAGCTAGCACTGCCTGTACTTCGTTTTATAAAAAAAGATGTCGTTTTATTGCCTTGAAATATACAGCATTATTTAATCTTTTTACAATTCCACAAAACGTCACATTAAAATTTGATAGAAGTGCCGAATGAAATATATATTTAAAGTAGGAACCTTTTTTAATAGACCGGTAAAATATTTTACTGTGAAATTTTGAGTTTTGATAGAGTTAACTATTTTAAAAATTTTATTTGCTTTAAAACTTAAACATAAAATGACTCAAAACTTTTCCTAACTTAATTTTATTAAATGGCGCAAGCACGCACTTGTCAAGCATGGAATATTAGGGCTAAGTTCTGATTTAAATGCTCATGATTTGCGTTAAAGTTGGTTGTAGAAAATATTAAAGACTATAAAAACTATGAGGCTTTTAAGTTCAATAATAAAATTTTAGTATGAGAAGCTAAGTGATTATGTTAAATATTTATAAACCTCTTTTTATTTTTAGTAATAAAGCATTGGCCTAAAATTTATTATTTTAAAATTAACGTTTTTTTTTTATTTAAGTTTTATTTAATAAATGAAATTGTTGCTCTGTTACTTTCCCTGAAATATGACATAAAACTATTTGCTATCCCTCAAATTAATTACATATAATTACAAATTAGTTAAGCTAAAATTTCCAAATGTAACGTTTAAGAAAAAAAGATTACTTTTTAACCGAAAAGCGTAACTTGTTCTTGTCTTCTCCTGGCAACACTGATTATTTGATCAAATTTTCAATGATCTTTCCTTGTTAGACAGCGTTTAAAAATCAAAAAAGTCTCGCATTGAACTAATTAAATCCTTAAAGGTTTTGTTTAGGAAAATATCAACTTTCATTTGCAATTGGTCTCATCCCATTCCCATTTTGATTGTTGCACTGCAGAGTGGGGCAGAATCAAAATGTTTTGAAAATAACTCAGCCAATTTCAAACGGCTAGGCCAGGGGATTTCCTTCATTTTAATGTTAAAGATTTTGAGACCAGATAGCGCCATCCCTGAGAAGTCGGGTATCCAGCTTTAAAACTTAATTTCAAATGCTCCTCTGCTATGCTCATGGTGTATTCGTCCTAGCCGTTTAAAATGGTTCAAAATATTTCCAAAATATTTTGATTCTGCAAATTATACAGGAATTCGGCATCGAATCAAAAGTTTTATTGTAATATTTTATAAATCTCTAGCTTTCCCGGTGCGCTCTGCTACCTCAATGGGAATATTCGTACAACGACCACTCTTCCAATCCAGTTTTATATTTGATTATACAAAAAATATTTCGCTAATAATAAGAAAGTTTTTTAGTACAAAAATTCAGGGCTCAGCGTGTTATAACTGTCTAGATACACGATGATACTTTTTAAATTTGTATGACGGGCACTACGCCTACTGTTTTAATTCAGACAATTGTTTCTCCAGCTATCAAATCGGTAATAAATGACTTATAAACAGTCACAGCTTGAAAATTATCAAAATCGTGTGTTTTTTAACGACAACTAGAATTTTATTACATCACTGTCTACTTTAAAACTGGAAAAATACTGCAATGTTTGAACTTAATTTGACTATAAAATTTCAATTATGTTTTAAAAATAGCTTTTGTGAATGCTGACGAAGCTTGTAGCGAATCAGAAAATGCATTTTTTTTTCCTTATCTAATTTTTTCTGTTCTTAATACAATTAATAACGAACATAACTTTAACTGAAAATGATAAAATTACAAATATTTTTAAAACTTTCACCGATTTTAAAAAATTATTTAAATTCAATTTATATTTAATATTTATTAAACTGCTGAAAATAATCAAATAAATACAAACCACATTTATTAAATGAATAAGAAAAAAAGGATTTCACTTTAATTTCAGTTTATGTATTGTATGTATCTACCACAGTATGTTTCGTTAAAGACATTTATCATTATTTTCAATTTGTTTTTAAAATTACTTTTTGATGTTTTCTATATTAAACGGTTTTTTAGTCTTTAACTAATGTCAATGGCTTGTCTTTATGTTAAAGAGTGCACTGCAGTGCAATGCAGTGTATTGTTAAAGTTGCAAATTTGATTTATTTTTTATTTGAGAAACGCGTCAATCAATTTAAACTCGTTCATTGTTTGAATATTAAACTTGACAAACAAAAAAAACAAAAAAACCAGACAACGCATCTAATTTGTGTTACCAGTTATGGTTCGCATTGACTTTTTCAACTGAAAGCGATATTTCTTTTTGATTTTAGTTTTTTATTTTCTTTTAAATTTAAAAGACATTTTTGCTATTGCAGTTATTTAGTTAAAAATGATAGTAGATCTAACTTTATTTGCAATTAGGCATAAATTCATTAAAAATGCCCTTTGATATTAATAAGGGTATTCACGATGGTTATTGTGCAAACTTGCGTATTGTAAATTTGCTGTGCATATAAAGTAGTTTGTGAGCGTACATTTTTGTAAAACGTTCATTTTTGTAAAAAACATTTTATTTGTTTAAAAAATCTGACAACTAATCAATAAGCAAAAATAAATTTACAAAAAAATTCAAGACATATAATTAAAAAATTTTATTTGCTATTTAACAATTCCTAGAAGCAGCGAGAAAGAAAAAATGCGCTGAATTCTCTTGACCATCTTTTATTTGGTTTATCTCTTGTTCTGTTTTAGCCTTCTAAGGTTTATTAATATATTTTGGAGACATATTTTCAAAAATATGTCAAAAAATTTTGTTTACTTTATTTCGAAACTGAGCAAATATGTACAACTTTTGTTGCTCAAGGTTTTTTTAGTGCAAACGAAGTAAATTAAAGTATATTTCAAATACGTACGTTGTACTGATAAAAACGATGCATATTTGCTCCAATTTGCACCGTTTGCGCAGTTTGCACTACCCATCGTGAAAACCCTTAATATTTTTTATTTATTTTGATACTTGATATACATATGTATGTATGTACATATAATAAAGGTGTACTTCACACATTACGTCTGTTCAGTAACTTTACTAACAAAAACTAGCAACGAGAGAGTAAAACCAAAATTTACAAAATTATTTTCCCAAATGTAAAAAAGTAAATGAACGCTTTACTATCAAAAATTAGCCAAGAAAATTGTTGTGGCTTTGGGAATGATATATAAGAGTTAAAAACTGTACGGTGTGGGACTAAATGTTTTGCATTTTTTAATTATCAGCGATTATGATGTTTAAGCGCATCATAAATATAACTTTTTTTGCATATACTTCTAAAAAAGATTCTTATTGTGATTTAGGTGTAAAAACATTTAAATTAAAAATAATCTAAACTTCATACTTTTAAATTTGTACCGAAAAAAGTACATGGTAATGAATGTTTCATCACTAGATTGTTTACTTTTATTTCTTAAAACAAAAACACTTGCCAAGCTAGAAGATTCTTAACCGAATTTCCATAGTTTTAAGCTTTTGTGCTGTATAATTTCCTAGTTAAACTATAGAAAAATAACAAAAAAATATTATTTTTTTAATTGTCAAAAACTTGCATTTTCCTCAATTTTACAAAAATTCCATTTATAAATTATTTTTTAAGCAAATTATTTTGTAAACAAAAGTAAAAACAGCTGTTTGACTAATTCTTGCTAGTAAAAATTCCCTCTCACTTTTGTACGTTCTTTTTTCACTCTCTTCTTGCAAGTTTTTCGAGTACGTATTTTCTAGTAACAATTAGTAACAATTTTTAGTTACTTAATAGACCTCTTTACAATTCAGAATTTACATGAGATCGGCACAATGTCTTACTAAAAAAGAAATGTGCTCTGATGGCGTTTGAAAACTGATTCCTGAACCCCGTACATTTTTGCGTTCAACACTTTATTAAAAGCCAATCCTTTTGTGTTTCATTAGCCAGTGACGCATTACAGAGAGATTTCGTTCTTTAGGCAAATAGATCAGGGTTAAAAAACGCGTCGACTAAGCGATAAAAAAGTGCTAAGAGTCAGATTTTTATTATTTTCTTCTTCTGTCTGTATTTGTTCTTATATAATATTTTGACTAGATACTAGATACATTTGTATACACTTTACCACAAAAAGTGAAAGAAAGGGTATACCTAAGTCTGTCATTCCGTATGTAATTTCTACAATATCCCTTTCCGACCCCATAAAGTACATATGTATAATCTGACTTCTTATACATAGCATAGTCGATTGAGCGATAACCGTTTCGCCGTCTGTCCATCCGTGTTAGTGTTTATTTCACAAAAAAAAATATGTCAATCGATTAGACGCAGCGGGCAAAACACCACGCCTACCTCAAATTTTCCTATATTGTTTGGAACAATGAAGTAACTCCAATAAAAAAAAACAAACATATATATGGGGAGAAAGAGAATTAAAAAATAAGAAAACTACATCAAGTGAAAAAATTGGTGCTCGCCAATATTTTCAGAGTTACGTTGCTGAAATTTTCCAATTTTTTAAAATATCACTATGGGTATCACTTTAAAGCTTTTGAAGACATATTTAGAGAAATACTAAAATTGTTTAAACGCCGATGGCATTTTTAAGTAAAATTATATATACGAGTATGTTGTACTTAATTTGTATACCCTTCACCACAAAAACTGGTTTGTAAGTTCTGTAATATCCATTTCCGACCCCATATTTTTCGAGTTACGAGCCTCTGAAATTTTTAAACTTTTTTTAAGTATCAATATGGATATCATTTTAAAGCTTTTGAAGAGATCTTTAAGGAAACACTAAATTTTTTTTTTTTAATGCTTAACCCATTTTATGTAGAATTATATATTTAGTACCAATTTTTACACCCTTCACCACAAAAAGTTTGTCACTCCGTGTGTAATTTCAACAATATCCATTTCCGAACCCATAAAGTATATTTATACATTTTCTGACTTCTTATGCATAGCGAAGTCGATTTAGCGATGTCCGTGTTGAAATCAAGTTCGCCGAGGCAAACTTTATTTCTCAAAAAAAAAAAATATGTCAATCGATTAGATATGGTGTCCAAAGAGATGCTATTGGAAATCAGCATAAACAATAAGTAACTCCAATCAAAAAAAAAAAAAAAAAAAAATTATAATAATAATAAATAATAAATGTATGGGGCGATAGATAATTAAAAAATAAGAAAAAAACATCAAGTGAAAAATTTGGCGCTCGCCAATATTTTCCGAGTTGCGAGCCTCTGAAACTTTCAAATTTTTTTAAATCTTTAGATCTCAAATTTTTTTTAGAGAAATCCTATTTTTTTTTAAGAATGGTTAACCTATTAAGAGCCGATATCATTTTTATGTAAAATTTTATTTATGCAGTACAAATTTTTTATTTTATTTTTTAATTGAATGGAGTTACTTCAGTGAACTAGATTTACATAGATGGTGAACGGATATAAGATTTGATATGGCCGAATATAGCACTGAATAATCTTTCTACTTCATTAGAGTGCGGAAATTATAATAAATTATATTATAAAAATTAAATTTATAAAAAGAATTTTAGCTGAATTTTTGATAAATGCCACTCAATCCAAAATTTATCGGTTCTTTCTAAAGTTTTCATATATTTTAAAAAAACATTCTTCTACATTAAAAAACTTTATTATACAAAATTCACACAAAAAAAATATGAACAAAAAATTTTTAAATATTTGGTATTCAATACCTTCAAAATCGTTAGGTAAAGAGAATCTCTACAAGGCAGATGGATACACAGAAGATGAAAGTATTTGACCTTTACTGTTCTTTTTAATTGATTTTTATTAATTAATAAAATTTAAATTAAAAGCTAAAATTTGCTTCCTTAAAACTTCTTGAACATTGTTTTGTTCCAGGCCTTTAACAAAGAAAAATTGCATTTTTAATACCACCGCCTCCACAAACTGAGTAAAAAAGAAAATTTATTATAAATGTTTTTCATCAACACCACCACAAAAGAATGAAATAAAAACGACTATGAGGTTGATCAGCGGCATTAAAGATTTTAACTCCAAATATGGAGCAACAAGTCAAGTAAGTTTTTTTCGCCTGCTTTTGTTTTGGGATCTTTATTCACAATTTATTTATTGACTTAAAGACACTTTGTTCGTTTTGTTGTCTTATTGTCTTATGATGACATTTCAAAACAAAGAAAACAAAAATAATTTTTCAAGTACATAATAATGAAGCGGAATTTGCGTTCAAAATAAAAACTGGTAAATGAGAACTGTTGGGTTGGAATGAATAGTTGATACCCTCCGAATTTATTTCTGGTAAAATGAAAAATAAATTGTACAGCTTCATATAAATTTTGAAATATTACTTAAAATGGGTTAATATCGAACCCATTTTAACTTAAAATCTTTGAATACCACATGTTAATTCCACAAATCATTCGGCGACTGTAAGTAAGGCTATTGAAGACATTTCAAAATGTGCAACAAACATATGCTTGAACTTACTATACCATACATACAGAAGTGAGTGGTAAAACAATTACCTTTTATACAAAAATAAAAATTATTGATGCGAAAACAAAAGGGTGAATTGTTGTAATCCAAAAATAAGAAATGGATTTTATATTGTTTGACTCATAAGAACAATGCAGTGTACTTTTCTCTGACGTTTAAAACAATATTGAGTTTCTTACAAGAAAATCTCAAAAACCAAGATCAACTTAGATCAAGAATTTATTCATAATTTGCTATTGCCTAACAGCTCTAAAGCAAACTGCGCGATAACTTTCGATGAAATGCATATTTCCTAAGACTGGGAAAATTCCCAATTCCAAAAGGTCAAACGAAAATTAAATAACTTCCAACGATATAAGTTCCATTTAAAGTTAAAAAATTCTTTTTTTAAAACAATGAGATACTATTTTATATATTTGTTTGGAGGAAGCATGTACAAGAATAAGCGTAGTCAGCTTTTAAAATATCGCAAAGGAAAATTTATTGACCCCAGACGAATGCCAAGACAATAAAGTAATTTTATTAAACGAAGCCTTAATTCAATTTTGGTGAACGTTATTTCATTTGGAAGTACATTCGTTCATGCATCTTCTAAAGAAGAAAATTGAAATATTTGGAAAATATATTTTAATAAAATAAAATAAAGTATCATTATTTTATTTTTTCAGAAATTATTAGAAACAGTTGCTGAAATAACTCAGTTAAACAAAATTAGAATTCGATTCTTTAAACCAAGGAGCTTAACCCAATGTTGCCCGGTACCTGTTAACTAATTTCAACGAAACTTTGTACAAATCGGTTCTTAGGTCTAAGATATACTTTAAGTTTCAAAAAATTGAACGACTAGTTTTCGAATTATCAGATAGTAAGTATTTGTTGTAGAGTCGCTACTACCTAGTAAAATAAATGTGCCTTGACTTTAAGCTTAACTGGAGAGAGAGAGAGAGAGAGAGAGAGAGCGTGTTCAAATTAAAAAAAATATTTTTATTACACATCCTGTACCATTTACTCAAAAGTTAAAAGTAAAAAATGCTGATCATCTATACATATGGTTCATTAAGGTGTATATGAAATAGTTTTTGAAAATGTTGTTGTTGGTGTAGATAGTTATCGATATAGAATAGAAAAGACCTATTTTTGGAATTTTTGTCGGGCTGTCTGTCTGTGTATCTGTCTGTGTTTGCATCACGTAAAAACTACTAGATGGATTTGAACAAAATGTTGTGAGGAGGTCCCTTAGAACCTTGGTTCTAATATATAGGCATGTCACAAAACTCAATTCCGATCGAAAGTGGTTTTAATTCCGTAAATTGGCTCTTCAAAAAACGAAAAACGAAAAATTTTTTCGAAATGAAACCACTTTTGAAATTCAAATTCATTTTCGAAAAAACGAAAAAACTATTTAAGTTAAATTTTAATTTTAAGCAAAATAGAAATGACACGCAGACGAAGCAGTGGGCACTGCTAGTCTTAAGTAAAGCATTAAACTCTTCATTCAAGAACGAACTTATTAACCCTGGATCCTGAATATTAGCCAAACATAATTCTAGTTTATATATTTTATATTCTTGTATTAAACCTCCTTTTAAGGCTGAACGGTCCGTACCAGCTTGATTGAAATATAATAAAATCACACCAAGTTAGTTAAATAAACAAATTATCTAATTTCTTGCTTAAACCAGATAAAAAATTACAATAACTTATTTTCAAAAAAATTATAAATTTATATTTTATAAAAAATAATTTAGTCATTTTACAAAAGTAATGAAATTAAAATTTATTACTTTTAAATTGGTTAAAAAAATTTTCATTTCATACTAAAAATGCATAGTTCATTTACAGAAGAATTTATACCTAAAAATTCATTTTACAAAAAAGGCTTTGAGAACTACATACATACTATATTACAGTGAAAAACAAGGTAACTATAAAAAACAATTATTGGGGTGACAGAGAATTAAAAAAAAAATCATCGGCTCTTAATGGGTTAAGCATTTTTAAAAAATTTTAGTATTTCCTTAAGGTGTTTTCTAAAGCTTTTCAATGATACCCATATTGATATCTTAAAAAATATGGTGCACAATCGTACTTTTTTATGAAAAGTTTAGAGGCCCATAATTATGGGCGAGCGCCAATCTTTTCATTTAATGTTTCTTATTTTTTTATTCTCTATCGCCCCATGTATCTGTTTTTTTTACCGGAGTTACTTCACTAAAAACGATTTGTTCCAAATGATATGATAAAATTAGAGGCAATGCCCTGAAGGACATAATCCGATTTTGCTAATTTTCGTATTTAAATTTTCTCTAGCTCATCAGTGCCTTGGAAAAGTTGATTTAACCCGAACACGGACGGATAGACTTTATGGGATTGGCAATGGATATTGTAGAAATTAAACACGGAATGAAAAACTTAGAATACCATTTTTCCATCTGTGGTGAAGGATTTAAAAAGTAATAAGACCTAACTTTGCTAAACCCTCTGAGCGTTTTGATATACTAATGGTTTACTTTTAATTCCCACTGGACTAATTCGGAATTTTTTTTTACTCAGTGTACTTAATATAAACCTTTTATTTTGAAAGTATTTCTGCAGCTTTTGACCATGAACTAAACAACTGACGTCACAATGAATATTACAAGCTTTTATATATACATACATACTTCTTTAAATGTCAAACATTTGCCTTAAGAAAAGTTAAGTCATAAAAAATTACCTTTTAATATCCGTGGTAACAGTAAAACAAAAAATGCTGGAATAACTCTAACTGATAATAAAGAAAAAGAACTTATGTTTAATAATTAAGATGCATGATATAACAAGGATAATATATTTATGCGCTCAGACATAAGGAACTTTTTCTTTTAACTTCTCCTTTTACTGTTTTGTTATCCTATTAAAACTTGTGCACAAAAAAAAACTGAAATTAAAACGCACAAAAAAAAACTGAAATAAAAACGCACAAAAAAAAAAAGAAACAAAATACTACTATGCCTTGAAAATGGAAAAGCCCGTTAAAAAATTGCTATAAACACGGAAAAGGTAATGTAAGGGATATTTACAAAATGGAATATACATATGTTATTTTTAAAAAGGTATCATTTACATTTCTGATGTCATCATTCCCATGATAAAAATATAAATAAAAAATCCAATTTTTGTTTGTCGGACGATGCTAGGATTCCATTCTAGACTCTAGGATTCCGTCTAGACTCTAGAGCACAATAGTGAAAACAATTCTACTTATAAATAATTTGTACGAAATTAAGAATTATTCAAAAGGTAAATTTTTATCACTGATGCTAATATATTGTAAGAAATTTTAAGGATGTGATATTAATTTTTGACGCACAACATCATTCGTATGAATGATATTGTCGTCTTATACTTTCATAAGAAGGTATAAGACGACTAGTTTCTTAAAATGTAGTGACGTAAGCGGGCTTCAACTTTAAGGAGATTTTTTACACTTGCTTTAGTACGTTGGCTACATATATTTTGTTGTTCGTGTATTATTTTAAATAACACAAACAACTACAGTAACGAATATTAAATTAAAAGCAAATGTATAAAATCCGATGCAATGAAAAATTTCAAAGTATAGGGACGCGATGAAAGTCACTGAAACTTTTACTCATAATTGAAAAAAATGGCATGAAATAACCGTACGTGTAAATTTGGACCAAGTCAAATGATACATGCAGTAAACATATTTTGGATAAACTACAAATTTTTGGTTACGAATATTTGTCGTTAGAAACAGAAGTACATACATATATGAAAACGGACACAATTAATGCGTAACGCACTCTGCTGTTGGTTAATTTCATTTTTTTGTCAAGGAACGTCGAATATATTTGTACAGAGGGACGGTTTTTCTGTTGTATTTCTTTTTACTAAAAAATTTATTTATTTCTATATATAGCACATATGTATATAAAAAGTGTACTATTTTTAATAATATGTTAAAATGTAAATTCTGCTTTATTTTTATTATTTCTACTGTTTTCAATTTCTTCTTCTACCTTGTAGATACATAGTTAACAAGAATTTTCAAATATTTTTAAGTTCCTAAAGCGTTAAAGTACTTAGCACTTCAGTAAATTCCGTTTATTCCTGTTTGGATATGAAAAGAACATTTTTTACTCATAAGATTTTATTTCTTAGGAATATATACTATATTTTTTAAATTATACTTCGTAACAGTTGTGTTAATGCACAGATCGAATTATATCTAGAGTGAAGGTAGCACATAAAAATTAAAACGAAATGTTGTAAAATAACTACCTACATTTGTAATGCATTGGAACATTTTATGAGTTTTTCTGTTACTTTTTTCTACTTCCGTACATTTTTTTACGACTTTAAACCCTGACATCATTTCTCTATTATATTTTTTGTATACTTTTACTAGGAGGTGTGGAAGGAGGGCAGAATGCTGAAACTTCATCTCTTATAATTTAATAGAAAACGTATAAAAAAACTCATTCATATATACATACGTATGTACGTACATGTAGGCTCATCTATAAATTAAAATTGTATGTCTGTCCATTTCATATATGTCCATATATGTATATACACCATACGTGTAGACTGTGAGGCTGTGATCACCATCTATAATGTAAGTTAAAATCGTCGTATATTCAGAGAATATCAGATAGAGTTTTAAAATTTTTGAATAACATCGTACTTGGTCGGCGCAATGGGACCTCTTAAATGTATTTTAATATTTTATGAATACTGCACTTAACATTTTAAGGGCTAATAACGAGCGTCCATAGTAGAATAACTGCTTCGAAACAAAAAATAAAAATAAAATCTCTTGATCTTCAAATCATCTACATATAATCTCTATTAGCTAGAAAATTAATTGTAATACTCATAAAAAATAAAACAACATTGAAAAGTGTCTTATGAAAAATATGCCATACAAGTTTGACCTAAATTACATTTCAAATCTATTTTAATATTTTGTAAATACGGAAGTTAGATTTTATAACAACAATATTCGTTTTTTAACTTAATTGCAAATATTCGTAGTAGAACCTAATATTAACAGGAAATATGGTCGTGGCACTTTCCATACGAAGATGATAATCATTATCGTCTGACAAGAGAACCGTTATTGATAGAGTAAGTATTTACTCTTTTAGTAACGCCCTGGTGTAGATAAATTAACTTGAGTTTGGTAAGTAAACCAGTAAAACGATATCGCTAGAAAAGTGGACTTTATTGTTTCGCCATGCAAAATAAGTGTTGATTAATGGTAAATGGTGATACTGTAATAACGATCGTGGCTCCTTCCACATAGAGAAAGTATTCACTACCACATAGTACATTTCTAAGATTTATAACTTTTTTTTTTCGTCTGGGTACCGAGCAAGCAATTCTGATTTCATTAGAACATATCGTGGCTCTCGTTGAGCCCTTTTTTTTTTTGATTTTTTTCTAATTCAGAGAAGTGCGCAAACATATGCGCAATCACGCAGGTTTACGCTTCTTACGTGAGTGGCGCCCGGGAGTACTTTTAAAACACGTGATTTACGTTCATAAGCATACGAAGAGAATTTTTCTGAACAAGAAAATTTTGTCATTCGTTGGAAATTCAATAATAATAAAGAATTTACCATAAATCTGTTCTGGGTTTGGCTACGCCTTCTGAGCTATGTAATGTTAATCAAGGTTCTAAAAAAACCAAATACTATAGCTTTCATTATTTTTAAGGAAGGGAAATTTTATAAACGATAAAATGAGCTTAATACATGATCCAAATAAGATATTTATTTATTTTTACTAATACCTCATATAGAACGCTCATCAAAGTATACGTTATATTTTGATGTAATCTATTTAATAAATATTGTGCACATAAAATCTACTTGCTTTCAATGTCAAAATGAAATGGACATTAATTTTATATGTCTTTTTTAAAATCTAGTTATTTTTTATAATGTAAATGCTAGTTTTGGGAATTGCGAAAAACGTTCCTTCTGAAAAAAACCTTAATTTTTGAATTTTTATTCTTCGTATGTGACGACACTGAATAGATTTTTTACAGCTGTTTGTTGTAAACGATAACTAAATATTTAATGTTATCGTAACCTTGTTACCATTTGTGTTGTCAAATATTTCTTCAAGTCGGTAATGCCGTTCTCCTTTATAAAAAACAGCGGTTCACTACAACGACACTACGTACGTGGAACTTTCTTAAAAAATTAGAAAAAATGATTAAACTTAGAAGTTTTTGTTAAAATAACTGAACATAAATCAATATATAATTAAACGAAGGTTTTAGGAAATAAAGACAAGGAAATTAATCAACAAAAAATAGGCAATACTTCTGATAGAATTAAATTACGAGCAAACATATTTTTACACAAAAGAAAAACTTGTATTTGGGGCTTTAAAAGCAGCTGATAAAACCAATAATTAATACTAAAAAAAATTGTAAGGGAAGGGGTAAGTTAAGTCATGGCCCCAACAAGAAAACCTAGAGATGGTCTTTTAGCAAGAGTAAACTTTCCATTGTACGCGGTGGAAATGTTAACCAGTCGTCATGTTTTAGTAGCAGGAGGTGGTGGAGCCAGTAAAACGGGTGTAGCTAATGGTTTTGTATGTTAATTCAAATATTTTGTGACACAAAAATTGTAATTAATTTTTTTTTAATATTTAGGAAATATATGAAATATACCATAACGGCCAACACTTTTGTGCCCAAGAAGTAGTTAGGCACGAAACGGGAGCAAATGTAGTTATGAATTTTGCTGTACGCAATGATAGACGTCGCTCTTATTTGTGTGCGGGACAAGAGTCTCATTGTCAAATGTACTTCGTTAATCCTCGAATTATAAGTGAAGATGGCAAAGAAGAAATTTCGGTTACACAGGAAGAAAAATCTCATAAATCGCCAGTGGATGTGCATGTCAACGAAAATGGAATGAGACACCGGTATCAACAAGTTTCAGGGGTGGAGGATCTACCCAATGGTCATGCTCGAGGCAGTACAGAAACTAAATCATCACAAAATCAATATGAAAATAAAAAGCGCATTTTAAAGTTCGATATTAAAGCGGCGGATTCTATACAAACAGATTTTCTAACATCAGATCCCTTGCAAAGAGTAGTAAGGATTTCACCCAACGGTCATATTATGTGTACAGGTGGTACAGATGGGCACCTGAGGGTATGGACATTCCCACAAATGATTAAATCGGCCGATATAGAGTAAGTTTTTTTTTTTTGTTATGTAAGATTGCAAATAATAAAAAAATTTCAGCGCTCATTCCAAGGAAATTGATGATATAGATATTAGTCCTGATACTAAATTTATTGTAACTATTGCCAAAGATGGTCAAGGTTTAGTATGGGACATTGCCACCTCCAAAAAGGTGTATGACTTAAGATGGGAAACGCCAGATGGTGCTAAGTACCTCTTTAAACGTTGTCGTTACGGTACTATAGAGGCTCAACGTGATAAATACCGTATTTTTACTATTACTAATCCTTTGGGTAAAGTGGGCAAACAAAAGGGTTTCTTACAGCAATGGGACTCTACGACTGGTAACTTACGTTTAGCTGTGGCCATAAATGAAAGCTTAGCATCTTTAGCTGTGCGAGATGATGGGCGATTTGTTGCCGTTGGCACCATGTTTTCTGGTAGTATTTCCATGTATATTGGCTTCAGTTTACAGGTGAGTTTCTAGTTCAGTTTGTGTATAAAAAACGCTTTGAAAAATTGTAAACAAAATTGAGAAATTTTTATAAAATTTCCTTTTCAATTTATTTTTTGTAGCGTGTACTACATATACCCAATGCTCACTCAATGTTTGTGACTGGTCTACAATTTTTGCCTGTAACCAATGAGGAAGGCCCACCCATATCTAGTGATACTGAAGCCGCAGTTTTATCTATATCAGTAGATAATAAAGTGTGCATACACAGTTTGCAATATAGGCGTATGTATAATAAAAGAAATATCCACAAATTTAAATTAATCTTTTTTTTTCTTAATTTCTCTAGGCACCATGCCGGCTTGGTTAGCCATACTGTTTATAATTACGGTGCTATTTGGCGCATTTACACTATGCTCATTTGTAGGACTTTAGATGATATATAAACAAAGAAAAACTTTAAGCCAATTAAACGGAATACTTTTATTTAATACACAAGATAAAAGAAAAATCAACAATAAAAAATACTTAAATAACTAGGCATTTATAGAACTAACGAAATCATATACAATTTAAGATCAACAAATTAAGAAACATATAAAGGAAACATTAAAAGAAACCTAAAATAGTTGAATTTGTAATCAAAATCTGTAATACTATATTAACAAAGTTTAAACTATTAAAATTAACCTTTTGTTCAGAAGTTCGAATAATAAATTTTTAATACCGTTAAAATATTTTAATTCGTAGGTACCCTACGTTATTGTAATTATCCACTTGAAATTCTGTTTTGAAACTGTTTTAAATAAATGCAATAATTTTAATTTGATAATTTTTTTTTAAGTTGTTTGTTTAAATCATTCTTTTGAAACAAAAATATAATTTTTTTAGTAAAAAAAAACTAGTTTCATTTAACGATTTTTAAATTTTTTAGATAAAGAAGCAAAATAGTTATCGATACAAATATTTAGTCTCCAAGTAAGCTTCAACATTTCTGGTAAGATGATATCCAATGTCTTACATTGTTTACTTAATCTTGAATACAAAAATAACTGACATCCCTACAAAATGTATGAAGCGTCCCTACATAGCACGGCGTCAACGCTAAGCAATTGGAAAATCCAATTTTGACAGTGCGTTAGGAAGTGAAGTTGGTTGCTTGTTGGTTTGTTTTGTTGTGGTTGAAAAGTAATGACAATTTAGTTAGTTATAAGGCAATCTATCGGTTTTAATTCTCTTCTTTATTCTTATACAGCGGGTTTTATAAAAGTAAAATGAGTTAGCATTACTGTAAAGGACACAAAGTTGATGCTCTTATTTAGGTATGTCATTGCAGCGTAAAAGCCCGACGTAAGAAGGCGTTGCGCTTTACGCAGTAATTTAGGAATGGCAGTAATTAAAGTAATAACTTATTTTTTTTAAATCAAGTCAATTTTTATTTAAAACTACTTATTTCTACACAACACAAATATTTTCTTAATTTTTCAAAATTTTTTCAAACAAAATAATAAAATAACTTAAATATTTTAAACTCTAAATAATAGTTTATAAAGATATCATTAGTATATAAAGATATCATTTAACTATAATATTTTCTTTAAGTTGTTCCTCAACATTCTGATTTTCTGCATTTTCTATACTTGGTACAGTTTGCACTGACATAAGTTGTATGCGATGTAGTTCAATTTCTTTTTGCTGCGTCCATGTGCGTATAAATGACTCAAAGCATCTGAAATTTTCCTCTTCCATATGTAAACACTTTAAGTCCGCATCTCGTTGTTCGGCCAAACGATTATTATCCTGGCGCAATTGCTCAATTTTTTCTATAGTTATATTACGGAAAGGTAAAATGGAAGGTTTTTCGAAACGAGCATGTGACGAAGAAAGTCTGTTGTAGGGAGAAGAAGCGTCTGCATATACTCCCGATGACAAGTTTGCATTGAGAACAGACGTTTGGTAAGGATTACGTGGTTGATATGAACTAATGTTTGAATTTATTGTAGGTATGTATTGTGCCTGAGGAGTTTGATAGTTACTATTGTTGTTAATGTTATTTAAAATAGGTGCCTGAACTTCAACTGGTTTTGGTATTTTATCTAATAATTTTTTGATGATCTAACAAAAATAATAACTCATTATAGCAATAATAAACATTTATTGATTAAATACTTACCGCATTTTCATGCCAAGGATCAAATTCTTTAATTTTTGGCTGCAATACACAATGAACTAAAGGAAATAAACGCCATTCCGATTTGCAACCGCTAGACTCTATACGTGATAGTTCCTGCCTATAAGTCAGTTAAAATAATTTTTTATATAGAAATTTTGCCATGATTTATGGGCTTACTTGTATCGTGTGTTCAGTGTATTTATTTTCCGTCGACAATCCTGAGCGGTAACTATCATATTGCGATTACGCATCGCGACCATCATTTTGCGATACACTGGTAATGGCACATTAATTAATGTTACCTCGTCTTTGTAACGACGCCACAATTCGACAAGATACAGCTCTTCCCATGAATTCCAATAGCGTTGTTTTTTATGATTAGTCAAATGTTCTTCGCTGTTCTTATCCACCGGTGTCATATGACGTCTGGGAGGTATGCGAACTTGATCACCAGAACAACTCCTTAATGATTTATATTGTGGTGTGGAGGGGGCTATTGCTATAGATGGAGTTTCATTTGTTATAGTTGGATTTTCGGCAGGCTTGGTGAGAAATATCTTTTTTGGCTCACCATTGGCTTGCACATCGTTCATTGTTGTCCAAAGTTGTATAAGTTAATGGAATAATTTGAAAATATATAAAATATCAATTGATATTTCCTATCACAACTATCAAAAAATATAAACAAAAATTTATCAGCAACAAAAACAACAACTATACATAAACTAAACGAAACTAGTAGTGTTGTATTATTAAAACTGTGTTACCAGACATAAAAACAAGTTTTGTAAAAAAGAGCTAAACATTATAAAAAAATTATTACAGATTAATGTGAATCTTTTTTGTAAACTAAAAATTTTCTGAGTTAAGTTTTAAGTTTTATATCTAGAATTTTTTTAATCATTTAAATAACATTCATAGGGAAAGCTTTGATCGTTCCTTATTAAACTTAATTTGTAAAAATAAATATACTACTTTATTTTTAATTATCATTTCGATTCTAAATTAAGTAATTACCAGTTTATAGCTGGTTTATATATTTAAGAAAAAAGAAACGAAAAACCTGCAATAAGCCACCTACAACCTGTTCATAACTGTTCGAAAATTTACAGCTGGACAGTAAAAATAAAGTATATAAAATGAAATAAATATTTTTGTGCCGTAAAATTTTTGAATTAGTTCAATAAAAAACGTTCATACTTAACTCATAAAAGTCAATATGATACTGAATCAGTGTCTATAATGTTGTGAGCAAACAAGTATGAATAATTAAAAATAAAAAGTTTCATTTGTGGCTATCAAATTGCTAGCACAAAAAGCAACAACAAATGTTAAAGACGAGTTACAAAGAGAACGACAAAGAAAAAAGCTTTAAGTTGTGTGTGAACTTCGTCTCACCAAATTAACATTAAGCTTAGTTGGTTAAATAGATGATGTTTACGATGTACATAACGTAAGGTAGATAGATGCAAAGAATGCTGATGAAGGATGTGGCGGTCCAGAAAATGCTGCATTTCATTCTGCTAGCGTCTAATTTTTCTTGTTTTCTTTGGAAAACGTCCGCATACATTTGTAAATAATTTTTCTTTCTGAAAATGTTTAGAAAATTAATTAAAAAGAACCAAAAAGCCGAAAATAAAGTAAAATTTCTTCAATAAAAAACTTTATTATTTGGAATCTTTTTTATATAAATTTGCTTTAATTGTGCTTGATTCCTTCATATATAAATATTTCATGACATTTTCATTAAATATTTATCTTTACCACATTGCATTTTTTAGTTTAAAATAATAAATATTTGACGAGAATATCATGAAATATTTATATATAAAGGAATCAGGCACAGTTAAAGTAAATTATTATTACTAAATTAATTTAGCTTTTTTGCTAAAAAGAAATTTATTTAAAACATAAATTTTTTAGAACTTGCCATTTGCAAATTATATTTTATTTTACCTAGAATTACATTTTTCGTTAAGTTTCTAACGAAGCTAGGTTTGGTAGCTCTTTCTAATTAATTCTTATGAATTGCGATAACCAATTACTAAGAAGAAGCAGTTTCCTACGTGAGATTTGCAGTGTTGGTAACTTTTTGATGAAACAATAATGTACGTCTAAAAGTCTTGTTGCCTGTCGTTTATTATTTTGCATGAATGTATATATAAATTGTTATTTTAAAAAGCTATTAAATATTTCGCACTTTTATAAAATATTTGGCAATTCTTAATTATATTGCTATACTGACTTTTCATTCCATGCTTAACACTTTTTGAAGAAAACAAAATTTTGTAAACCACTGCTTTTGAAAATAAAGTCCGTAAGTTAGCATCACTGAGTGCAGCAAATACAAAAATTTTTCGCCGCTACGGCTGCAATAAAAATCTTTAATTATTTTGCATAGGAAAATTGTGCAAATTTGTAAAAAAAATTACCAGTAAATTATATAAATAAAAAGTGAAAATGTTAGAAATAAAATCAGAGGAAATTCCAGAAAATGAAGCACCTAAAGAAAATACAGAAACAACAGAGGAAGATACAACTGCGGTGGCTGAAGCTGCACCGGAGCCGCCACCACCACCAACACAAAATGAACAGAATAATGAAGGGACGCTTAATCCATTAAATGAACAAGAAAACAGTGTAGATCCCGAATCGAAAACAAAACACAGACGCTACTGGACGCCCAAGGAAGAAGAAAAATTCTATGAAATATGGGGAAGAGAAAATTGGCGTTTAACCCGACATGGAAAAAATACAATATTCTTTGCTAAATGGTCGGATGAGATGAAAGAGCGTTTTAACATCGACGTCAAGCCCGAAGAAGTACAATGTAAAGTTAACCAGACGAGGGCCAAGTTTAGGTAAGTAGGGACGTTTTATTGTTAGAAGAATCTAAGTAATTTTTTTTATATACAGGCAAGTCAAAAAGCATTTGGAATCTGATAAAAATGCTATTAAGTGGAAGAAGTATGATATTGTGGAGAAAATCCTTAAGAATCAATATCGTTCCAAAGATGATGAACCAGTTCCTCTGGAGGCCTTGGAAAATAATAGAGATGTTTCGCCTACAGAAATTCAAAATTGTATTACACAACCCTCTTCGCCAAGCAGCGCATCAAATATGTCTAATATACCAGAGCAGAATATCAACTTGAGTCAATCTCTTATAGCCGATCATCAGCTTACAGATGAAGTTAATATGAACAATGTAAGTAGGAAAGATTAAGAAACATGTTTACATATAACCATATTATCTTAAGACAGCTAGACTGAGTTATTATTTTTTTAATGTTCGGTATAGACCAAATTACATTTTAAAGGTTAAAGCGAAAAATTATGTGGGAGTACCACCTGACCAAAAGTTGATGCATCGGCCAATGTATTATCTGTTATTGATATAAATGCAAACATTTTATATAATAAGGATAAGACAGATGGCCTGGAATGACCCATAAATATAAACGTATATTTTTATCTTGTAAACTGCAAAAAAAATGAAAATTTTGCTACGGTCTTGACGCTTCCGGTTTAAAACCTAAAATTTTTATGTAAATTAATTAATTTGAAGTTAAGGATCAGGGTTGATAGTTAATGGTAAAATGAATGTTATTGAAGCTTTTCTTTATCCTAATATACATCATAAATTTGTTTTTGATAAATTTCGGAGCAAAAAGATCTTTATGCGAAGTAACACATTGCAAAGAAGGGACCCAAATATAAGCATACTTTCAGGCGCAAGAAATAAAAATTTATTATTTGTCGTAGTCAACACCAGAAAATATATTTTTAGTTCAGCGTTTGGTACATTTTATAACATAATAGAAAACGCAAAGACGCGAAACGAAATTTATGTCTAATAAAGTTAATACATCACATAAAAAACCTTTAATTAAATATACGTTATTTCTTTCGTTTTATGGTTCAAAAATCGACCTCTTAGTCCATGTAAATAAATTCCATTGAATTTAATTTTTTGAACACTTAAAGCTACATTATTAAAATGTCGACTTGTTGTTTTTATAGATTTTAGCAATTATAATTTTTCGTTTTTGATGACAACACTGCTAGGCACACGCAACTTTTAAAGGTTTTGCTTGATACTGCCATACATCTTCCAACTGCAATTTCCATTTAAAGACGATTTAAAACGTCTACAATCTTAAAATTTAGAAAGATCTGGCAGCTTGGTGTAGTAGTTTCTTTCATACCTGTATTTATGTACGTATGTTTATGAGCCAATCAAAAGGTATTACACCTACTATATATATATATAAATTATATACTTTCAAAGAAATAGAACTAATTGCTCTCGCATCGAACATTGTATTGGAATTTTATCAAAATGTTGGCAAATTAACTTCAGGATAAATTAAGTTAAAAAATAATTTATAGTTTAACTAATGAAGTTTTTTTTTTTATTAATTTCGCTGTTATATGAGTGAATCTAACTATCTCAATGTTGCAGGCATCATTATCCGACCAAAACCTTTTTTGCAACAATTCACAATCTGGTAATAGTTTTAGCACCGAACTGTTTGGCAGCGATCAACTAGAGATCAAACAAGAAATCGAAAATGATTTAAAACGTGAAGGTTTCACCGAGTTTTCATTAACAAGTGAACAAGCAACGGATAGTGTAACAACAACAACAACAATAGCAACGGATGGAACAAATAATAACATTGCTACTGAGCAACAAGCAGTTGAAAATCAATCACAATTACATCAACATTTAACACAACAACAGGCGCTACCTCCGCCAGTTTCACATGCAACAGAAATTACAACAAATACGGAACAAACTCAAATACAGAGTTCAAATCCAAATTCACTGTTACTACAGAATCGTGTTATACAAAATCACAACAATAACATAAGTGCAACAAACGATAATACTGTTAACTGTAATAATCATGCTAATATTAATAACAATGCTATGCAACCGCCAAAAGCTGTAGCTGTGGCCGCGACCCCACGTAAACGTAATCGTTCATCGTCCATTAGTACAGCCGTTGCACCAATATCAAGTGAAGCATTGGAATCGATGTATTTGGAAGAGGTGCGAAAAAAGAACGTTCTGCTTGTCGAGCAGGGAGAAATTAATCGCAAACGTTTACGTTTGGAGGAAAGGAAAGTTAAATTGATGGAGGAATTTTTCCCAAAATTTATGAATCTGCAGCAGGAGATATTACAAAAGCTGGAAAATGTAACAAAAACTACGACGCAAGTAACAAATTAGAAATAAAAATTTTGAACGTTAACTAACAATTAATCAACAAAAAAAGCAAACTTTAGCAACAACAGTTTTGTTAAGTTTAAATAGCAAAAAATTGAGGCATGAAGCAAGAGTAAGATGTAATAACAAAAAATAAAAAAAAAAATTAGTTTAAGTTTATTAAAAAAAACACACAACAAATTAAAACCCATAAAAATCATAACTCATTCAAAAAGCAAAAATAAAACATTTCGATAAAAAAATGTATCTTGAAAAAAATTTTATACTCCCCTAATAAAAACATAAAAGTAAACGATTATTAAGTATCACAGTTTGGTAGATATATTGTATTATAAACATCTACATACATATGTACATGTATAAGTTTCTATAGAAAAAATATGATATCGATTACACTAAACTAAATTATTTTATAACATTTATAAATAGTTTAAAAGATTATAAGTATTTAAAACAAATAGTAATAAACTACAAATTTTAAGACAAAAATCATGGATCTTTAAAAAATCATTAATTATAATTGTGGTTAAATAAAAAAATTAGAAAATTAATATAAGCACTCTATAACTTGCACATTGTAAGTGTTAAAAATATCTTTACGCAATTTTCTATAAAGACGTAGATAACGTTATTTTGAATACCTTTTTTTGCATTTTCAATATGCAATGTTACGTTTCTGTTTGTTTCGACGTTTCATTGCCGTGCTATAAACTTCTGTGAAATAAAAAGGGTGTGACATATAGACTACATTTATGCCATTATGTAAAAAACAGCTCAACTTGACTTTTCATTCATCATAAATCGTACAATTCGTTTGTATAGTTCGCTGAGAAATAAAATGTGTTCAATAAAATGTGCCAATTCGTTCTCTATTATAACCAGCGAATCCATTAGCAAACGTTACTAAAACGTATTTTCTCAAAACTCTCTTTTGTCTGCGAACACTTTGTGCTCACTAACGAAAACAGAACAAAACTTAATGGCATAATCCTTGTCATTGCTTCTGTTTTGGTTTTGTTTTACTCACTTAAAAAAAATAAATCAAACGTTTCGTTTTGTTTATTTTCGCACTCTTATTTTTGATGACAATTTGTGTGACGTTATTAAAGTAATAGCATTTATATATTCGCCTCGAGCTTGGGTTGACTTCGACCCAAAGAAAATACTCGTGGTATGTCAAACCTCAAAAAACGCTCTTCTTTATATTTTTTAGTTTATCGATGTCGAGCTCTTCTGACCACTGAAATTCGGTAAATACGCTTTGCACTGGCTAATCGTAACCGAATCGTTATTTGTGGGTTGGTGATATTTAACCTTTTTTGTGAAAAAAACCAGCGATTTCTAGCTGTCAGAGTTTTATTTTTTTTTAAATGAACACCCATTGAGGAATGAAACAAACTAGAAAAACTAACGCCATACATAAAACAACAGCAACAAACTAGACCACCATATTATATTTTCTAGATGCAGGCAATAATATCAACAAAAGATGAAAAAATTTTGTTGTTTACATTTTTTGATCTACTTTTTTTTTTGATGCAACTAAACCTCAAAGGAATGCGCTCTTGATGCAGAGCGCGTTGCGCGTACGAAATTACAAGTTCCCTGATTTAATAAGAGCACATTCCGTTGTAATAACGATAAAACAGTGAAACACACCCCACATTGCGTCGATGCTGCAGTGAGTCAATAGAGCTAGATACCCTACTGTCACCGATGTGCTTCTTCGCTCTCTCCTGCACGCGGTCGAGAAATTCCAAAATAGACTTTGAAGCACCGGCCCATACATAATAGTTGTATTCTATTTTTGGTCTGATAAAGGTGACATAGATAGTAAAGAGATCAGATGGAGTGAAGTATTTCTTACATCGTTTCAGAAAACCTAGGCACTTAAATGCTTTCTTTTGCGACATGAAAAATATGCTGGTTCCAACGAATATCACATTGAATTTTCATGCCAAAAACATCGTGAGCTTCTGATTCCTTGATTTATAATATATCACCCATAATTACAGATGAGGTAGCATATTTACCCGTACGCCTGTGCGAGAGCACACATCACTGGGTTTTATGAGCGTTAAATTGAACCCTATTCGCAAAGCCCCATTCGGAGATTACCAAAAGGTCGCACAGTCACAATTTCCTGAAAGCTTTGTCTATTGCAAAAAGAAAATGAATGGTATATGCTACTGTCATCTGCGAAAGAATAGATAGGGTTGGAAGTCTGAAAATCATTGAGAAAAATAAGAAATAGGGTAGGAGAAAGAAGGGAACCTTGCGGTACCCCTAAATTTACCTTGAACTCGTTTGATGAGATCCCATCTATAACAACTCGTATAGTGCGATCCCTGAGAAAGCTCGATATAAGACGAGAGTATCTATTACCGACACCAACAAAATTAAGACAGTTTATTTCATTTTTACAAAACTTTTTGTTTCTGTTGTTTTTATTTAAATTAATTAATTTAAATTTTAAAATTGTTTAACAATATTTTTTAAAAACTGGCTTTTCAAGAGTTGTGTAAAGAAATTTAAAAGAAGGTGGTTTAAAGTACTTTCTGTTTAAAAATTTGCTTTAAAAAAAAATCAGCAGTCTTTTATTTAAGGCAACATATTAAAGTAACTACTTTCATCAGATTTATAAAAAGCCTTTTGTTTAAAAATTCAACTGTTTATAAGAATTTAATATTTAATAAATTTTAACTCAGTGTTAGCTATTTTCGATTTCAATAATGAATATTCTTGTGTAAAATTTACGCCTTTTGTTACGGACCGGTTGGACTGGCGAGGTTTCCGATTAGCTCGATTTTTTTCCTCTCAGGTGGTTCCAACCCTTCTCACCAGCCGCGTATCCGAACACATAAAAATAGAACAAAACAAAACTAACGAAACTACACACACAGTATACCACACAAAGAATTTTGAGACAGATGGTCGTCTCATTTGCCCTCCCAACCATGTCGTAGATGCTTCCATAAAAATATTGTTCTACGACCCACTTAGCACTGGATCACTTCTCCACTTACCACTCCATCATTCCATTAATAAAAAAAACTATCCCAAATTCATCTCAAATATACAATCTGCTACATAATTTATTGAACATAAAAAAAATAAATGAATTAATTAAACTTATATTAAATAATTAAAAAAAATTCTCTTTTTACAATATTTTTGACAAAATTTAATTTTTTTTTAAACATCTAACATTTCCTTCTATTTCTTTTTCCTTTTATCGTAACTATCTTTCTTTTTATTCAGGCCCATATCAATCACATAAATAATTATTTCTGTGGGATTGAATTCGCCCTAGAGAGAAAAATATAAACATGTCCATTCGTTTTTTAGTTGAGCTAACGACGCGAACACGTGAAGACGATATTCCTAAGATGAACAAATATTAAAGAAATAAAATAAGCAAATGAAATTAAAACGTGTATTAAATTTAATTAAAACATATCCATAAATTTGGGGACTCAACCAAAATAATTATAAACAAACGACTGAAAAGAGTAAAGTGTGTTTTTTTGTAGAATTACTAATCGCTAAAGAAAAAACTCTAAAGCATTTTTTATTTCTTTACCATTAAAAGTGGATAACAGTTATTTTGGAAGCAAAAAAAAAAAACACAAAAGAATAGAGAGTTGCTTTAAAAAAATAATATAAAGAAAAAAAAAAGAAAAACAGTTAAACTGTGTGTGTGTTGTGTAAAAACAATTTATTCTGTGGCGAATTCAAACTAACAAAAACAATGCCGTGTTTAGGAGATTTTGAGTGTGTTAAAAATAAAATAACAACAAGTAGTCGCGCAGTTGTAGTAGCGTTGCATAAATTCATTTATGAGTTTGAGGGTGACAGAGACAACAGGCAACGTCTAAGAAAATTCGACGGTTTTGAAGACGACGATGAAAGTTATAAGAGAAAAGAGAAATTTGTTAAAGAACATTTAAGTGAAGCCGACCTAGTGTGTGTGTGTAATTTGCTTGGGTTAGATCACAACAAGCAGAACTTATTTCATTACATTTTTATTAACTTGCGTAAAGGACAGTTGCTATGTTCAATGCTAGAAGACGACGTTGACGACGATAATCAAGACGAATGTGGAGATGATACGGACAACACAATGATTCAGAACAGCAACAGACCAACGGCGGCAGAGGCCAACATGAGCAAAGTGTGTGAGAGAACAGACAATGTATATGATCATAGTTACGGCAGCGGACAGCAGACAATGCAACCGCAACACAACGACAACTACAGGCGATTCAACGAAAACTTTAATAATTATAACGACGACTATGAGCAACAACTTAATCAACATGGCTCTAACTACAATTTGTCCAAATTTTCAATGAGTTTCAGGGATATAGAAGATTCTGTTAGAAGTTTCGACGGTACTAACACTTTTCCTATTAATATATGGACTGAAGAATTTGAAGAAACAGCAGCAGTAATGGGATGGAACGAGTTTCAAAAATATGTTTTTGCAAAAAAATCATTAAAGGGCGTAGCGAAGCTTTTTATTTCAAGCGAAAAAGGTTTAACCACATACGAAAAGCTAAAAAAAGCTTTGCTGGAAGAATTTGAGACTCGCACCAGCAGTATTGAAATACATAAAATGCTGTGCGAAAGACGTATGAAAAAAGATGAAAATGTGCACGAGTATTATTTAAAAATGAAGGAACTAGCTGCCAGAGGTAATATTGATTATAGTTCTTTAATGCAATATGTCATAGACGGAATAAACGACAACGATGCAAATAAAATAATTTTGTACGGCGCTAGGGATTCAAAAGAATTTAAAGAGAAATTGCGGTGTTACGAAACTATGGAAAAATCCGCTAGAAAACGTATGAATTTACCCAAACGGAATGAGAAAGGTTTTCTTAAAACAAAAAAATTAGAAATAAAGTGTTTTAATTGTGGTAATAATGGTCATAAATCTTCTGAATGTCAAAATAAAGCTAGAGGTACGAAATGTTTTAATTGTGATAGATTCGGTCATATATCAAAAGATTGCCCACAGAAAAAAGGTGAGTCAAACGTAAGATTTTTAAACGACTATGATGATATTATGATGAAGGAAATTGAAATTGGTAATGTAAAGATAAATGCGCTCTTCGATACAGGAAGTAAGTTCAACATTATGAATAAATCAATTTTCAATAAAATTGAGAAATCACAAAGTGTTATTTTGACGGAGTCTAATTTTTATTTGAGTGGTTTTGGTCCAAACAGAAGAGACAATAAAATTAAGCCTTTTGGTAACACTGACTTTTTTATAACTATTGATCAAGAGGTATTTAAGCTTACTTTTCACGTCGTACCAGATAATTGTATGGATGTTAGCGTTGTTCTTGGCAAACCCATTTGTTTACAAGCTAACGTACGGATTACACCGGAGGGCCTTAGTATTGAAAAATTAGACAATGGTGATGATATCCACATGATGATGAAAATAGATCTTACTGACGAACCAGTTTTGAATATCGAAGAAACAGCTAGCAAAGAAGCGAAGGAAATTGTTACCAATATGATAAGAACATACAAGCCTGAAAAATCCAAAACAACAAATGTAGAAATGCGCATAGTCCTAAAGGATGAAACTCCTATTTACTGTAATCCACGACGACTCCCTTTAAAAGAAAGAATCATCGTTGATGACCAAATTGAGCAGTGGCTAGCGGAGGGAATAATCGAGCCATCAGAATCTGAATTTTGTAGCCCAATAGTTTTAGCAAAAAAACGTGACTCAACAGCTAGACTTTGTGTAGATTTCAGACGCATAAACAAAGTAATAGTCAAAGACAGATATCCCCTTCCACTGATCGAAGATCAATTAGACCGTCTGCAAAACGCCAAGATTTTTAGTACTATAGATCTTCGCAACGGCTTCTTTCATGTGTCGGTACATGAAGACAGCAGAAAATATACGTCGTTCGTTACACATAGTGGACAGTACCAGTTTAAGAAAGTACCCTTTGGTTTGTCGAACTCCCCAGGCGTCTTCCAGCGACATGTAAACGCTATTTTTAGAGAGCTAACTCGTGAAGGAATCGCATTACCCTATATTGACGATGTTATTATACCAGCTGAAAATGAAGACGACGCGTTAAATAATTTAAAAACAGTTTTAAAATTGTGTAAAGAGTATGGACTCGACATTAACGTGAAGAAATGCCAACTATTGAGAAAGCGCATTCAATTCTTAGGGCATGTTATCGAGAATCAACAAATATCTCCAAGTCAGGAAAAGACAAAGGCAATGATTAACTACCCAGTACCACAAACCCTTAAACAATTAGAAAGCTTCCTCGGTCTCGCCGGATACTTCAGGAAATTTATACCGAACTATGCAACAGTTGCAAAACCACTAACAGATCTGAAGAAGAAGAATGTTAAATTTAAATTTGAAGAAGACCAAATGATTTCGTTTTATAGGTTAAAGACGACGTTGAGTACCGCTCCCGCTTTAAAGATTTACAATCCAAATTATGAGACAGAAGTGCATACGGATGCTTCAATCGATGGTTACGGGGCTGTACTACTCCAAAAAAATCCAGATGATGGTCTCTTACATCCTGTCTATTTTATGAGCAAAAGAACAACCGAACCTGAACGAAAATACACTAGTTATGAATTAGAAGTTTTAGCTATTATTGAAGCGCTTAAGAAGTTCCGCGTGTATCTCATTGGTTTAAAATTCAAGTTGGTCACCGATTGTAATGCGTTTACGAAAACCTTAGAAAAAAAGGACCTGTCTACGAGAGTTGCCAGATGGATACTGTTTCTGCAAGAATACGACTACGTTGTCGAGCATCGTCCTGGAACACAGATGAAACACGTAGATGCACTCAGCCGTTACCCTATTATGGTAATCATGACAGATGATTTGATAAGCAAAATTACAAGACTGCAAACACAAGATGAAGACTTAAAAACCATAAGAGATATTTTGCAAGAAAAACTCACGTACAAGGATTACTTTCTAAGGGCTGGCGTTCTGTACAAAATTGTGGATGACTACGACTTACTAGTTGTACCAAAGGGAATGCAGAATGAAATTATCCGCAAAGCACATGATAAGGGACATTTTTCGACGAAGAAAACAAAAGAATTAATCTGCAAAGAATATTTTATACCAAAGTTAGACGAAAAGGTTCAAAGGCATATAGCAAACTGTATTCCATGTGTAATAAGTAACCGGAAGCGAGGTAAGCAAGAGGGAGAACTCCATTCTATACCCAAAGAGGGCGTACCGCTACATACCTACCACATAGATTACCTCGGCCCACTCGAATCGACAAACAAAATGTACCATCACATTTTCGCGGTAATTGATTCTTTTACAAAATTTTGTTGGCTCTATCCGACTAAGACGACATCATCAAAAGATGCTATTTCACGCCTGCAAATGCAAAGCGCAATATTTGGGAACCCATTTCGCATTATATCTGATCGTGGTTCGGCGTTTACCAGCGAAGAATTCAAAAACTATTGTGAAGACGAACAAATAAACCATATTTTAATAACCACCGGACTGCCACGTGCTAATGGTCAAATTGAGAGACTTAATAGCGTCGTGATTGCAGTTTTATCCAAGCTCAGCGTGGAAGATCCCAGCAAATGGTATAAGTTTGTTAGCAACGTACAACAAGTGATAAATTCAACGTATCATCGAAGTATAAACACGACTCCATTTGAATTGTTAATTGGTTCAAAAATGAGAACTAAATATGATGTCAATCTAAAGGAACTAGTTGAGCAAGAATGGATGGAAAGGTACAACGATCAACGCGACGAACTACGGAAAGCAGCTAAGCAACAGATTCTGAAAGTCCAGTCTGAGAATCGGAAAAACTTCAACAGTAAAAGAACACAACCCATAAATTACAAGATTGGTGATCTCGTGGCTATTAAAAGGACGCAGTCGGGAGGAGGTCTTAAGTTGAAAGCTAAGTACTTGGGCCCTTATGAAATCGTGAAGGTCAAACCTAATGACACGTATGACGTAGTAAAACATGCAGATAGTGAAGGCCCTAGGCGTACCACCACTTGTGCCGAATATATGAAACCATGGCCCAATGTCAACATCAACTCTTTTGCCGATGATGAAAGCCTTGATGAAGATGCCCAGACAGATGGCCCGCAGGATGGCCGAGATGTGGGATTGAATTCGCCCTAGAGAGAAAAATATAAACATGTCCATTCGTTTTTTAGTTGAGCTAACGACGCGAACACGTGAAGACGATATTCCTAAGATGAACAAATATTAAAGAAATAAAATAAGCAAATGAAATTAAAACGTGTATTAAATTTAATTAAAACATATCCATATTTCTATTATCAAAATTTCCTAACCTGAAGGAGCTCCCTAAAGCTAGCATACATTTTATTGCATAAAACTTCTCAGGAGTTTAATTTAAAAATATAAGTAAATTAATTGATCAGAACCTGTTTTACTTTAAAAGATTATTGTAACTTTTCCTCACTGTATAGAAAAATAGAAGGAACAAAAGATGTTGCCTATTTTACGGGTTTTTTTTTCTAAACAAACACAGCACATATACAAAACACAAAATGTACAAAACACCAAAATATACAAAACACAAACTAAAAATATTCATTATCGCTTTTCTGCCGATTAAATTTTTTTAAACTTCCCTACTATCATTATCTTCTAAAAAAATTTTTTTTTTTACAATATATCCCATATATGTAGGTATAGTGCAGACTTTCATCTATTTCAGCAATAAAAACATTTTTCTTTTCCTTGAGGCTGTTTCACACTTTAAGCACCTTTTGAACTTTCTCTTCCTCTTCTTGTCTTCTTCAAACTGAATTTCTCTCGATATATTTTAAATTTTATGAAAAAAATTTTCTTACCTGGCTATTTTCCTTTGGGTATTCTGAGGTGAGAGCCTTAGCCTTAACTCCCCAGGAAATAGCCAGCTGAAACAAACAAATACATTTTTTTATAACTAAGATATTTTTTGTTTACACTTTGTATTTCATATTTACGTTTTTTCTTCTGTTATAACACTTGAACACAATTTCTTTTCTACAATAATTTTGGCTCTCCACAAACTTATTTTAATATTAAATTTAATTTTAACTTTTACAGCAGATAACAGATAAGCAGATAAGCTGAACCTTCTGCTAGGCTTTCAATTTAACTTCTCCTCAAATTTCCTTCATTCTTTTCTTTGCCTGTCAATATTTTTCCAATAGATTTTCCAATACAAAAAATTTTAGACGTTTTCCTTTCCCGCCAAGAGCCATCTTTTATTACAATAAACAACAATATTTTGTTATTAATTAATAAAAACTATACAAACACTAATAAGTTACCGGGTTTTGCAGACAGAAACGTATTTTAATTACTTAATATGCTCATAACTATTTATTTTAAATTAACATTTAATTTTATGACTAAAAACACAACTCTGTCTTATTTTACTATATACGTTTAGTACCACCTACAACACTGTATTACACAACAAATATATGCTTGCATCTATATAACAGCTGACATGAAACAAAAAGGTAAGTGAAAGGGTTATTAAATAAAATTTTATTGATTTGAATTGTAGGTAACTGTTGCAGTTGAAATATATCTATATCAGTAAACAAAACATAGCACAAGTAAAAGAAACATTGCGAATAAAATTAATAACAAAAGACTATTCAGGGATTAAATACAGAATATAACTACAGGCCATCGCACCCGCAACAAAACTCCGGTTTCGCTGGTGTTAGCCAGAGTAAACGGTGTGCGGGTTTGTGTTCTTTTAGAATCCCAACGTGGGGAACTCCCATGACCCTGAGATCAAGAGTCTCATGCTCTACACTAGAGTTAGCCGGGCAATAAAAATAAGTTTAAAATACCTTTCATCTGTTTAAAGGCATATAATAATGAACATGATTTTTACGGGAACTCTATAAAATAAGTGTACAGGCATTGAACATTTCTAAACCCATTCTCTAGCCAGACCTGGACAACAGCACTCTATCAAATATTTTTTTCAGGAAAAAAAATTGTAGAGGCAACCCATTTTTTTTTTTTCAAACTTCTTCTTGTTACCGATGTAAACACGGTAGTGCACTTAAGATGCAAAAAAAAACTTATAAAACGAACGCCCTTTAAAGGCTAAAATATAATCAAAAGTCTTCGTTGTTTAAACTGCGTCAATACTAATCGGGTTACACCTCTATTAATTTAAATCCTGAACAGGAATTTGACACATCCAGTCTTAGCTACTTATCTCTACAAACTTTTATAAGTAAAAGTTGAAGAAACTCATGAAATGAATCTAGACTATCCATGCCTGGTTTTACGGGAAGTCAATCTTAAATCATTCTATGACATGAATATCAACTTTGTTTTCTCCTTATATTCTAGGGCTTCACAAAATCAAAATAAGATGGACAAGCACAACATGGACACTAAATCTATATTGCACTTAAATATCTATTTCAATCCTACAAAACAAAAAACACAAGTGACGTCACCCAGCAAACATTTATATCACAGATTTTTCTAACCCTAATATTGCAGTTTCCCTTCATTTTTATTGCACTTATTGACCAATCACTGTAAATAAAGTTATAAAAACAATTATTACAGACTTTCTTTCAGGCATGATGCAATGATCAATATATGGATGAACACTACTTGCTTTAGGCAAAATCAAGAAAGCAAAAAATGCGAAAAATTTAGTTTTGTTTAATGTCACCCAGGAATTAAAAAATTCTTGCAAAAATATTTGATACGCTTCTGAAAATTTCTGGTATCTTTATGAAAAAAAAACAATGTTTTCTTTAAAATTACAGGGTTATCTTTATATAGCACCACAAAAACAATTCAAAAAAAATTCTGAGTAAATAATAGAAAACAAAAAGTGGTTTGAAAATTAAAAAAAATAAAAATGAGCAACATATATACAAAATATAAGTAATAAGAAATAAATAAACACATTAAATTAAAAAATTCTTTTATACAAAGTCAACAAAAGATTCAGTTAACAAATAAACGAACACTAAACATAATAAATAAACAATCAAATAATTAAATAAATCATATGTATAAACAAATAATGAAATAATAATAAAACAACACAGTCATGCAAATAAATATAGAAAAAGTAATCATGTATAAAATAACTAAAAATATAAATACACATAAATAAATAAAACATAACTAAAAATAATAATTACAAATATAAATAATTTAAATAAAGTTTCAATATTAAAAATGAGGATTAAATAAAAACGAACTAAGCAAATAACGAAAATAAATAATCAAACAAATAAATAAATAAATACATAATCAAATAAATATACCAATAATCAAATAAATAAATAAATAATCAAATAAATAATAAAATAAATAATCTTCCATATATAAATAATTAGTGAAATAATAAAACAGTCATGCACAAAAAAAAAACAAATAAAATATATAAATAATTAAAAATGTAAATAAAAACATTTCTCCAACATATAATACAAAATAAAACTGAATGAAATAATAATTAAATAAACAGAATACAAACAAATAAAAAAATAATAATAAAGCATGCAAGACAAAACAAACTCAATAAACAATCATTCTGAATATTTGTTTAATGAAATGATGGACGGACGTGAAGTGATTTAGCTAAAACTTTACTAATTCTTTGTGTGGCATAAAAACAAAACTACAACAAAGTTTAACAAGTTCATTTACAGGACTGACGCATATAACGCTGATACAACACACTTCGCGATACACATGATCCGACAGGCTATCAGACATTATACAACAATCAACACTGTCAATGACTTTAAAAAAGCTGAACTCTAAAAAAAATCAAAAAGGAAACGAACACAATACATTTGGGGACGCATTGGGGTCACTCGCAAGCTATCGTGTATCATTCCTGTAAGTATTCCTTCACCATACATCACATTCAGGAATTCCATCCACATACAACACTCCATTTCGTCCTAGAGCGGCTACATGGACCAATTCCTGCAATGGAACTTTAGGCTGCAATTGGGCTATATGAAAAAAATTAGTAGGCTATTGCCACATGCTTTGATGTTTCCACATGCAAAAATTACTGTAACTTAAGATAACTTTTTAGTAAGTTTAAAAATTATCTTAAGTTACCACATTTGTTTGGGCGCCATATTGTTACGGACCGGTTGGTCTGGTGAGGTTTCCGATTAGCTCGTTTTTTTCCCTCTCAGGTGGTTCCAACCCTTCTCACCAGCCGCGTATCCGAACACATAAAAATAGAACAAAAACAAAACTAACAGATCTAAACACACAATATACCACACAAAGAATTTCGAGACAGATGGTCGTCTCAATTGCCCTCCCAACCATGTCGTAGATGCTTCCATAAAAATATTGTTCTACGACCCACTTAGCACTGGATCACTTCTCCACTTACCACTCCATCATTCCATTAATAAAAAAAACTATCCCAAATTCATCTCAAATATACAATCTGCTACATAATTTATTGAACATAAAAAAAATAAATGAATTAATTAAACTTATATTAAATAATTAAAAAAAATTCTCTTTTTACAATATTTTTGACAAAATTTAATTTTTTTTTAAACATCTAACATTTCCTTCTATTTCTTTTTCCTTTTATCGTAACTATCTTTCTTTTTATTCAGGCCCATATCAATCACATAAATAATTATTTCTATTATCAAAATTTCCTAACCTGAAGGAGCTCCCTAAAGCTAGCATACATTTTATTGCATAAAACTTCTCAGGAGTTTAATTTAAAAATATAAGTAAATTAATTGATCAGAACCTGTTTTACTTTAAAAGATTATTGTAACTTTTCCTCACTGTATAGAAAAATAGAAGGAACAAAAGATGTTGCCTATTTTACGGGTTTTTTTTTCTAAACAAACACAGCACATATACAAAACACAAAATGTACAAAACACCAAAATATACAAAACACAAACTAAAAATATTCATTATCGCTTTTCTGCCGATTAAATTTTTTTAAACTTCCCTACTATCATTATCTTCTAAAAAAATTTTTTTTTTTTACAATATATCCCATATATGTAGGTATAGTGCAGACTTTCATCTATTTCAGCAATAAAAACATTTTTCTTTTCCTTGAGGCTGTTTCACACTTTAAGCACCTTTTGAACTTTCTCTTCCTCTTCTTGTCTTCTTCAAACTGAATTTCTCTCGATATATTTTAAATTTTATGAAAAAAATTTTCTTACCTGGCTATTTTCCTTTGGGTATTCTGAGGTGAGAGCCTTAGCCTTAACTCCCCAGGAAATAGCCAGCTGAAACAAACAAATACATTTTTTTATAACTAAGATATTTTTTGTTTACACTTTGTATTTCATATTTACGTTTTTTCTTCTGTTATAACACTTGAACACAATTTCTTTTCTACAATAATTTTGGCTCTCCACAAACTTATTTTAATATTAAATTTAATTTTAACTTTTACAGCAGATAACAGATAAGCAGATAAGCTGAACCTTCTGCTAGGCTTTCAATTTAACTTCTCCTCAAATTTCCTTCATTCTTTTCTTTGCCTGTCAATATTTTTCCAATAGATTTTCCAATACAAAAAATTTTAGACGTTTTCCTTTCCCGCCAAGAGCCATCTTTTATTACAATAAACAACAATATTTTGTTATTAATTAATAAAAACTATACAAACACTAATAAGTTACCGGGTTTTGCAGACAGAAACGTATTTTAATTACTTAATATGCTCATAACTATTTATTTTAAATTAACATTTAATTTTATGACTAAAAACACAACTCTGTCTTATTTTACTATATACGTTTAGTACCACCTACAACACTGTATTACACAACAAATATATGCTTGCATCTATATAACAGCTGACATGAAACAAAAAGGTAAGTGAAAGGGTTATTAAATAAAATTTTATTGATTTGAATTGTAGGTAACTGTTGCAGTTGAAATATATCTATATCAGTAAACAAAACATAGCACAAGTAAAAGAAACATTGCGAATAAAATTAATAACAAAAGACTATTCAGGGATTAAATACAGAATATAACTACAGGCCATCGCACCCGCAACACTTTATCGAATGAATTTAAATGAATAATAATTTAAAAATAAATAAATAAGAGTAAATAATAATGAACACTTACACCATTAATTGTTCAAGTTCAATTTTGATCTTGAAAAATTCGCAATTTTTTTTCTACTATTCTAGAGTTTATTTTTTTTTTAATATCTTTAAACGAATTTGGAATAAAAAACACAATCGCAATATTTTTATAAGTTTCCCCATAAAGTAAAACAAAGTAAGAAATCTTTGGGGTAAAACTTAATCCATTTAAATGACGAAACTGATTTTCATATGTGTTAATCTGATACTTTTTTCGGGGCTCTGAAATTTTCAAATTTTTTAAAATATGGATATGGGTATCATTTTAAAGGTTTTGAAGAGATCTTTAAGAAAACACTAAAATTTTTTAAAAATGGCTAACCCATTGAGAGCCGATGTCATTTTTATGTAAAATTATATAAATGCAGTTCAGTTATTTTTTTTAAATTTTTAATTTTGTCATTCCAATATTTGCTTTTTTGATTGGAGTTATTTCACTAAACAAGACTTTTATAGATGGTGAAGGGTATATAAGATTCGGTATAGTCGAATATAGTACTCTTGCTCTACTTTCACTTAATATCAAATTTTGTATACGAGGGCTGCTATATATATTTCTGGCCTGGCAACACTGAGTGCTGCCAAGTGCAATCTGACATTTCCATTAGAAAGTTTGTCATTTTTAAGCATAATCGTACTCAAAACGTTTTGACGTACGACCATTACTTGTGTTGTTAACAGTGACTTGAAAAAGTTAATATAGAAAAAAATGGAATTAACTCGTGAACATTTTCGTGCCATCATTTTTCACAAATTTCGGCGTGGATTATCACGACAAGAGTGCATTGTTAAACTTAAATTTTTGTATGGCGATGAAGCACCATCCTATAGCACTGTGAAAAAATTGTATAATGAATTTAATCGTGGCCGAAGCTCGCTCAAAGACGAATTCCGTGAAGGTCGTTCAAAAACGGCTGTTGTGCCAGAGAACATTGATGCCGTGCGTGAACTCATAATGCAAGATCCACATGCGACATACCGAGAGATAGAGACATCCTTGGACATTTCTTCCACCAGCATACATTCGATACTGCATGAACACCTGGCCGTAAAAAAGGTTTGTTATCGTTGGATCCCGCACAATTTGAAAGCCGCTCAAAAAAAGGCTCGTGTCAATTGGTGCAAAGAAATGTTGCAAAAATACGATTGCGGTGCTTCAAAAGAAGTTTATAATATCGTCACAGGTGACGAATCATGGATCTATGCGTATGAGCCCGAAACGAAACAACAATCGACCATGTGGGTCTTCAAAAACGAGAAAAATCCAACGAAAGTTGTTCGTGGAAGAAGCACTTCGAAGCAAATGGTCGCCTGTTTCTTCGGCAAAACTGGTCATGTGGCGACTGTTCCGCTTGAGCAACGTAGAACGGTCACTTCTGAGTGGTACACTACAATTTGTTTGCCTGAAGTCATCGGAGAAATTCGAAAAACCAACAAGAGAAGACGAATCATTGTTCACCATGACAATGCGAGCTCTCACACATCGGCTCAAACCAGAGCGTTTTTGACCGGCCAAAACGTCGAATTAATGGGTTATCCGCCGTACAGCACCTATTGACTTCTTGTTTCCGCACATCAAGAAAAAAATGCGTTGTCAACGGTTTTCGTCGCCAGAAGAAGCTGTTGAAGTGTTCAAAAACCATGTTTTAGAGGTGTCTCAATCGGAGTGGAAAAAGTGCTTCGACAACTGGTTTGAGCGCATGCAAAAGTGTATTAATCATGCTTGAGAATACTTTGAAAAACAATAAAACCATTTTTGATTATAACGATTCGCATTTTCACTATTAGGCCAGAAATATATAGAGCAGCCCTCGTATTAATAAATAAATCGAGTTTTCGATTTTAGAATTATTAACATAAAATGTTATGTTATTGTTATAATTTTTTTTAAATATTCGTTTTTTGTGCAATTAATTAAGCAATTTCTCTATAAATAAAGCCTTTTTTTAAATTAAAAACTTTTGTTTTTAAATTCTATATTTTTAACTCTTTTTTGTTGTGTAAAAATTTTATTATAAAAATATAAATTATTTATTATTTTTTTCAAAGGCTAAAAATTTAGTTTTAATTTATCTGAAAGAAGCTGTAATTTATTTTAAGTCAGAGTTAATTGTTTTTTTCTTTTTTAGGATAAAAAACTATCATCTTCAACCAAAAACTTCATCTTTTAAATGTATGAGTAATATACTCACTCTTTGTTATTCAAAAGTAACTTTTCATGTCGTTATACAAAAACAACACAAGAAAATTTTGTATTCAAAATTATTATTAAAATCATAAACTAATAATAAACCAAATGAGAATTGAGTGATTTTTAAACAAAATTTTAAGAACACTTTCTCACTCTTTTCGTATAGTCCAAGTGTATTGAAATACATATATATTTTCAAAATAGAAAATTTCGCAAATTCACAAAAAAAAAATAATAATAAAATGATTAAAATTTAAGCTTTAGGAGTTACAACTGTTGATCTCATTATGTGCTCTGCCCGGTATTGCCGGGTTGCAGACTTAGATGGCTAGGCGATAGATTTCATGATGTGCAAAGTGACCTCACTCACTGTAATCTGAAAGATGTTGTCTGCTTCATCAAGGAAGTCAGGAAGCTAAGGGATGGCCGGTAAAGAAATAGTGGTTCTTGATTTAGAAGGAAATTACAATGGATCTCTGGGCCTGTGAGTGGAGCTATCTTCTTTGTGGACACAATCCGTCTAAGCATAAACATGCCTAAGTTTTAATTACATGTGTTATAACCATAAAATACTGCTGTTCAAATCAAACTTAGTAAAGGGCGGTTTACTTGGTCACAGAAGTCTTACATGTCAAATTTTTGTGCAAAAGAGTACAAGTGGGATCGTCTAAACAAAATACATAATAAATCTGCACAAATTGAGAGCAAATACGGATGAAAATTTGACAGTCGTATGGCTGTCTTTGTTTTTTTTTTTTGGAAATTGTCAAAAGACAATTACGAATCATTAGATCAGGGACGCATTTTTCTGCAAACCGCTATTTTAGTTTTGGTGTGTTTTACCCATACCAATTGTGTAAACGCAAAAATAATCTATCGTAAGGAATGGAATTTTATATTATTTTATCTTGGATTTTACGTACGTAAAGTAGTACCGCCTAAACCCCCCTTAAAATACCATAGCCATAACCGTTGCCTTATGGTGCACAATCGTACTTTTCTGTGAAAAGTTCAGAGGACCAGAACTTAGAAAATATGAACGAGCACCATTTTTTTCATTCGATACTTTTTTCTTATTTTTTAATTCTTTATCATATTCTTTATATTTGTTGTTTTTTGATTGGAGTAACGTCACTAAGCTAGATTTGTTTCAAAAGATACGGAAAAATTAGAGGAACATGGAGCGATCTTCTTTAGCATAATTTTCAAAGCCACGTCTGGTCTATTGGCGTTTTTAAATTTTTTCTTGATCATGTAGTGTCTTGGCAAGGTACATTTCAATACGAACACGGGCAGAAAGACGGACATTGTTCAATCGTAGTTCGCTATGCATAAGAACTCAAAATATTAATACTTTATGGATCGGAAATGGATATTGTAGAAATTACAAACGGAATGACAAACTAAGATATACTAGTTTCAGGTCTGTCTTAAAGAACCAAAATCTTTCTATCATAAGCGTTGCACTTTGTCACGAGGGTGGCCAAAAATGGTTAAAGTCAATGGTAGAATTTGAACGTCATATATATTCCCTTAACACTCTGGCCAGATGATATCTAAAATATCTTCCTAAAATGTTTACAAATTTTAATGTTATATTCGTAGTGGTTCAAAGTTAAGGTTTGTTTACAGCATACGAAATTTATGGAAAAATCCCATATTTTTTTGTTCATTTATAATTCTAAGAATTTTAGTATTTGAATGTAACGGCTAACAAAATTGATAACAGGGTTGTAAGTGATGCTTTTAGTTATAATTAAAACACTGTCTTTGTTTACAAATATTGATCATATGTCATATACCGTTGGAAAAAAGATAATAGTGAGGCATTCACCCTTTATCTGTTTGGCGTCGTCAATATCGTGGTCAATTTTGAGACAACATCAACAAAACATCAATACTAATTTGGTATTCCCTAACAAACTAATGACGACGTTGCCTGTTTATCGATAATATTAAAAAATAAAACACACATATCTAATATTTGAGTCAGTTGATTCAATTTGTTTTCCAAAAAAAATTTAAATTTTGTATAAAAAAAAATATAATACCTATAAACAATAAAATAAGCAAAACTATTACAAACAATTAAAATAAATAGTCTAAGGGCCTTTATTACAACTTGCCGTTAGTTGAAGGTAGGATTTTGTCTGCATTATCAAAACTGGATGCTGTCTAACTCTTCCACTAAATTTTCAAATTGGCAGAAGTTGGTAATTTTAGTTTTCTCCATTTTTTTTGTTATTTTGTGTATTTCTTATTTTGTTACTTTAAATATTGCTGTATACTTTTTTATTTTTCTTAAATTTTCCTTTGCACACAACACAACTCAACATCAAAAATGGCGACGACAAACTAAACGGCAACATCAACATCAATCGTTCATAAAAAATACCAAACATATGTCGACAGTTATCGATTTATGACACTATTGACGAAGAAAAACGACGTCGTTTTGTGCTGACGACGCCAAACAGAATATGGCTGATTGTCAAGATTTTTCAGCAACTTTGAACTTTCGTAGAGAATTTAAACGAAAGTAGAAATAACACTTTTCCGTTTTTTTTGCATTTTGTACCTACGAGTTAATATATTCAAAGTTCTGTTGCTCAAAATTGTCCGAACTCAGTTTATGATTGTTTTTTAGTCTCAACCTTTAAAAAATTTGCATAAGAGATAGATTTGAAACTGAGTTGAGTAACTGGCTAGATAGCGAATTATTTGCTGAATTCATTTGTAATGTAAGTTTCCGCATAAAGTTGGTTTTGCAATAAAACTAAATTAGCCCAGTTCACAATCTTGTGCAAATTGTCTTGCATTATAGCATTTGCAAAATTATGTAGCATATTTTACTCATTACTATATGTTTTGTTGGTGTAGACTAAAATTATGCTACACAATTTTGCAAATGCTATGATGCAAGACCATTTGCACAATATTGTAAATTGGGCTATTGTGTTTCACGACATATTTTAAGAAGGAAATACAAGTAGTAGAGGCGACTGAATGTTTTTTATGAGGAGGGTTCAATAAAAATAAAAAAGAAGGCGAGTGAAAGAAGTTGTCGCTTGTTGTATGGATGGTGAGTGCGGTGCTTGTCCGCTTTTTTCGAAAATTGAATATATGTTACACAATACTTTCAAGAATATTCATATGCAAAGTGACTTATCTGATTTCTAATTTAAAAGTTATAATAATTTTTAAATTTCACCTCCTAACTATAGCTGCTTCTATTTTTGACCACCTGTTGTCTGAAATCGCGACACAGTACGTTATATTGATAGCAAATTTTAGAAAATAGTCTGAAAAGGTGTGAGAAGGTGTGAAAATACATATTATAGTAAATACTTTTATATTATTTGTTAATGAAGAAAAAGTTTTAATTATATAATAGATTTTATTATTAAGTTTTACATACTAAAAAAATCATACTAAAATGTATTTTTAAACTTAAATTTAATTTTACATAATTAACTACCAGTTAAGTATATACCCCTTAAGTCTATTTTTTAGCACTTATAAATTTGTAAATTATAGCTCTGCTATTTTAATCTTATATTAAGTTTAAAAATGCAAACTCCCACCTCCTTTGTCATGTTGTTTTTAAATAAAAACTCCTTGATTTTATTTTTTGTAAAAAACTAACTTTTTACAAAACGAAAGAAAAATTATCTTAATAAAATAAAAATGTAAGTCACGTTTTTTTAATGTATTTTAATCATTCCTATTTCTTGCGTTATTTTTGTAATTATCATCTGCAAAAAAAAAAATGTAGGCTGTACTCATGGTGTCATTTTGTTTGTTATAGAACTTAAAAATGATAGAAATTTGTTCAATTCTATTAAAATATTTTGTTTTTTTATCTAGTTGTAGACAGACAGTTTAATTGTATCTGTTGTATAGTTGTATTGCGTGGGAACCAATAAATATATAGACATATACTACATATTTAGTATAGCAAATGAATAAATTTAATTCGGCTTAAGTTCACGTTCTTATAATTCCTAAATTTATTAAAACAGACTTATTATTTTCAAATTTTGTTAATTAAAAAGAAAACAGGAAAAATTAGACAGTAGGAGAATGCAATGCAGATTTTCTGGATCGCTACATTCGTCATTAGCATTATTCGCATCAATTTGCTTCAGGTTGTGTACGTTTTAAACATTATCTATTTAACCCAATAATTTGATAAATAAGAATATGAGGAATTTTCATAATAATTATGTAAAACACAAGCTGAGGCTTTTGTCATTGTTCTTTTTATTAACCATCACACATATTTGTCCCTACCTTCTGCCACAAATGCCGTTTTATTTTTTTTACATACTTTTTTCTTCACAGTAGATGATGTTTCAGTATCATACTAATTGTTGTGCAAGAAATATAAATAGGCGGTGCCTTGCGTGTAATCCCTATGTGAGTTTCATGGTAACCGAGCACCCATTTTATTTACTGTAAGTTAATGACCTCTCAGTTAATGCACATTTAGCTTTTGTTTATTTGTTATTTTTTAATATTTTGTTTTTTTTTTTTTTTATAGGACTAGCACTCAGGGAATGATCCCTACTTATGCAACGCATAATGCCAAAAGTAGGAAATTAGGTTATGGGAAGGAGTATAGCGGGAGTAGTGCTTGTTACCATTAGATTTAAATATTTACCAATTATAATTAAGATAATGTAATTAACTTTGCAGTCTTGATAACCATGTATTTGGTGGTGAAACACATTATGGCAGATGAGGAAATCACGCTCTACATTAATAGTCAGGCACTTGGAAGTGGTAAAGTCTTAATTCAAGTCGGTTTAAATGTATAGTTTCAAATTTTGTTTCGTTAATGAATGAAAGAATGAAGTTGCCGGAGAGTTTGACCGGAAATAGTAGCAAGAGTGTAGAGACGGTAAAACTATCTATTTTTATTAATATAGATGGCTAAATAGCCAAGTTTCAGAAAAAAATAATCGTTCTTGCAGGAGTAGAATGGCCAAAGTCAAGCTATTTTATGGAAAAATTAGAGGCAGTCGTGGTGTTTTGGCTGCTGCCACGAAGGACATAGACCGATCTTGCTGATTTACAATAGAAAAATTTTCTAAACTGTGTCTGCTCGATTTCAATTCGAACACGGATGGGAGCACGGTATAATGGAATGTCAAATTACTTTTTTTTATTATAAGTCGACATTAATATAACATTTGCTTTTACATTATCACACCTTCTCATAAACTTAGGTATTTAACAAACTGTAATATAGTGTGAAACGGACTTAAGCAATATTTTTAGGTGTAGATTGACAATATCGTCGCAGTCATCATGGAAATTAGGTGGCCTACCGAAATTTACCAGCACAATTAGAAAACACAATGAACCGACTCTATGAAGGATTTTAAAAAAAAACTTTAAGGTGATTTAATGTGTGAAAAATACAGAAAAAGGGTACGCCTCTCATTCTGATAAAGAGGTTATTTTGTCACTTACATACATTTCACCGGCCAATCAACCCTAAACAGAGGTACATTAAAATGAAAATGAATAACAAATGAAATGAATATCAAATGCCGCTATTCGTATATATTCTGAAATACAAGTCGACAAAGTAAAATTTTATGTTGAAAAGAAGAACGAAATTTCCAAAAATTGGTTTTGTTTTCCATAAAGTGATACAGTTTTTAAAGAAGACGCAAGAAACTCGTTACAACCAATTTTATTCTACTTTTTGGTGTACATTTTTAACGTTTAAAAAGCCAATAAATTTCAATTCTTTAACATTGACGTTTAAAATTTATTGCTGTAGTTGTTTTCTTTTTTTTCAACAAAATTTCGTTTAATTGCAAAAAGCAAAAGAATTAACTGAACATTTATTATTCCAATCAGACAGTAATTAAACTGAATGTCTTTTATTATGAAAATAACAATGTAAATTGAGATTTAACAATTAAAGTTGGTTGAACTGCGAAGAAATTTTATTTAAAATAAATTTACAAAAGGTGTAAATGAAATGAACAAAAGGACAAAATGTTTAGAAAGTAAAACTGATGGCTTTTAAAATAAATGTATCGCCATCGGGACCAACTGTATTATTTCGCCATGTGCATAACCACATGTACCACATACTGCATATTTCCCATTGAATAGTTTAAATCGGCATAAGAAAGTTGCATGTTTCTTAAGGTTGTTGTCCCAACTTAGTAAATGAAAAGTTTGCTGCTTCAGGTGAAAACTCTCCAATAAACAACAACCACCTGCAGTAACCTGAAGTAACTTCAATCAAAATAAAAAAATATATGGGGCGTCAGTGTAGGAACACAACAGACAACGGCAACGGAACGATTTATCGTTACTGAAAGTTTGTGAACAAAATAACGACGATTCTCTGATGGCATTAATAATATTTATTTTCATTTCAGTTTTGTGTTTGTTTTCAAAAATATTTTCTTTAAATAATGTATTACATTTAAATGAATCAGATGAATTCTATTGAAAAAAATCGATGAAAAGTAAAGAACATTAAGTACATTTAAGATGTTCATGGCATTAGAGTCTATTGGATTTCTATAGATGGTGAAGGGCATATAAGATTCGGCATAGCCGAATATAGTACTCTTACTTGTTTTCAATTCTCTTTAAAAGTTTCAGCGAACGTACACAAAGCAAATATTAAAAAACCCCACAATATTCAAGCCATGACATTTTCTGTACCCATCTACACCTCTTGTAAAGAAACTAAACATTTCATGAAACTAGTTTCGTGAAAAATGCCGTCGTGTAAAAAAGCTTTAACAAACACGAAATGTACACTATCCCATGCCATGATAGATCGTATAATACTCATTTAAAAAGTGCTATTGTGCATTTGTTTTAAAACAAGAATAACGATTAAACAAAGTACTCGTAACAAGCAAAGAATTTTTCTGAATTATATGAAATAAGTTTCCGTGTTTTATTTACGTGTCATTTTAATAATGAAAATAGCGTAATTCTAATTGTGCAAATAAATCTTTTATAATCCTATTTTATTTAACAGTTAAGAACATGACAAAATTATAATATTATAAATTCATTAACAATCAAGAAACTGTAATCAATTTGTTTTGACATTTTTACGTGATATAAGTAACTTTCGAATAAATACTTTTGTTTAATAAGAGAAAAATATTAAAGTAAAATCAGTATTTTTATAACAAACATCAGCTTCTTATGATATTACTGTCGTTTTACTTATAATAGGTCTGTCTGCGTACACATATTTTGCATCATTTTCTGCAAAATCTTTTAAAATGCTGTCTGCGTACTCCAAATCTGTTGCAGCGGAAGAGCCAAAAGAGAAATTTTGGACAATTGGCAGTTAGAGAACTTGCAAAATGTTGCTGGAGAAATTTCTGCTTGCAAAATTTTGCAACTAGTTTGAACAGCTGTTTTTATTTACTTTTTGAATGAAATAATTTTTGTGAAAAAAATAAAATTTGAAATTTAACAATGGCAGAGGTAAGTAGTTGTATTGATTTTTAATGTTTATAATAAATTATATTAAACAAAACAATTTTGAGTATACCACAAAATAGATGCATAGGCAATGATATATTTTCCAGACTAAAGCCTTTTCTTATAAAGCAAAACGAAAGAAATTGTGTAAAGCTGAATATGGAAGAAATAGTGCCCAATTACTGCGAAGAAGAATTTCGAAGACATTTCCGGATATCGAGGCAACTGTTTGAAATCCTATGCGATCGGTTTACTGAGTATTAGCTACTGGAAAAGTAACCAGACAGACCTAATTACTTGACTGACTACACGGCAACAATTGAAACCAATCACATTTGTAGTAGTGTAGAGTGCAACAAACATTGTTTAAGGAACGATAATATTTAATTTTCAGCATAATTTTGCACAACAAACTGTAAAAGACTGACTACACGGCAACAATTGAAACCAATCACATTTGTAGTAGTGTAGAGTGCAACAAACATTGTTTAAGGAACGATAATATTTAATTTTCAGCATAATTTTGCACAACAAACTGTAAAAGACACGCGCATCTTATGGTTTTCTTATCAACCCACTATCAAATGTGAACTTAAAGGTGGGAATACTAAAGATCCTAAAAATATTATTAATATTCTTTCAAGTTTATTTGGTAAATATTTATAATAACAAAGTTTTTTTTTAATGCGAAAATTTCCATTATGTTTTGTTTACTCAAACTAATCGGTCTATTGTAGTTTTTTTTGTTGCAAATTTAGAATTTCTTAAATAATTTATTTTTCTTATCTTCTCTGACGATTAAATTTTAAAACTATTTTACTTGTATTCACCTTTCTGTCCCTGTAGAAATTAAAAAAACTTTATTACAAAAAAATAATAATAAAAAAAAAAAATAATAATTAAATTCATAATGGTTGTAGCGCCTGTATATCAATAGGTTCTTTGATGAATGTAAGTGCATATCAAACTCAAGTTCAACGCAAATATTTTTATTGTACCAAAAACAGACATATTTCGAGAATAAAACTATATTTTAAGAAAATAAATATACAATTTTTTTAGTAAGTGGTATAAAACTGCGCGCCACTTGAATAGCACATCCTTTGTTGTTTAAAAAATTTAAATTTTTCCCAAAAGCTAATTATGTGGCAACTTTTAGAATTTTTCATGTCCCTACAGGGGCATTGACAGTGTGATTGACAGCATGTGATTTCTTTTTGATTTTTTTGCAAACAATTTAATGCAAAATTTGCCTGATTTTTGGAACAAATTTAAATGCAATAAGTAAGAGCACCGTCGTCTATGCCGTCTCTTATATACCTTCACTATCTTCTATATATATAAAAATAAGTTGTCCTATGCTTGTGATTTTATAACTCGAGAACCACACAACCGATTTTCAAACATGCGTTGGAAAGGTCTACTTTTACTGATTGTTTATAAAAAAAAGAAACATGGAAAACTTTCTACGAAAATGCATTATATGCGCACTTTTATGGTGGTGTGTTTTCCCTATATAAAATGTATTTTTTCTTATTACATAACATTTTGTGGGTATAAGGCTGTGTTTGCTCGCGAAATTGGACTTATTTAACTTCTGCGGATTTATTGATCGTCATTTAAGTGGAAAGTCCATAGAACAGGTTCTATGCTTTTTACGCTTTCAACACTTCTTAAACGTCAAGTTACATTCAACCCTTTTTTTTTTTATTAAAACGGCTCTTTAAAACAAAAAACAAGAAAAAAGTAATTATTAACACAACAATATTTATCGATACCATTGCAATAAAACATAAATAATTTACCATCCTTAGCTATCAAAACAGCTGAAATTTTTTCATGGCGCATGAGAAGCGTAGAAAGCAAACAAACTTCTTGAGTTCTACGCGTTCATGCTTTCTATGCTTTGTATTGTGTAACTTGTCACATATATTTACATGGTTTCTAATTTCTTAAGAGAAGCGTATAAAGCGTGTACGCATAAAACGCATGCTTTGGGCTTTGACCTTTATATTTACAGTGCGAGCATTGACATATTATAATTATTGATTTGAAATCTTTTAAGTTAAAATTAAAAAATATAAAAAATAAAACTTGCTTGGAAAAGTGGTCGTAGTACGATAATTCTCATCGCGGTAGCGAAGCGCCCCGCAAACAATTAGTAAAAGTATAACCACATGTACAATAATACAGATTTCCCATTGAATACTTTTAATGAAAATCGCATAAGATATTCTTTCATACATTGTAACATTGAACATTGTAAGTTTTGCTCAGGGCTGTAGTAAATGAAGAGTTTGTTGTATCAGGTAAAAGCTACCAATTTTTCTATCTTTTTTCATTAATTTTTGATCATAAATCACAACTACCTGCAGAAATACAAATGAGCGCTTAAATCAAAAAATTTTTTCTTAAATATTCCCTTTTCCATCTGCAATGAAGGGATGAACTTTGAAAAACAAGTATGTATAAACACAACACAAAACGTTGATATTAATTATCGAAAACTTTACTATTACAAATTAGCAAGACGGGTTCATGTCATATATAAAAAATCTGTGTACTATTTTTTATATAAAAAGTTTGGCATTCGTTTCTACCAGCAAAAAATAATAAATTCTCGAACGCTGCCACCTGGTAATTGATTTGCCTTGGCAGCAGCTACATAATAAAAATATGATTTTTTTGTATTATAGTGATATCACTTTAGCGATTTTTAAAGAAGCATAGTACTCTATTCGATTTTTCGAAAAATGTTGAGCAACATGAATTATTTCGCTTGAAAAATTTGACAATTAGCTACTAGTGCCAACACAGCGTTTTAGAAAATAATTATCGTTTTTATCGCTTTCAAGAATTCCACATTGTCTGGATAAAATTTGAAATTTACTGAAGCCGAAGAGAAATAAATACTCATTCACCTAATACAAACTTATGGAATTTATCCCATACATACGTTTTTATTTTTTAATTGCAGTAATGATCAAACACTTTTCTGCATCAATAAATTAATTTATGTCTTTTTCTCTTTTTAAATGTCCACTTTTTAATTTTTCTTTTATAAATTTTTTGAACACAAAAAAATAAATCAAAACAAACGGTCTGAAAAAATTGTTTTTAAAAAATTCCGTACGAAGAAAATGTTGACAAGAACATTTATTAGTAGGAAAACATGCTGCAAAAACATTTCGTGACTATTTCACAAATAAACAGAGTACTACTTTAGCAACATTATTTCTTATTTATTTCGCAGTAATTTTTTTATATGGACTTTTTCAACATTTCGCACGAAATTATAGTTATAGATGTTCTACACAAGAATTTTTTTTCTTATAATCGGCAATTGAAAATATTGTAGGGGTCACGATGTATATATAAGTTTTTTAACCAGCAAGTACTAAGAACAGAAGTAAATTTTTAAATAAATATTGGTCACACAAAAAGGAATCGTAATTTTAAAAACATTTTATACATTATTTTGAAATTTGTACAATTATTCTTTGTATACTTTCACCATGATAATTATATTATTTTTAATTCGAAAAAATGACTTATACGGCATTTACACTATGCAATTTTTCATGAAACTATCATGCAATTTTTGTTGGCTTGTGAAGCTCCTCCTGCAATATGGTATTACCTGAGTTTTGAGGGGATGTTACTGTTGCTAATGTTTTCTTTTAGATAACGCATAACGCTGTAACTTAAGTAGAAAATAGAGAAAAAAAGCCTCAAAAAATTGCATAGTTTAAATCTGGACTTATATAAAATGCTAGCAGTGCCCACTAAATCGTCGGTGTAGCATTTATATTTTTTTTAATTTAAATTTGGAAAAATATGTTTTAAATATTTATTAAAAACTATGTAAAAAGTGTTAAAAGTGTTCTATCTGCAAAAATAAAATGTGCTGACAACTGTTTAAGTACAATTATACAGGTAAAATTGAGTGATTTTACATTTGTGCCTCTATTTCTCTACAAAAAAAAAAAAAATTCTATATTTGAACCAAGGTTTTAAAGAATCTCATCAAAAAATTTTACTTAAATCTATCCAGCAGCTTTTACATAATGCGAACCCAGACAGACAAAAATTCTAAGAGAAGGTATTTTGTATTCCAAATCAATTACTACCTTTACCAACAACAATATTTCATGTACAATAATGATCCTGTTACAGTTTTATTAGAGATGTACACTTAAATCTTTAAATAAATAATTTTAATTTAAAATTATTATTTTCTTTTTTATAATAAGTGAAGACATGTAGTCTTATAGTACTGACATCACTTAACTGTTTATTGGTGTCAACAAAAATAGAAATTAATTTAATTCGACCGCAGCGGCAAATTCAGCCTAGACAACAACCTGCCGCCTTCTTCTCTTGCTGTCGCGACAAGAGCAGCGTTACAAATGTTGGTATCATCGCAAATATAGGCGTGACGCACGAAAGTGCCGAAGCCATTGCATCCGTAAACTGAGGCGAATAAAACCCGTCACTGCCGTCGAAACCAATTGACTTGTAACGCCTGTGGAGAATCCTGGTAAAAGTTCTTCCACAGAAATTCAAATACTTCGCCTATTTCGCTGATGTTTCATGTTTGCTTTTGACTTCGAAATCGTTTGATATCCGTCCTACCACCATCGACTTGTATGCTGCCAATGGGTAACCTATCAAGGTCATTGGTGAAAAACGAGTCAAATTGGACCTTGGACTTTAAATCGTTTATAATCGGCGATGTAACAACACTAATAATCGGCTCAGATTTTATAAAATATTACGATTTACTAATTGGTATTAAACGCAATAGACTTCTTGATAACAACACCAGTCGTAAATCAAAACTCACAACGCCATTGATCACCGACGTCGCAGCCATAAAAATGTTTAACGAAAACAACATCTTTGCCGACCTTCTTCGCGAATTCACCGACATAACCACACTTTCACCACTTGGCTCCAAAACGAAATCAAAATAATCATTCTCATATAAACACATGTATTCTATTTTTGACATTTTGCAGTCGGTAGCTGCTGCCTCGAAATGTTTAATGCTTTAGAATTTTCGATTTTTTTTTTAACAGAAATGCTGTATCTAGAAAGATTTTTTTATGCCGATTTTTTTTTTAACTATTGAAAGGGAAAACTGCACTCTGGTATATGTGGTTATGAAGGGAATAAAAAATTCGGCATAGCCGAATATATGACTTTTACTTGATTTTTAATAGTCTGGTAAGGCTGCCGTTTTTGTTGTGAAGTTGTACTAAAGGTGGTGTTGTCAGATTTAGCCAGTTGCTGTAAATGCGCTCTCATACTTAAAAATATATTTTTTTAAAGATAATTTCTAAAGAAATTTTTTTCATAAAATTAAACTGTGGAAACATCTTTAGTTGTTAATTTATTAAAGAGCGTACATTTCAATTAATTAACATCTTTTATCGTGATGGCATTGCATACATCTTTTGAGAAATTTTCGAGTGTGTATTTGTTACGGTTGAACTAATAGAGGCGTTTTTACCCGCTGGAAACCAAACCCTATGAAATTTCAGCTAAAATGAAGTGGTAAGCGTTTTTCTGTTTTTGTTCATAATTTCAGAATTTCAGCATCAAACCCTTTTAAATTTCTATGCCAATACTTTTTATCACAATACATCATGAATACATACGTAAGTATGTATGGAATTACCAATAAAAATTTTTGAATATTTCAAACCATTTCAAAAAGAAAAATGAGTTGCAGTATTTTATTGTGTTGCGTTAGATGATAAGCACAATTTAATTATTGCTTAAACTTCAATGAACTTTAATTAAAAATTAACTATTGTCTTTACTGATTTACTGGCAAATATTATTTTTCTTTAACTACCTTTAACTTGTTGTCCAACTTTAACTTAATTTAAAATCAACTGACAACCCAATGTCATTGACATTTATTTAAAATCTAGACATAAGGAAAACAACTCCATTTGGTTTAACGTCATAAACAACTCATTCAAGACACTGCTATAGGAAATTTGGTTTTAGAACAGGAATTGATAAGCATGATTGATAGATTGATTATTTATTAAAAACATGAATGAAGATAAATCACTTTTGGTGACAAACGGACGAGCCCAGAAAATCTACACACGAATAAGCGGTTTAATAATTTAACTGCACACAACATAAAAAAAGTTTTTTTTTAATATATTAAAAGACATTTCTAAAATATTAATAAACAAAATAAAAAATACAGTCTTGGAAAAAATAATAGTAACAATTCTTGTAAACTTCTTTTACTTTCCCTTAAAACTGGAATACGCATTAATAATAAATTAATGTACTTAAAACAAATAATTTTTATTGTATCTGGAAAATCTTAAAAATATAAATTTTCCCAGAAGGTGTATTACTATAAAAAAGGGTGTACAAAAGTTAAGATAATATTACTAAAAATATTGTTGTTTTTTTAACTGTGAAACGCAGGCACTTCAAATTTGCACAGTGTATGTAAAACTAAAAAAATTAAATTTTAAATTAAATGGTGTTCCTATAGAGATGTGAGTTTTACGGACGTGGCCTTGTTTTTAAACTTTAAGAGGCAAAAAAATTAAATTTAATTTTTCCGCTATAAGAACAACTACAAACATTTTAAAATAAAATTAAAATATAAAGGGGTTTCCTAGGGTAACGTGACACAAGATCTGTACAAATATGTCTGCTTTAAAAACAAGTGTAAACAGTAAATTTAAAAATTAAGGTTTGTGATTTAGACGAATATGGGCTGATATCTTAAACCGTTGTAGGCTGTACAGATTATGTACTTTTGAGTCTGCGGGCAGAACAGCACAACAAATTAAATTAAAATTAAATAAAGGGTGCCCCGATAGTAAAAAAAGCCTTTCCTGATGGTAGTAGAATTTTACCTGCCAACAAATATGTAATAATTCTTGAAAAAGCCCACTTTAAAACAGCAAACTTAAAATCATTGTTCTACAAGAAAAGTTACATCAATTATGGTAACACCCTTTAATTTCTAAATTCAAATTGTAGACTTGTTATTATTGCGGACATAACAATCTAGATTTCTTGTACATTTCCACACACATCAAATTACATCAACTATTGGGGCACCCTTTTATTTCCAAATCCAAATTTTGTACTTGCTGTTATAGTGAACTCAGCAACTCAGGTTCTTTGTAAATTTTCTGACTACATCTGTTCTGTTTCTGACTACATGGCCATATTAATGAAATTAAATGAACTAATGGGGCACCCTTTAATACTTGTTATAATAACGTCCATAGTAATCGACATTCTGTCCAATTTTTAAACGTTTGTCTATAACTGTTCAAAAGATAGGCCCATATAGGTCAGTTTACGTCACCTATGAGAACACCCTTTAATTTTTAGATTTATTTTTGTATTACTTTTTGTTGCTGGGAGCTACGGTGATAAGCAGATATTCTTAAATTTTAAAATGGTGCCCTTTACTGTTCGTAAAACAGGTAAAAAACATATATCTTGTATGGGGACACCCTTTTATTTTTAAAATTAGGAACGGTTTTTACAACGGGAATAATCTGTAAGCATAAGTTTTGAGATAACAAAAAATTCAGAATTAGTTTAGATATGATTGAGTTCTGCGGGCACAAACATAAGAAAGAAACATTCAGACTAATTGATAACTTTCTTCTTTTTTGAAGTCAACTAAAAACAAAAATGGAAAGTAGTTCTAATCATCTACTCGAGAGTGTATTCATGTCTCACATATTATATGACTTTGTTCCCGCGTAGAAAAGATTTATTTATATTTTTTCCGTATTTCAAACGAACAGTTTATTCTCTTAACTTATCAGATAATTATTTTATATACTCATATACAGTATTAAATTTATGATACTTTTAACTTTTATTGAGGTTTTAGAGTATTCAAGTTTATTTTCTTTCTGCTTCACAATTAGAAACGAAGGAGCACCATAACAAATCGAAAAAAAATTATTTAAAAGTTAAAAATTTTAATCAAATGATTAGATTTGTGTGTAAAAATGCAAGGAAGTATATACATACATACATAACATGTATTACATGTATTATATTAGAAAGCACGTGCTAATGTAAACAGGAGATGAGACATGAGAAACAAATAATACATACCTTAAATAAGTACTTTTTTAAATAAAACTCAAAATTGTAATGATTTCTCGTGAAATGCAGAAATAGTAATAATAATGTAATTGTCTTTAATGTAAGTCAGTTTATGAATTTTATTTAACAATAATCTTCTACGATTTTTGGTATTGTATTACGTCCCTCTGCTCTTTTTAAAAGTTTAAAAACTCTGTATGTTTAAAGTTAAGCAATAAGTATGTGATTCTTACCATCCCAGTTTTTTGAAGGCTTTTTAGCATGCAAAATATTAAGGAACTAAACAATTAAAATTTTTTTTTGGTATTAGACTCTGAGGTTTTCTTTACAAAATTTGGATAGAATCCGCTGATGAGCTACATATGCGCAGTAGCGAAATGGCCATATGGATATGCTTTCCCCGCAGTAATACATTTCATTTTTTAGTTTAATAATTAATTAATAATAACTTGAAGATTTCAAGCACAATTAAAGTAAATAATAATTAATAATAACAATAATAATTTTTCTTTAATTAATTTGCTTTGTCTTTGATATCACAAAAATATTTCCATTTCTTTTTTTCTAAAACATGTTTTTACTGACAATTAATAGCAAATAATTAAAAAAATAATAAGCATACAAACATGGTACTTTTCTGAATGTAATAGTACCATAAAGTACTTTTATTACCAGTATGATAAGAATTAAATTTCAAATAAAACTTAGTTTCGTATCTTATACTCTTATGCTCTCACATTAACGCTTATAAGTTTTGTTAGTCTGTTAAAAAGTGTCGTACTGTGAAGATCGTTTCTGTACTGGCATATAGCCAAGTACACAAAATTGCTGAAATTTTTTGTTTTTAGTTCGTTTTGTATCAAAACGGTTAAATAAAATTTGAGAAACAAATTTTTAAATTAAACAAGAAAGTTAATAAGTTAGTTTTTTTTTAATTAATTCTTATATAATTAATTTGTCAGTAAATTAATTGAGAAGGTTTTTTTCTCATTGCTCGTTTTACGACATGTATTTTAATAAAATTTTGGCATTAGTTGTCGTTAGTTGTTTGAGTGCTTTACAAGCTGCTGTTATCAACATTCAAAATGATCATCACCAACAAAAACAACGTGTTGATAAACAGCCCTGGGAATTATTAGAAGCTTTAAGAGCAACTTCCCAAATTCGTGGCTTTAATGGAACTTGGATAACAGGTTGGTTAAAGGGAATTGTTTCTTTTGTTTTTGTTTTTTTTTTTCAAATTTTATGATTTTGTAAAAATTAGACTAAAGTTAATTTACATAAGTTTTCGCTAGAAGTAGAAGTAATTAATTTTTTTTATACGCTTTAATACTTTAAAAATATTTTTATAACATGTGGCTTAAGGTTTTCTTAAAGAAATCAAAGAGTTTCAAGGCATTAAGATTTTTAAAATTTTTTTAAAAAATTTAAAAGTTATTTCTGCTGTGGTGTCACCCTTTAATAATTTATTTTATGCTTTGTACTTAATAATGTAGTGCTACTTACTCTGTGTTAATTTAAATAATGGTTTATAGAGCTGTGTCGTTCGCGAACGAACGGGTTAAATTGACCGAATCAATCAAGTGAACGGAATGATCCGGTCATTTAAATCCGGTATTTTCGTTCAATAGTGTACGGGTTAAATTGAACGGATGACTTAATTGAACGAAATGAGCCAGATAATTAACCGGCTCCTTTCGTTCAAATTGACCGATTGAACGAACGAAACAGTCTTTGATAATTGACCGAAAAAGACCGGTCACTGAAACGAACGACCGGGCACATGTCTAATGGTTTAATATATATGATCATATTCATCAAAACCACATCTGCTATGGGAACACCCTTTAATTTCGAACATTATTTTTGACATTTCTTATTGTAGCTGGTACAGTAATGCACAACCTGTGCTTATTATTTTGTACTTATATGACAGACATTGTATCGATAAACATAAATACCTGGTCACGATTTTATCTTTTAGGTAGGGAACCTAAACGCGACTAACGTCGAGTGTTCTATTCGGCCTTGGCATTTCTTTAGCGCGTTGCTTAATGTTGCAGAATAAAGGAACATATCTAGCTTTTATTTATTTATTTTTTTCAAAACTTTACTTAAGGCCAATTCACACTATTATACAAGTCTTAAGATTTGCATTAGATTTTGTAAATCCAACATAACATTAGAATGAAACTTCGCAGCCTTCCGAAAACCTTCAGAACTGAAGGCTTTTTTCTACTAAATTGGTTATGTTTCAGAAAAGATTAAAATATGATACTTTTTTATCTCCAATTTTTTTTATTTATAGTTCCGAAGATACACATATTTGAATGCCATATATGAGTCGTGGCTTGAGCCATTTTAAGGCAGTTTCAGAAAAGGTTTCTTAGGTGGGTTCTTTTAAATCTTTTTTCGGAGTGTTCATTTAATGGTTGGCTGGGTTATGAACAAAAAGACAGCCCTGATAAAATAAAAAAAATCAGTGTGTTTAGAAAAATTTTTAAAAATAAATCTGTATTATTAGCTGTCAAACTGCTATCCGTATTATTAGACATAAATGTATATTATATTTGCTTTCACACTATCACACTTTTGTAATACTAAGGTCTTTGACAAATCTTAATACTCAGTTTTATAGTGTGGCACGGGCTTAAGAGACTTAAATCAAAAGACATTTAAATACAAAGAAAATTGTAAAAATGTCTAGTTAGGAATGATAACGGGATATTTAAGGGAGAGCTTGGATAGCTTTGGTAACATTCTTAAAAACTAGCATCATATTGTGTATTTAAAGTAATCTTCATTAGAATTATCATTTGCACACAATTTTTTTCGAATATTCCATTTTTTCTACTTAAAAAATAATCGAAAAAATTTCTAAACCAATGTACTGCAATTGCTTGTGCAAACTGTTCGCATCACTGCTATGTTTTTTCTCTTGAGAAATTTAAAAAATAATTTTACAAATAAAAAGTACTCCAGTATTGTTTAATAAATTTTTGCTAATGACGATTAAGGCATTTACGTCACCAATTTTACTCTTGCGAAAATGCACAATATGGTTGAATAACATTACAACAACCACAAAGAGTGATTTGGAAGAGCAATTTAAAAGAGTCATATGTCACAACACTCTGTGACTTCAGCGAGCCTCGAACTGTGTAAATTTTTCAACCAGGCACTTTGTGGTATGACTTTTCTCTCTTACTGGAACTCCAATTTCGTAGTTTTACTATTATACAGACTCGTTAACTACCTCAACTGCGGGGATATTCACCCACTCATCTTTTATTATTGGATCATTTCATAATTTTTAAAATAAATACTTGAGCTGGTTTTTTTGAAAGTAATATAAGCCCACTTTTTAAAAAACTAAGTTAACATTAATTTTAATGAAATAAATAAAATTTCAATAGAGTCCTCTCTTGACATAAAATAAACAAAAACAGTTTTGCTGTACAATTCTATCGCAGAAATATTTTTTTTTTTTTTAAAGTGGAAAAAACCTTTCCTAATGAGTTTAATTAAAACAATTTCTATTAATTTCTTCCAAACGACAAATATTTTGCTTTCGTGAAAACAGCATTAAAGAAAATACCAATTCTACACTACGAAAGGCTATTAAAATCCAATAAAAGTTTGCATAGAGCTATAGTAATAAGTAAAATATGCTACACAATTTTGCAAATGCTATGATGCAAGACCATTTGCACAAGATCGTGAATAGAGCTATTATTTTATAATAAATTCTCAAAGGTGCATAGTACCATTTGAATTCATTTAAGTTGGACAATATTTTCAATTTGATTTAAACGCAAACCCTTAAATATCTCAATATATGAAAAAATGGACTTATACCACTTTCAAAAAAATCTGCTCATTTGCAGTTTGCATTTCAAGGATTTTAGTATTTGCGTTAGATTTCAGCAAATTAAGAGTTAATTTCAAATGCAAAAATTTATGTATGAATCCAGATTATATCTGGTTTGATTACGTTTTCTACTACATTTGAGAATTAATACCGACTTGCATTTTTAATTTGTGCAATATTTTATCTTGTTTTGTTATGCGCAATGTTTTATTAATATTAGTTTCACTAATAGTAATGCTTTTTAATGAAAAGGTTTCATTGATAATTAGTTAAAAAGCAAGATTATTACCATTGACTTATGATTAAATGGTTTTAAATCATTATAATTAATGAATTTATTTTATGTCTTTGTACACTTAATACACATCTTAAAGTAACGTAGAGCCTAATTTTAAAATGGCACTTTTATCACAGAAATTTTGTGAAATATATGAGGAGAAGTGAGACACAATGGGAAAATATTTTTGTTTTCGTATAATATTTTTGTTTTCTGCTAGCTAGAGTGTTAGGTAACCTTAGATCTCACTTAAAGTTGATCAATTTTACTATTATTCAAATATAAATCGATCTACAAGTGTGTTAAGATTAATTTTTTTTAAGCATAGTGTTTTATAAAAACAATTGCTTTTGATTCAATTTATTAGTAATTAAACGATTTCTTTAAACTTTCATTGGCATTAGTTTAAACAATTATAATTAAAATAAAATCATTATAATTAAATGGTAGTTAATTTTTTTTCATTGTCATTATTTCTTACAATGCCAATGAAATATCAATGGTAATGCAAAAATGACAGGTATAGTAAATAAACATGGTTACTAAAAAATAATAAATTTTAAATATGGTTTTTGTGGAGCATTGGTTTGCGTTCGGAAATAAAGTGCAAAAAAAGAAACCACGGTTGAGGAATCAGAATACTCCTTAACTTTTTTGTCATAAATTGCTGGTCTTCCCTCGACAGTTTCAATATCTTGAGTCAAACCGATTCTTCAAATTTATTAAATTAGAAATTGTTTAAAATATATTTTATGTGAAAGTAGATAAATACTTAAAAATTTGTTTTTTTTTAAATTCAAAATTTATATTTCGCAAACGCAATTACAAATTATTGGCTGTCGCGATGGGATTGAAATTGCATGTAAGCGCATTTACATAGGAACTCGTGTTGTACAGTTGAGCACTAAAAAAGCTTCTATCCGGTGTCAGGACTAACTGAGCTTGTACCGTACTTTACTTGAGGTCTACATTAGAGTTACAATCTGAGATGAGAAAAACAAATTCCATCGCTGAGAGAATTCTGTTACGTGTAGACTTAAAATTAGTGTTAATCCAATCTTATAAGAATTCGTATGAGAGCGTTGTTATGAAATGAACTGTCAAATATCAAAAAACAACTATAGCCCAATTCACAACCTTGTGCAAATGGTTTTGCATCATAGCATTTGCAAAATTGTGTAGCATATTTTTAGTCTACACCAACAAAACATACAGTAATGAGTAAAATATGCTACACAATTTTGCAAATGCTATGATGCAAGACCATTTGTTCAAGAATTGGGCTTATGTATTTGTAAACAAAATGCCGGCATTACAAATCTGATGCACAAGTTATTAAAAATATCTGCCTCAAGAGTACAAATTTATATAAAACGATTTTGCAAAAAGAACATAATTAGTTTTTAAACAAAATTGGTTGGATTAGTTTGTTTGTTAAATTATTTCTTGTCACAAAATACTCATGCACATGTATATATAAGAATATTTTCAATTAGTTGCAAGCAGGTGTTTTCTACGCGGCTATCAGTGATTTATGAATTCTTATAAGATTAAGAGTAATACTTGTTCCCCTTGTACGATATTAAGATGGTGGAATGCCCTGCCGCCTTTTTCTCTTACCTTATATCAGAATTAATCACAGTTGTAGAATCTGTGTTAAATTGTACATAAAACTTTAATTTTAGGTTTATTATTTAAAATTTTTTCCTGTGTATTATTTTTCCCATTCTTTTTTATTTGATATATGATATTACTAAATATGTTTCGAAATATTAAATCTATTCTAAGTGTACTTTGGAAATATTAACTTAACTAAAATCTTTAATAACAAACTTTAAAAAATAACTTATAATCAGCAAAATTGTTATAAATCGTTGAAAATGATAAAAGCCAGTAATGTCTTAAGTATATAAAATTTTATTTTCAAATAATTTATTGCATTTTTAAAAGAATTAAACTGAAAATAAGTTATATATAATAATGTTACTTTATTAAGTGCAGCTAGTGCTACACCAAAAAATTTTTTTCTTAATGGCTGCAAATATAAGTTTTGAATTTTGTAATATTCAACAAAACAGATAATGTGGCAATGGATTCCAAAAATTCGCATTAAAGATGGAGTTGATACAGTCGAAGCGTAGGGCTAGTTTACTTTTACTGCTTTCGTTTAAATTAAATTTGATTTTATCAGCCTCTTTCAGGTGAGGTTTCGATTAAGATGTACTGCGAGGTATTTAACCTTCAATAGTTTTGGTATTATTTGGTTATTTAGGCCCTCCACGAGTCTCTTCGCAGTGTGAACGTTATGTGAGCACATTTTCGTTTATTCACTTTTATTTTCCGTTTCTTCAAACATATTTTTTAACTGAATGAGGTGAGCTGAAAAAATTTTCATCTTTCATATATGTATAAAATATATATATCATTTTTGGCATTTAGCGTTCACGGCGAAAATTAATGAATTCACCATTGCGACCACCTAGTATTAATTCGCCTTGGTCTAGGGCATGGCGAAATAATACAGGTGAACGCACGGGCGAAAAAGCCAACAGCTGTATACATTACAGTTGTCAAAAAAATTTGTCAAAAATAAATAATTTGTTAAATTTTTTTTAATTTAATTTTTTTTTGATTGCTAATAGAAAACAAACAATTGAAATTCCAAGAGAAAACTACCACAACATGGAACCGTATTTGCAGTTGCTGATGTGTATAATCAAAATATGCATTAAAAGATAGTGAAATTATTGTTAACACATTTCTAATTTCTTGTTTTTTTTTGTGGAGGATATGTTAGTCTTCAAATGGTCAACGTGCAAGAATGGAACGATGCATGTGATTTGGGCAAATTAGTGGTACAAAAGAATTTTGGTCACTTTTCCTGTATTTTTATGTAACTTAATTTTTATAATATTTTTATTCTGAAAATTTCAACCACTTTTTTTCATCAAATATATTTTTTTTATTTTTTTTGTTTTTTTACAATATTTTTTTGACAACATACATAATTTTGTAGCAACAAATTGCCTGTTGTTTTTTGTGTTGTTGGATTGTTGTAGCCGTGCGGTCACCTGTATTAATTCGCCTTGGTCTAGGGTTTATCAAAGCAAGCAAGGCAAATTGAATACTAGGTAAAACTATTAGCGCAGGTGATCGAATTCGCTTTACACATTTCTCCGAGCTAACGTCAAAATTTATTTACATTTTCGTGACGCGCCATTTAAAATAAAAATAAATTGAACTTGAAAATAAAATTATTCAATTATTCAAATTAATTGGAAAAAAGTGAATTTGCAAAAAAACCTTGTTTAAAAAGTGAAAAGTGTGTGTGCCAAAAAGTGCTGTAAGAATATTAAAAAAAAACGAACAAAAAACTTACTAAAAAATGTACAAGAACTTTTTTTCAAATGCCGAATTTATTTTCGGGTTAGACATTTGAACAAAAGATTAAAAATTCAAAAGTCAAAGCAAAGGTTAATGGGATTTAGCAAAATGCTTAAAATTAATTATTAAAAATCCCTTATCCCCAAAGTAAGTATTCCAAATTTTCTTATAATTATGTGTAAGTAAATTTTAAACACTAATTCTTCTTCTACAGGTCAACTACAACTTAAAAAAGAAGTGCATCCTTAAAGATACATTGAAAATTACCAATGACTACTTCCAAGTAATATAGTTATTTATAAATCCGTAAATGCCCAGGTAAATATTAAGAATTTTTTTTATATATATATATATATATGTATATTTATAAATAAAAACTTTAATTTATTTTATAATGTACAGGGCATTCAAGGAGAGCTGCAAAATCCATTCCTTGAAGCTTGGCAGGGTGTTGTCAATAATTTTGAAACTTTTACCAATTCCGCCTGTAATATTATATAAAATTTAAGGAAGACAAGCAGTATAGAAACAAATTACCAAATATAGTATTTTTATTCTCACGGTAAGTATATAAATGTTAAGTAAAATTGTATATTTAAACTTATGGTGCACACAATCAACAAAACTATTTATTTATATATTTTATATCAGGTCCCAACAGAGAAAAAGTTAAGGGAAAAGATGGTAAAAACACAACCAAGGAGGGGATCGCAAAAAGAGGAGAGTACTTTTACAGTATTGTTTTGTACTATTTAGTTTTTAATTGTTGTTTGCGTTTTTTTAGGGAATCGTTTTTGGAAGATTTCTAGAAGGATGAACATGTAGCAATAAGTATGTTTTTTTTTTGTTATCCCAATTGCAATTTTCTTCTTTTTCAAATTCACAGTGCTAAAATATGTGATCGTATTCGACCGGTTTAAAAACGATTGCTTTTAAATTTGTTTTACAATATTTTTCTTTTAAAAGGTCAAAATTGCCAATTTTAGATCGATCAATTTCTATCACATATTTTGCTAATTTTTTTCTAATTTCATATTTAACTATGAATGTATGTATCATCTTAATTTAATTTTTTATTATAATATTTATTAATGTATGTATGTATATATCTTTAAAAACACATTATTTTACAATCTTTGATGTAATCAAATTATTATTATATTATTATTATTTGCAAAAAGGATTTTTTTTACTTATGTGTCTATACGGTTTAAATAAAATTGTTATATTTATTGAACAAATTGGGCCTTTATATTTTAATATTTATAACAGAATAGCATTTGCAAAAAATTAGTAAAATAAAATACCATTTTATCAAAAACATTAATTTCAGTATATATATACATTTCTTTAGTATTCGGGTCAGTCTTATTGTTTTAAGTTGGTAGCTATCTAACAACAACAGAATCTACACCCACCGTCAATTTTTGTTTTACATCCGCCTGTAGAAAGCCTTCTTTAATTTTTACATGCCATATTTATGTAAAACAATATATATGCAGTACCAAAATTGTTTATATTTTTTAATTCTCTGTCACCCCAATATTTGCTTTTTTGATTGGAGTTAGTTCACTTAACTAGATTTACATAGATGGTGGAGGGTATAACTATTCTTGGTATGTTCTCAACTATTTAAGAATAATAAAAATATAAATTCGTTTATACATAAATATGTACCCGAACAAAAATCTTACACGTACGCAGTGTATTATGTTAGGCCTTTTAAGGGCCTAACAAAACAAAACATTGTTCACTACGAAGCATTACTATGATAGGTCAAATCAGAGTGTATGAACTTTTTATAACGATATGCTAACTGTTCCGCACATTCTTATTTTCTCGTGCGCATATGGTCTAGCTACCCGGCGCATTTACAATATACTTTGTGTATTTAGTTTACAAAGTATGTAAAAAATAAATAAATATGTAAATTTATTTAACCAGTTTATTCATTTATTTATGACAATAAAATTACAAAATTAAATAGACCTAATTTATTTAACAAATGCACATTTTGAATTAAAAAATCTGTTCCTTTTTTACTCGCCTTTATATATTGGCGCACGCTTTTCTGCGAAAGCTTGCAAACCTTCCAATCTGTCTTTTGTAGGTATAAGTTGTGCATAGCACACTTCTTCAATAGAATATCCGGTATTAAGATCAACTTGCATACCCTTGTCAATTGCTAACTTCGCCATTCGAACGCCCACCGGACCATTTGGTAATATTTCTTCAGCTAGAGATACAGCTTTGCGGAAAGCAGCATCCTGAGTATCATTTTGAGCAACTACATGATTAACAATTCCCATTTCTTTTGCTTCCTTACCATTAAAAACGCGACCAGTAAATATCAATTCCTTAGCTAAAGACGGAGACAAAATTCTAGGCAAACGTTGAGTGCCGCCAGCGCCTGGTATTATTGCTAATTTGGTTTCCACCAAACCCATTTTTATATTCTCTGCTGCTGTGCTCATATCACAGGCCAAAGCCATTTCCAATCCACCGCCTAAAGCAGCTCCATCTAAGGCTGCTATAACTGGCATAGGTAGTTGTTCAATATTTACAAATAGTTCTCGCAAACTGCTAACAAAAGCACTAACGTCTTCTTGTTTCATATTTTTTCGTTCCTTCAAATCGGCGCCAGCACAGAAGATACCTGGAGTCAAACTCCTTAATATAACCACTCGAGATTCATTATCCCGTTTAAGTTCAGATAATATTTCAAAAAACGTTTCTTCTAAACCAAGGCTTATTGCATTTTTAGCCTCAGGACGGTTAAGTCCTAAAACAGTAATACCGGCTTGGTTTCCTTTCAGACGCTCGACAATTACCTCATTTCCAGTAGCTTCTACTGAATAACGACATTTTGTTGTAATACTGGTTGTGTACAAACACTTTTTTTAAATTTGTTTTTATTTTGTTTATTTTTACTTTTCGTCAGTTGTTTATTGACAAGTACAAGTAAATTTACACAAACAAAATACATGCGTTTTTTGTTTTTGTACTCATGCGATTACCTAGTATTCAATTCGCCTTGAAAGCAAGTAGAGAGCAAAAGGCCAATTATTTTGTTTACGCTCTTTACCCTACATCAGGGTTGGGCAACCTGCGGCCAGCGGGCCAATTGCGGCTAACGTGCAAATAAACTGAGAAATAAAATTATATTCTTTTGTCTTGTATTCAAACGAAGATATAAAACAACAACATAAAGCAGTCTCTAAACTTGCTTAGAAGTTGCTATTGAACCACACAAAGTATCTTATCCACAAATAAGAAGTGGCAAGTGTCTCATTAAAATAATTATACAACTTATTATTAATTTTTTGAAATGTTGTAGTGCGGTAATCAAAAGTAAAATAAATATATTATCATACATATTTTATTTTTGTTCAACTTCTAATAATTTTCTTCAACGTTAATGGCAAGCTTAAGTTGGTTGTTTTCAATTTAGGCCCGCATTATCAAAAGGTTGGCTATCCCTGCGCTACGTCTCTACTAGCCATCAAATTGGTAATGGACATCATGTTGCACATTAATTCGGCAAATATAGACTGCCAAAAGTTCATGTTTCGTTCGTGTGCAACCATCGTTGGCAGATCTTTTATCTGAGCAATAATGCTTACCATCAAATATTACTTTTAGTATGATTGCTCCATCTCGAATTATTAATAAACAGTGTGAACACTCTCTTCCTTGTTAAAAACATTAAAACACCCTGACGACAAACAGAAATTATTCGCAGACATAAGATTAACATCAACACGTATATGGACAAATTAACAGTGGTATTCTGCCGGCATTATGTGCATTCCATATTAAATTCGATGGCTAGTGGAAACGGGGGGTTACCATTCAAAGAGTATTTCGTTTTGTTTTCGCTCATGTACAAAACGATTAAAAATTTCGATTGAGTTTCCATATTCCAGACAATAAGAAAAGAGAATAATAACGAACAGCTCGATGGCTGTTTGTAAAATTTAAAAAACATGTAAGCTGTCGTAGCTGATTTGGTTTAAACCCCTTTTTAGTAAGCAAGGAGTCGCGAGTTCGAATCTCGCCGGAGTCTCAAAGTATTATCTTCTGGATATTTGTGATGTTTAACGATTGTTAATTCACATTTCATAGGAGCCACAGAGAATTGTGTTTAATATGGCTGCGTTGGTCATCATCAGATCAAATTTCAGAGTTGTATATTATTGTGGTTTTGGATGGCTGCGCTTGTTTAGGTACGCATATTGCAAAAACCCCGAATAAGAAAAAAAGTTAAAAGAAATAAAAACACAACACAAGAATATACTATTGAAATTTGTGTTAACTAAATGAGAATTTCTAAGCTATTTTATATTTTGTTTTATTGAGATATAACGATGTAGGATATGTAAATATATATTTAATCCAATTGTAATCTAATAACTTAATTCGATTTAATTAAATTAATGAAATTTACTTTGTTTTATTTTTTCAGATAATGAATTCTATTACACTGATACCAATAGATCAATACATAAATTTAATGCTGCCTTACGCTCAGACTCGATTTTTATTACTTCAGATTTTTTGGTAAGTTCATTTTTTCACCTTCCCGGAAGTCCACAGATAACTGTTTTATATTGTTTCCCTTTAAAACAGAACATTTACAAAAATAGTAGTTCCTTTAAATTGTCGCCCGACAACACTAAAATTTTAGTACGTTACGATGTTGAAGGAATGTTCCGACATTCCTTCACAGCTAAATACGATATTTTCGATATAGCTACCAAAAGGTCGATAAAAATTCATAACGGTGAAAAATTGCAGTACTGTGCCTGGTCGCCCATTAAAGATCGTTTGGCCTATGTCTACAACAATAATGTATTTGTACATTTTGGCGAAAATTTAGAGGTTCAAATCACTTCGGATGGCATTAATGGTGTTTTTTATAATGGCATACCGGATTGGGTGTACGAAGAGGAGGTGTTGAGTAGTGGCTCTGCTATGTGGTGGTCAGATGATGGCAATTTTTTAGCTGTGGGTGTTTTTAATGATACTAAAGTAGAAACTTTTAAATATTTTCTTTATGGTGAAGCCGAAGATCCTCAATATCAATATCCTAAAGAGGTGGATTTAAAATATCCCAAACCGGGTACAACTAACCCTAAGGTAATGTTAAGAGTCTTTGACTTGAGCGTTTATCCAAAATATGTAACAATAAAAGCCCCTGTGGAAGCGGTAAGCATTGATCACATCTTGCAAAATGTGGCCTGGACAGGTGATGGCAAGTTGTTAATCACTTGGTTGAATAGACGTCAAAATGTTGCCAGCTTACAGTGGTGCAGTGTAGTGGGTGAATGCCAAGAGGTTAAACGTATAGAGGAGCCTAACGGATGGATTGCCATTGGCAATTCTTTGTGTTTAAAGACGACACAAAATTGTCTGTTCAGCTATTGGATTAATAACTGGCATCAAATTTGGAATTTAAATTTGCAAACGGGTAAAAATATCTGGAAATCTCGTGGAAATTTCACCGTATTAAAGGTGTATGGATATGATGAAATCAATGATAAAATGTAAGTAATTTTGGGGCATTCTTTGAAATTTACTTTTAATATTAAATATCCTTTTTGTTCTCTACTTCCTCAGTTATTACCAGGCTACTTTAAAGAGTGATCCTTCCGTTTATCATGTGTTTAGTAATAATGACTGTTTGACATGCAACTTAAGGGATGAAGATGGTGACAAGTGTTTATCTGCTTCGGCTTATTTTAGCAAAGATTACTCCTACTACACCGTGACATGCAGTGGGCCCAATCCAAGTTTTACAAAAATTTTTGAAACTAAAACTAATTCAGAAGTTATGAATTGGGAAACTAATACTAACTTTCGCAACAAGCTGGCAACCAAACTTATGCCAAAAATTGAAATAATGAAGGTACCCTTAGCTGATGGTTCTGTGGGTATGGCAAAAATACAATTTCCTCCTAATTTAGATGTTAATAAAAAATATCCCATGATTGTTAATGTGTACGGTGGTCCCGATTCTGTTAGAGTAACCAATAATTTTGGTGTTGGTTTTGAGGCGTACATGACCACACATCGTGGTGTTATCTATGTGCAAATTGATGGTCGTGGTACTGGCAACAAGGGCAAAGATTTATTATTTTCAGTCAACAATCATTTGGGCGAATACGAGGTAGAAGATCAGGTGTATGTGACTAAATATTTGCAAAATAAATTTTCTTTTGTGGATAATGAACGCTGTGGTATTTGGGGCTGGAGTTATGGTGGCTATATGACAGCTCGTACTTTGGCCAATGACACCGAAAGAGTTTTTCAATGTGGCATATCAGTGGCGCCGGTGACATCCTGGCTATACTATGACTCCATCTATACTGAACGTTTTATGAATGTTCCCATACAAAATTTCAAAAAATATTTTGACACCAGTGTTTTGCAAAACGTCGATAATTTTCGAAATCATGATTTCATGCTGATTCATGGTTCCGGTGATGATAATGTCCACTATCAACAATCTCTTATGTTGGCAAAAGTTTTGCAACAAAATGATATTTTGTTTGAGGAAATGGTGGGTTGTTTTCAATAATTGTTGCTTTCAATAATTTTAATTTTTACAATAAAATATTCTTTATTTCCAGACTTACACCGATGAAAATCATTCAATTAGAAATTTCTTGCCACATTTGTATAATACTATGGATCATTTTTGGACTAACTGTTTAAATTTGGATGCAGAGGAAGAGGATTGAAAGACTTTTTGTTAATTCTAGTAACTTGCTAAATACATATTTTTACACTGTTTTATTGTGATTCATTATTTTAAAAATTAACTAAACAGATATTTATTGTTTAATTGGACTTATTTTTTGCGTAGAAAAGCTACATATTGTCAGATAAAATGAAAAACCATTTCTAGTGATTAATGCAAATGAATGAATTTGATTTTCACTAACGCGTTTAATGTTGAAACAAAAAGTTGGACAGACTATTGGCAAGCTGAGAATCTAGAAACACTGCAAACGACTTATTCAGCACTTTATTTTAGCTTTGAACAATGATAGTGCCAGTTTACATTGTAAAATTTTGTCGCTGCAATTCTTAGTTTGTTGGTGAGAAGAGAGAGAGAGAGAGGAATTAAAGGTAGTACACATATTCGTGTACTCTTGAAATTCGTTTCGTTTCCTCATTTGTTTTCAAACATGAAGTTATCACATGTGTACATCTATAAGAATTTCTGCAATAAAAATTGTACAATGTAGAAGCAAATGCAATTTTAAAGAAGAAAAGAGAATAATTGCAGCGACAAAAGTAACATAATGTAAAAGCGGACATATATGATTCATTTAAGCAAGCAAAAGCTTAAGCAGCTGGTAAGTTTATGACATTGACTACTTGGGAAAGAAAAGAAAGAGTTGAAAACAAGATTGCTATATTAAGCTCTGCTTATATACCCTTCACTATCTATTAAAATTTAGTTAAAAGAAGTAACTACAATCAAAAAAGCATAATACTGGGATGACAGATAATTAAAAGGAAAAAAAAATTTGAACTGCATATACATGATTTTACATAAAAATGACATAGCCTCTTAGTGGGTTAAGCTTTTAAAAAAAACTTTAGTCTTTCCTAAAAGATCTCTTCAAAAGCTTTTAAATGATACCCATATTGATATTTAAAAAAAATTTTAAATTTCAGAGCCCCGTTACTCGGAAAACATGGGTGAGCGCCAATTTTATCACTTAATGTTTTGTTCTTATTTTTTAATTCTATATTGACTCGTATATTATATTGTTGTATTATATTGTTTGATTCGAGTTACTTTATTATTTCAAATGACATGAACAAATTAGAGTTAGAGGTGGTGTTTTGCCTGCTGCCTCGAAGGACATGGACCGATCATGCTGATTTCCAATAGCAAAATTTTCGAAACTATATATTACTTGTATAAGATATAAATATGGGTATCATTTAAAAGCTTTTGAAGAAATATTTAAGGAAATACTAAAACTTTTAAAAAATACTTAATCCATTAAGAGCCAATGACATTTTTATGATATTTTTTTTTATAATAATAATTTTTATCTTATTTTTTAATTCTCTGTTGCCCAAATATTTGCTTTTTTGATTGGAGTTACTTCACTTAACTAGACTTACAAGTATGATGAAGGGTATATAAGATTCGGCATAGCTGAATATGGCTGTTTTAATTGTTATAATTGTTCTAATTTTCAAAATCGGTTCAAAATTGACTGAGTTCTGCAGGCACAAAGAAAGAAAAAAGCAACATTCTGACAAATTGATAATCTTTTAATTTTTTTCAAGTCAGTTAAAAAAAATTTTTTTTACACAATTTATTTCATCGCAACTTATGAAGAGATAACATAGCGAATTTAAATTTATTAATAAAATAAACCTGTTCACCTTTGAAAAAAAGACCTTGACCGTATGGAAGTGCGGCACAAAATGTATGACAACTAAATCGTTACAATGAAATAAATATAAATAACAAATCCGAAAAGGAACCATTTCCAAAACAAAGCAACACAATAAATTTGTTTTCCAATCAAACTAGGATTATAGGGATAAATAAATAAAAAGAGGAAACCAAAAAAAGTATTGTTTGAATTTGTTTACTCAAGATTTACACAATCGTAAGATGGCCCGCAACAATAAATAAATACAGTTTACAATCCTTAAGACCAATAAAGCATAAAAGAAAACAGAAAACAATTACTGCAATATTTCTTACAAGTTGTTTATCACATAATATTATGTAAAGGGTGATTTTTCATAAGTTAGCGTTAAGTTTAAAAGCAGAAAAGGGGGAAATTTATATCAATCAATAAAAAATCTTTTAACTTTTAAAACTTTTTTTCCCATTTTTAATAGTTTTGTTACTGATCCTTGACCTGTCTTGTCATGATGCGCCTTTTAATTATTATAAAATATTTACAATTTTAATGCAGCTGAATCAGGGACTACGTTAATTATAATGGGGATGAAGTTAATTCACTTGTTAAGAACAGATTCTGAGATGACAGTTTTTGCTGATAATATTGTTAACATTTTTAAAAGATTGGTAGCAGAGTTGATTTATTAACGATTGGCTGAATATTATATAGTGTTCATGATTTTTGAAAGCCAGCACGCTTAAAAGGTATTTGTGTTTAGAGGTACCAGATTAATTGCCGTTATCAAAATTGACTGAGTCGAAAATGCATAAGGCCTTCAGTCGATGAAGAGCTACATGCGAAGAAGGAATGCGAGTTCCAAATGGACGATAGATTTTGTCCTTAAGCTCTATAGTTTTTTTTAAGAGAAGTAGCACTTCAGGCATAACATATTTTATTATTTTTCGCAACCGTGCTACATTCTTTAGGAAAGGAATAGATGAGAGATAAGACAGGTGGTGAAAGGAGAAAGATATAGCCATTTTATTAGTTATTTTACTTCGCCGGCGAATATCCTATGAAGAAGTACTGACGAAGGAGGCTGCATGTTGCAATGTTAATATGTATTTATACCATTAAAAAGAAAAAAAAACATTTTTATTTTTCGATCGCAGGGGTTGAACCCTGACCAATCAGATTTGTAAATTGTAAACCAGGGTTTCACAATTTGGATTCTATTAACCTTCATTAGGTCTTCGGGTCAAATTTGACCCATTTTGCAAGAAAATTGTATTTTTTTCCGAAAGTAGGGGGCTTAGATTTTAGATATTTTATGAATTTTATTTATTTTTGAATACTAATAACTATTTTTGGTTTTTATAAGAAAATATTGTACCAAAAAAAAATTATGCAGTTTTTAGCACTTAAGACCTTCGGGTCAAATTTGACCCGTAACATAATCTTTATGTTTTTACACAGTTTTGTTAAAATAATTCATTTGTAAAGAAAAATGGCAAATGTTTTTTTCACCAAAACTCAAAACATTTTTGGTGAACATTACTGGTATGAAAAATGGGTCCCCATGTAAAAAGCAAAGCTTATTTTCTTATGCAAAACTGTTTTCAGTCATATAATAAACACGGAACTAATCTAACGTATCAACGTTATAAAGTGTCGAGTCTGTATTTCTTGTCGGAAAATGAATACTAGTGAAATAGAAAATTTGCTAAATGCACTATCGGACTAAGAGGAGATTTGTTCAGAATATGAAGATAACTTAGAATCGCGGAGACAACTGACAGTTTTAGTGGAAATGAAATTGATGTAGCAACAACTGCAGCAATGACAACAAAAGTAGGTGGAATAAGATATTTCAGACAACCTTTTACAAATAGTCAAGGAATATTCCGGAGCAAGAAAATTATTAGCGTGAAACCACACCTTACCCGCTACTCTTGTTCGATAATCACAAGGGAAGAAATTTCCACTTTTCAACTGTTTTTCCCGCCACCTGTAATAAACATTACTTTGAAATATACCAATAATAAAGGTAAACGTGTTTTTGATATGGATTGGACTGAAGTTGACGACACCTTTATGGGTACACTTTTGTTAGCTGGAGTGTAAAGATCAAATAATGAAAGTACAGAATGTGTATGGGACTCTGAGAAAGGAATACCAATTTTTAGAGCAGTTATGCCATTGAGAAGATTCAAAAGTCATTCTAGAGTAATAAGATTTGACAATAAGGATTGAATTGACACATAAGCTTTTGTCAACTAAAGGAAGAGCGTTATTTTCATCATTTTTTTGCTTCACTAAGGACATTACTCTCGTTTCATATATTCCAAAGAAAAATAAGTCTATGAATCTTCTTAGCACTTTGCATCATAGTCCAGAAATAAGCAATCGTGAGGACATAAGCCGCAAATGATACTAGACTGTAATAAACGTAAAGGAGGAGTTGATACTCTGGATAAAGTTGTTCATGTTGCACTTGCAAAAGGAAAACCAATGGATGGCCTCAAGTTGTATTTTGCAACATTTTAGATATATCAGCTTTCAATGCTTTTATATTATTTACATCGGCTAGTAATAGTTGGAAAGAAACCTGTTTTGCCAAACGTCGTCATTTTTTGGAATATTTAGGATTGTAGTTTGCCACGCCCTATATAAAACAGCAAAATTTCTTGCCAAGAACACAACTTTCTTTATTTAAAATAAACATATACATATATGAATTCGTAATAAATAAACAAAACGTGCAGCTTTAATATTCAAAACAAAGCTAAAAAAAAGTACTAACTTTAAAAACAATCTTAATTAAAGAAAACAAGTTTTTTCATATCGAATTTTCTAACTGGGTCAAATTTGACCCAAAGAACGTTAACGTAAGTTAAATTTGAGGACCTTATGAAGGTTAATCTAAAGAGATAGTGGGAGATACCATATAAAGGCAGGCATGTAAAGTTATCAAGGATCCCTTAGGAGAACCCTGTTTTTAGCTACTTTCGACGTATACTAAGCCAAACAAGAATATGATATGGCAACTTCAAATATCGAGCAAAGATAAAAATCGAGCCGATATTGTTTGTAGGATGCGCGAGAAAAAATTTCGAGACGGCAGCATAGTCCAAGCAGCATATTGAAATGAGTTACTCAATCTTAATTAAATGCTAGCAAATCAGTGCTCTTTGTGATGAAATCAGTTGATGACTAGAACTCATTACACTGTAGTAATGGAATGAATGGTGGGTTTATGAAAACAAGAAGGTAAATATATTTCTTAGGACTTTATGCTCAACTCAACGAAATAAGAAAATTGTGGAATATCTCAGTATTACGCTGTTATTGATTCGATGGCCTGGGTTCGTAAATCATCTAATGTCAATTAAAAAACTTTAATTTTTCAAAATATATATTAAGGTCTGTATGCTAATTTATAATAAAATTTATAATAAAACACAGCTTCCATCCTGGCCGGTACTACTCTACAGCAAATCGTCGGCCATGTAAAAAAAAATATGTAAAATGGCTCGACTAGCTTCAAAAAGTTAAGCGCCTGTTAACACTAAAGCCGCTGCAATATATTTATCTAAAAAGAAACACAAGGTTTGTTGTAAAAAGAAATTAAGGTCTTCTATCTCTCACTCTTCTCTACACTATCCCTTTCCAAAGAAGGTAACACAATTAATGTGTAGACATTTTTGCTTGAGTGTTACTTTTCTTTAAAAAAAGAGTTAAGCAGTGTCCTTGAGCTCTACTTTGTCTTTAGCCTTGGGATGATATTTTCTGCTACGGGGAAAGTGTATGATCCATTTTTCTATCATTGGGAGATCTGAAATTGTAAATGATTAGATTATCTTTAAAAGTTTTTGAAAAAAATGTGTAAAGATTCTGTAATAAAAAATAAAACAGCACAAAAAATTATACTGTAAATAAACATGTGTCAAGACACAAGTGAGAGAGGCAAAAGAAAACAATAAAGAAATCCTTAAACTTGACTTATGCATAACGTAAGGAACAAGGGCATTTGTTTTTATTTGCTTAAGAAACAAAAAGTTTTGTTGGCATAAAGTAAAAAAAAAGAAAGTAAATAAATAAAATGAAAAACTTGTGGGATTTAAAATCGAACAGTGTTTATTGTTCTTAAAGGGCATTGTAGTTGCTACCAAAATATAGAGGTCGTGTGTTAGTTACAGCGGATTACATGTGGCGTTTTTGACAAGGATTATAAATTTTTAAAACTTTGTAACAAGAAAAAAAAAAGAGAGATAGTATCGGGCCTTAGTGAATTGATATTTTTTTCATACCCTTCCGAAAAAATGTTTATCAAACCTGCATAAAATTGAAAAATAAGAGCATTTGGTGATGATTGCCTTTTATGACGTCAACAAGATCCCCATATTTTTTGTCGAATTTCTATTGGCGATTATTTATTATTATAAAATGGGTTCACAGCCGAAGGTTTAAGCTATATATCAAGCCAGTAAACCTGTTCTGTAAAAGTCTAAATAAATTCCTGGATATTAGTTGATCATCATCGAGGAATTTCAGTCTCCAAGCTCACCTTTTGTCGAATTTCTATTGGCGATTATTTATTATTATAAAATGGGTTCACAGCCGAAGGTTTAAGCTATATATCAAGCCAGTAAACCTGTTCTGTAAAAGTCTAAATAAATTCCTGGATATTAGTTGATCATCATCAAGGAATTTCAGTCTCCAAGCGGCCCTTAACCGAAGTTGATGCTATGAGTTTGCTTAATTATCCTGTGTGTACTGTGACATTACTCTGATTGAGATTCAGTATGTTTTGAGAAGCACCCCGAGATAGCGTAATAAAATGCTTTGCCTATCTGAACTCTATTGCTAACGATTTTCCAAAGAAGGGTTCTGTTCTCATGAACTTACAAGCGGTGCATGTGTTGTCTACACAGCCGACAGGTAGTGGCTAAAGATTCCGCCTACTGGTAAACTGTCCAAGTTCGTGTGAAAATGTCACACCGTCTATGAACATGCCATTCTATGAATACCCTTTATTATGCTCCTCAAATCTCTGAGGGCAATACCAAACAATTTATCGGGCCGAAATTTATAACATCTTAATTTTTTCTAGTTCTGTTTATTAGTATCGAGGCTTGATTAGGGTCAGCAAGTGAGAGGAAAAAGCTTTTGACGTCCGACTATTGATTTAAGAATCATGAACTTATGTCCTGTTTCATAGCAATGATAGCAGATAAAAATGCTGAACTGCATGTGTGTGTGTGCAGTAAACAGAGCTGGAAAAGTTGATATTTCCACTAACAACTAAGGCGATTGGCTATCACATATTAAGCTGTCATGGTAATGGTGTTTGCTTTGTTGCTGAACAGAAGAGTCAAGAGTTCAAATCCTAACGGAGTTTTGAGTTTAAAGAAAAGTTATAGTCTTTAAGTAGCTTGTTAGTGGTATCCCGCTGACTGCTCTGATTAACCTGTACTACACTTTCCAGTTGTAAAGGAGCTTGTGCGCGGTGGAGTGAGGTATCCCCCTCACAAGAGATTAGTCAAAAACAGCACGCGGCTGCGGGTTCCGGTGGCGCTGTTAATTAGGTGTTAGTTTAGTTTTGCCCTTAATCAATTCCGGTATAAAATAAAGTGTGGATTTTAAACAAAACCGATCTTATTCTTTTTTTTTCTTGAGGCTCACGAATAAGTAAAGAAATTATATTGTGACGAATCCTGGACACCGGCGAGTGATACCCCAACCAATAAGTTTTTAGAGTCTCGATTTGTATGTATTGCACCGTAAGTTTATTGGAGCTCGAGCTTAGTAAGAAGAGTACAAATCTAGACAAACCCTCATAAAAAGAAAAACAAGACAAGAAATATAAGAAAATGTGAAATTGAAATAGTAATAGGTTTAATGTCTGAAAAACTGCGCAGGATTTTGGATGGTGTGGCGTATTGGTCCTCAGTAACATCGTTTTTTATGCTGATGCCTTCTATTTGCACCCAGTTTGCAGGGAATACAAACCCTTGTGTTTCATAAAATTTTATAATTTTTAACCGTCTTCAAAAAAAGGAAGAAAGTTAGCAATTCGTCTAAATGTTTATGTTTGTGCCCGCAGAACTCAGTTATTGTACCCTTCATCACAAAAAGTAATAAAAGGGTACAACTAAGTTTGTCATTCCGTTTTTAATTTCTGCAATATACATTTCAGACCCCATAAAGTGGATATATTCTGACTTCTTATGCATAGCAAAGTCGATCAAGCGACGTACGTCTGTCCGTCCATGTTAGTATTGATATCAAGTTTGCCGAGGCCGAGGTATAGTGTCGAGAGAAATGCTATTGGAAATCAGCATGATCGGTTCACGTCCTTCGAGGCAGCAGGCAAAACACCACGCCTACCTCTAACTTTTTTGTGTCATTGGGAACAATAAAGTAACTCCAATCAAAAAATAAATGTATGGGGCGATAGAGAATTAAAAATTAAAAAAAAAAACATCAGGTGAAAAAATTGACGCTCGCCCATATTTTCCGAGTTAAGAAGATCTGAAATTTTTAAATATTTTTAAAATATCAATATGGGTATCATTTTAAAGCTTTTGAAGAGGTGTTTAAGAAAATACTAAGGTTTTTTTAAAAATGCTTAACCCATTAAGAGCCGGTGGCATTTTTATGTATGTATATGGAGTACTTAATTTGTTTTTATTTTTTAATTCTGTCACCCCAACATTTGCTTCTATGATGAAGTTACTTTACCAAACTAGATTTACATAGATGGTAAAGGGTATATAAGATTCGGCATAGCCGAATATGGCATTCTTACTTGTTTCTAAACCGATTTTTTTTTATTTAAAAGTCTAGTCGCGTTTTAAAAATAGTTCATAATTTAAAAATTTAAAGGGAGATCCCATTTAAATTACATGTTTTTTACATGCATTATGAACCGCAAAGGGCACAACTTAAGAACTTAAACAACTGCAAATCAATAATTTAAAAGCAAATGGTAATACAAAAATTAATCTAAAAATTAAAGGATGTCCCCATAGGCGACGTAAACTGACCTATGTCAGCCTGTTTTTTGAACCCTTATAAAAAAAGCTTTAAAATTGGGCAGAGTGTCGAATACTCTGATCGGTATAATAACAATTATAAATACTCAAAGTTTTAAGTTAAAGGGTGCCCCAATAGCTCATTTAATTTGATATATATGGCCAGACTTTTGAACAGTTGTAGACAGACGGTTGAAATTTACAAAGAAACTGTATTGTTAAGTCCGCTTTAACAAGTATAAAATTTGGATGCAGAAGTTAAAGGATGTCTCAATCGTTTATGTAATTTGATGTATGTGGCCAAGCTTTTGAACCGTTATAGACAGATAACTGAAAGAATTATCATACCAAATTAATTACTTTGTTTAGTCATTAAAGTCTTTATTACTGCCTCAAAATTACTTTGTTAACTACCCATATAATGATAAAATATATGGGACATTATTTTTTATATTTCCGTTTCAACTGCTAATAAAAGTTTAATTAGTTTAATATTTTTGTTTTCCTATAAAAAGCTCATAAAATTCATTTTCAATTAAATTTTATTAAATTCCTTGGTCACTGGTTTATGCCTTTTCTTGATACTGGTTGTCAAAGTTATAAAATAAATTAACCGCCTTGCAAGATTTCTTCCTGAAAAAATACTTTATACAACACTTTAGCAGTTATACGTATGTCATTGTTGACGTCATGACACCAACTTGAAACTGTTGAAAGGATCTAACTTTTACAGCAAACAGGAATTTTGTTGTTGTTTGTGGTCATCATAAATAAAATTATTGTTTTTTTGTATTTCTTTAGGTTTTTTCAATTATTTTTTATTGCTGTTTAAAGCAACAAGTGAAAGTTTATTGCAATTCTGTGTTTATTTGTTTGTAACTTCAACAAGGAAATAAAATAGTACTTGAATAAATTCATTGTCAAGAATACGAGTAGAAGAAATTCATTGTCAAGAGTAAAATGTGCAGATATTTTGTTTGATTGAGTTTAAAGAAAGTTTATTACGTTGGTGTATGAACTTTGCTTATGAAGGCAATTAATTGCTAAGTTTCAAAGTAAAATGTCATTGAATAAATAAAGAATTATTAAGTCGTTTAAAATATTTATTGTTTAAATGTTATTGTTATTAGTTTTAGTTATTAAATATAAAAAAAGTATTTTAGAAATGTATCAAAAATAATATGGTCCGTGTTAAAAAATTTTTAATTATTAACACATTGCTTTTTGTTTTAAATGCAGTATTTAATTTCAAAAACGTTAGAGAGAATTTTAAGCAAAATAGAAAAGCATGAGATAAAAGCATTACCTACACTTTCCAGACTTTGCTTACAGTTTGGGACAGTGTTCTTCGGAGATCCTTAGTAATAAGATTTGCACACCTTCAACTACCAGTTTTGTGGGGTTCGAAATAAAAATTCTTGTAGAAAAAAATGGAGCAGTTGGGTTAAAGACAAAAATATAAGAATCTTCAAAAAGCCTTACAAGCTTATCGGAGTCACACCTATAGGGTAAAATATAACACTTGCCCAAATTAAGTTCTCCCCCCAAAATGTCTTCAGAACATTTCTACACACCCCATCACTACACATTAAAGCGAATCCAAAGAAAAAACTATATTTTCATAAAATTTACTTCCTTTCATTGGTGTAAGTTTTTTAAGGATGCCCTTAAAGAAATGAAATGTGTAACTGAAAATATTTTGGGGGTCATATATTTTCAGTTGTCTGAAAATGGGCAAAGAGTCCTTACATAATATCAGGGAGAAAAGAAGAAGATGACAAAGATGATTTGAAGGATAGCGACGGCATGTGCAACCAAGTTTTCTTGTCCATGCTATTTGCTTTAAAGGTGTACTAAGACTTATCTTGGCACTGAAACGTAAAGTGAATCAAGAATTGAAAGCAACATTTTTCACACGCTTCGAATTATCAACAGATTTCGTAGTTACCGCTCAAAAAATGACGACGTTGCCGAAATAGTCTTGCATTAGCTTCACTTCTTTCACTCATATTTCTCTAGGAGCAGTTGGAGCAATTACACCGACGGAAGCAAATTTTAACGAATGGTAATGTGAGGTAGGAATGTTTGAAAAAAATATTGAGGAAACAACAATTGAGGTAGGTCTTACATTTTACCATCCTAGGGGTGCCTACGGCGCGTCGTGAGTCTTTTTGAGAATTTTTAACACTTCACCCCCAGTTTTAATATCGATGAGAAGCCATTTGCCTCAACTCCTTCTGCCACAAGATTTTTCCTTTAACCTAAAAAAACGTAAATTATCCCTCTCTATTTATAACATGTACTGCTTGCTAAAATTTAATTGAAGTGACCTCTGTTACGTAGTCAATTTTGACTTCTTAAACAATTTATTGGTTAAATGTTGGTTTCAAGAATTCTCTTAAATAATTCTAAAGTAAAAAAATCTACTTTAAAAATTACACTAACTATTGGGACACCTTTTAATTTCCAAATCTTCATTTTTTGACTTAGCAATATAGGTTCTATGTAAATTTCAAACGTCTGTTTATACTCATTCAACAGTTTAGCCATATACATAAAATTACATCAAGTATTGTAACACCCTTTAATTTCCAAATCCAAATTTTATACTTTTTGTTATGGCGGACTTAGCAATACAGGTTTTTTTTTGTAAATTTCCAGCATCTGTCTTTAACGCTTCAACAGTTTGGCCATATATATCAAATCAAATGAACTATTGGGGCACCCTTTGATTTATAATTTTGTACATTTATACTTGTTACTATTACAATCATAGTAATCGAAATTATGTCATTTTTCAATCGTTTATTTATAACGGTTCTAAAGGTAGGCCCTTATAGGTCAATTTACGTCAACTGTGACGACATCTTTTAATATTTAAATTTATATTTTGTTACTTTGTGCTTTAGGGATACGCAGCTTTGTAAATTTTGAAGTGGTGCCCTTGCGGCAACATGTAAAAAACATGTTTGATGTATGGAGAAACTCTTGAAGTTTGAAAATGAACTGGTTGTAAAACGGGACCTATCAGTAAGCATAACCATCCAAAAAAATCAAAATCTATCCAAAAATGACTGAGTTATAAGGCAAAAACTAAACAAAACAACAACATTTAAACATTTAAATTGATAACCTCCTTCTATTTTTGAAGTGAGTTAAAAATTGCTCTCTTTTTAAAGTAACAGTAAAATTTCCTACATTGACTTTCTTGTAAAAAGATTTAACAGCACTGTAAATTATTAGAAGTGCACATACCCAAGTTACAGGTAATGTTCTGTAATCGTAACATGCTTTTTTAATGTTTAACATAATTTGTATTTATTAACATTATGAATTAAAAGAGTGTGGTGAATTTATACTGTCGGAAGTTAAGGCCGTGTCAGATAAAACTTTGTCGCTTTGCGTGACGTATCAAACTTTGAAAAAAAAGCGTAAAACGCAAGAGGTATGTCACAATAAAAACTTTAACAGTGCTTAATTATTGTTTGTTTTTAAAGTTTTTCTTCCATAATTTTATAAAAAAATAATAAAGGAAGAATATTTAATAAAAAATATAATACTTTAAAATACTTAACTCTTTTACGTTCGATTTTGCCAAAAATAATATACAAATGTATAGCAGCTAATTGTCAAAGCGCGCAAAAAGATGAGTGTTGCCCAACTTTGTGCTTTGCTTTGCGTTAAAAGTGCTTTATGTGACATATTTCATATAAGTTCGTGCATTTTATCTCAGATGTCAAAGCGAATTTGCAACGCAACGCAAAGCAAAAGTTTTATCTGACACGGCCTTTAATGTTTACTTTGTTATAGAAAATTTAGATGGTAAATGAATGTTAAAGCGGATGGTAATATAACGGAAGAGTTAAAGAGAACAAATAAATACAGAATTATGTACGTGGTTTGCGTTGAACAAATTTGAGTTGACATGCAAGAACAAAGGTAATTATTTAAGCATCATTGTTCACTGAAATACCGGTTACTATGAAACATCAAAGTTTCTATCACATTCTTAAAGACAAACAGAAAAACAAAATATAACAAATAAGAGTGCTATAGTCGGCTATGCCGAATAATATATACTCTTCATCATCTATGTAAATCTAGTTTAGTGAAGTAACACAATCAAAAAAGCAAATATTGGAGTGACATAGAATGGAAAAATAAAAAAAATGTTGGTACTGCATATTCATAGTTTTACATAAAAATCACATTGGCTCTTAATGGGTTACGCATTTAAAAAAAATTTTAGTATTTCCTTAGAGATCTCTTTAAGAGCTTTAAAAAGTTACTCATATTGATATTTTTCGAAAATTTTAAATTTCAGAGCCCCGCAACTCGGAAATGTGGGCGAGCGCCAACTTTTTCACTTGATGTTTTTATTTTATTTTTTGATTCTCTATCGCCCAATATATTAGAGGTAGGCGTGGTGTTTTTCCTGCTGCCTCGAAGGACATGGACCGATCATGCTAATTTCCAAAAGCATTCCTTTCGACACTATATCTGATCGATTGACATATTGTTTTTTGTGAAATCAAGTTTGCCGAGGCAACACTAACACGGACAGACATCGCTCAATCGACTTCGCTATACATAAGTGAGAATATACATATGTATGTTGTATTCATTTGATGTCTGAAGCAAACAGAATTGCCACCGATTTTCTTTTTAATTAATTATAATTTTAAGCCGATCTTTGAAACCTTTTTAATTGGAAAAGTTTTACTAGCTGCATTTGCTAACCAAATATTTATAAATTCAATTTAATACCAAAAGTGCTACAACGGCAAAGCAGTTCAATACAAAATTTTTGCAAATGTGTTAGTTTAAAATTGTTTTTGTCAACCATGTTTTGCTAGGTTAAGTAAAATGTATTTTTATGCCCGACTTAAAGTTATAAAAAAAAAATGGAAATGTATTTTTGTAGTTTTTAACGAGGAATTATTGACTAAGCTGTTAAGCCTAGGAAGTATTTACCATTTCAAATTTAAAAACAAAATTTTTTTAAACACTTTTGCTTACTTTTTTATATCAGTAGTGGAACCAGATGGCTCATGTTTTAATTTTTTTCGGACGGTGAGCCCGTTTTAAAAAAGAACTGTTAAAAACCTGTTTCATTGAATCTGTGCCTTTTTGTTTGTACTGTAAGTAAGTCAACTGAAAAGACTGCTCGTTTTGAAATATTATAACCGTCTAACTGAAGTAATTCTTGAGAACGAAAATCCAATGAACCAGGGGAAAAGGAAAGAAACCATAAGTTATCGTGTACCTCGAGAGCTTGTATACTAAGTTTCCCTACGTTTAATGCCATTTAAAATACAAAAAAACTGTGAGGTGAGGTGAAAACTCCTCGTCGTAAAAAGAAAACTGCTAGAATAAGAGCACGGACAAAGAAGATTAATTATTATTTCCTGCCTGGAAAATTGCAATAAATAAAATCCTTCAATTTGATGTGGTTCGCGTAGGAAAAAGTCGATTGGATACTTCCCGATAGTTTTGTCGTCTTTTTGCCGTATTGTCTTTGCTTCTATCCGTCAGCTTGGACTCGTAAACCTCACTGCTGGTGCCATTTTAGTTTCTTATGTCTAAACAAGGTTTCCATCCTCTAAGTAAACAGGTCGTACGCTTTTTTTTGGTCTGCTTGGCCACTGCTCGACCTCTTATAACGTGTCATTGCTTTACTTTTTTAGTTCACCTTCGCGTTCGAAGCTTTCGTCTACGAGACCGTATATTAGATATAAAGTTAATTGCTAGCTGTATATTCCAGAAGTACGCTGTTTCACGGAAAATGAATGCCTCATTTTAAAGTCTATTTCTCTACTTTTTGCAGCACTCCCAACAGTGTTTTCAACCGTCACCAAGAGGAGTTAAAAATTGCATTTGCTACAAATGCCAGCCCACTAGGTGAATAATTCATAACTGTAGCCCGTATTCAAGTTCCAAATCAAACAAAACTTTTTAGTCAATTGAAGCAAAGCCGCGAATAACGTTGTAAAAGACAAATTTTGCAAAACCTGTTTTTTGCCGTTAATTTTACTCTCTTACATTTGTTCCAACAACAAAACATTAAAATTATGCATTTTATCACCGTCAAAACGCAATTACAATGAGTCAGTCAGTGGAGATAATCACACCATTTAAATACGTTTTTTTGCTCTCCTGAACAATTATTATTTTGTCATTTGCAACGTTATTCGCGGCGATCCTTCAATTGATAAAAATATAAAGCAATAATAAAGATATCACGCTGACCATAGAGTGTAAGTGAATATATTTTGTATTAAATTAGTGATACTATATACTTACTTGCAATTTAATTAAAGTATGCCTTTCAATTAAAATGTACTTTTATTTGAAAGATACTTTTTTCAATGTACTTTATATTTAAAAGTACCTAAATTTAATTATAAAATTTTTTTTATTTAAATATATATATCCATTAAAAATCTTCTTTTATATAGAAGTAATAATTACTTGAGAATCAATTGTTGACCAAAAGTAAAACGTACTTTTTAATAAAATTAAACTTCCTAAATTAGTAATACCCAAATACATATAGCAATTACCTTTTTAACGTTTCTTAAGAAATTCTTTTAATATAAAAAATGTTTGTACTTTTTATAAAAAAAAAGTACTTTTCATTTGAACATAACGTACTTTTAATTTAAAATGTTTTTTTATTTGAGCGTAAATTTTATAGTTGTTTTAATTTAAAGAAGTATTTTTTGTTTTAAAAGTTATTTTATATAAAAAAGTACTTCTTACCTAAGAGATGTTTTTCGCAAAAAATATGTTTTCTTATATGCAGGTACTATATACTTACTTAGAATTCAATTAAACACGCTTTCAATTAACATACACTTTTGCACTTTGTTGAAATGTACTTTTTATTTAAAAGGTACTTTAAGTTTATTACTTTAAATTTATTTTTATTTATTTGTTAATATCTATTAAAATGGTTGTTTTTACATTAAAGTAGCAAAGGTTAAAACGTACTTTTTATTAAAAATGTTTTATTTATTAAAAAGCTGTTATTCATTTTTTTAGAAGTTATTTTTGATTAAAACGATTTATTTTACAATTAACATTTGTTTTGAAAAAGTAATTTTTATATAAAAGTTCCTTTTTTCTTAGGAAATAGTTTTTTATTTAAAAGGATTTTTTTTTATTAGCATTATTAGTTTTAAATTAAAAAATTATTTTATGCGTAAAGGTTTTTTTTCGTAAATGGTACTTTTTAATTCAAATGTGATTTTTTAAAAGTTATTTAGTTAACAATGGTACTCTTTTAAGGGACTTTTTATTTTAAAGATAGTTATTAATTTCAATGTACGGTTCCATTTAAAAAGCACTTTTGTTTAAAGGTTTACTTGTTTTAAAGTACTTTTTATTTTAAAATTACTTTTTTTTTTTTAACATAACTTTCCTGTTAAAAGGTACTTTCCGTTAAAAATTTTATCTTTTATTTGAGCGTGATTTTAATAATTATTTTTATTTAAAAGGTTTTATTTAAAGGTTTTAAAAGTAATTTTATATACAAAGTACTTTTTAATAAAGAGGTGTTTTTGGCTAAAAATATAATTTTTTATAGATACTATATACTTAATTGCAATTTAATTGAAATATGCCTTCAATTTGAGAGATATTTTTTTTAATGTACTTTTTATTAAAAAGTACCTAAATTTACTTTTTACTGAAGTTATTAATACCCAAATACAAACAGCAATTACCTTTTTAACGTTTCTTAAAAAAGTCTTTTAATTTGAAAAATAGAAGTAAACATTTAAACATGACTTTCCTGTTATAACGTACTTTAAATTTAAAATGTTTTTTATTTGTGTGTAAATTTTATAGTTTTTTTCATTTATAAAAAGTATTTTTTGTTTTAAAAGTAATTTTAGCTAAGAGATGTTTTTCGCAAAAAATATGTTTTCCTTTATGTAGGTACTATATACTTACTTACGTTTTATCTTCAAGTTATTTTAATGTTTCGATTTTGCTTTGTATTTAAATGTAGTTTCTTTACAGATACTGTTTTAAACAATTTTCTTTTTTAAAGGCAGATTTTTTTCTAGTTTAGCTTTTTAACTAAGACAAAATATGCAAGGACTAGTAAATATTATTATGTGAAGGAGGATAAAAGATACTTTTCTAACTTTAGGTAAAATGTTGTAAATTTTAAAACATCGTCTACCTTTTGTAGGGTATTATTACAAGCTTTATTTATTGGCTAACACAACAAAATAACATCGAACTAATTTTTTTTCCAAAGTTTTTCTTTTCTTACAATTACAATTCACAAAAAAAAAACATTTGGTTTGTATAAAAAAAGACCTTATATCATTCAAGCAGGAAGTTATAAAAAAGCGGTGAAAAATGTGGTCGTAATAAGCAGTGTATTGAATAAAACTGGTACAAAAATTTGTAGTTTTGCAATAACAACTTTCTGAGAATAATTTTTATATTTAGAAAAATGTATAGGATGTACTTTACTGCCAAAAACTGCAGTAGGACATGACAACGGCAGTGTAAGATCTTATGATAAAACTTATTGAAAGTTTAGTTGCAATGTGTTATGCTTTTCTTGGTTTTTTGCAGTCGTTGTTGAGTGAGAACTGTTTTTGACTGCAGCCAGTGAAAGAAGAAATAAAAACAAACCAGACCATGTAATCGGCGGTTATGCAAGTAACAAAAAAATATTTTTTCCTTTAAATCCTAGATAAAACTTTATACAACATAAGCAAAAGTTTTGTATTGAGAAAATTTTTTTCTTTTATGATTTTAAACTTTAATATTAAAGTAGACGTTTCCTGCGTAACGTATTTAGATAAAAGGTTGTTTTAATAACAAAATTTATCAAAATACATTAAAACCAATATCATGTTATAAGAACCTTGATAAACTAAGGGGAGCATTTCAGGCCTATAAAAATTTAGTAAAGACTCTAAAAGTAGGTAGCTTGATATCATTATTTGGCATAAAGAAACTCGATTTGCTTCTTAATATAAACAAATTTTGACAGATGAATGCTTGGTACTTTTTGTAAAATGGAAAAAATTAATTTTGGTACTTAATTTTTATTCTAAGCATATGAAGATAAAAGTGCAATAAAAGCACTATTCTGTTGCTATAAAAAATAATGAAGTGTATATGTTTTGGGACTTTTTTTCCAATTCTAATATATACGTAGTCAAAATTGTATTTCATTTTGGTACTTTTCCTTTAGAAAAATAAATTTATGTGTTTTAGTTAAGTAGGCATCTACTTAACTACTTAACTTATTATGTTGTAAGCTTCTATGACTCGAAATAAGTTTATATCTAAAATATGTTTTTTTTTAAGGGAGACAAAAAAGGTACCAAACAATAATTTAATATTACCAAATAATAATAATAACAATATTTGTGTTGTATGGTACTTTTAAGAGCGTAATGGACCTTAAGTTAAGAGAAATAGGTTTGACAAGTTAATTTATTTGTGGTTAACGGTTTGACCGGTAGGTACTTAATGGATATTTTTTCTGTACCGAATTGTAAATTCAAGCTTTTTCTCTTAATAATGATAAAATAAGTAAAAATAGTACTTTTTAAATTAACAAACAAAGAGAGCTAGAAAATTACAATCAATTGAACTTGAGCAATATGAGCAATCATAAAAGAGGCTAAACGAGCTTTTTGAAACAGCTAACCATGAACTGCTAAATTTAAAATAAATAATGCTGATGTAAGTAACATATTGTAAAAGAAGACGGACCCAAATAATATTGAGAGAAACGAGAAATTTAAAAATAGTATCAATGGTAAATTAAAGGCACGGCAATATTTTTGAAATTATTTAATTTTTATAAAGAACTTTGTGTTTTTTTTTATCAAAATTAAATAATTTGAAAAATATTTCCGTGTCTTTAATTGAATTATTTGCAAAGTGCCTGAGCATAGAAATAAATTATCGTAGTGTTTTTTGATATTTTTTTTCATCCTCTTTCAACTGTATAAAAGAGCCGAAAAAAAGTCAGCCGTATACAGTGGAGAAAGAAAAACAGAATTACTACTGGTTATTGTTGTTTTTGCTTTAACTTTGATTTTTGTCTCTGCTTTATTGTTTGGACCAAAGTTTTTAGTTTATTTAAAATGTTTGTCAGAAATTTCCTGAAGAGTTAAGTAAGCGAGACGTGCTTTGACCCTCAATAATTAATATCGGTAATTAATTTAATCCAAATAATTTAAAAAAAGAGCAGAAAGTTTTTTATGAAAATTAAATAGTGTCAATGGCATTTTTTATATTTTTTAAGTACCAAAAATTAAGAATTTTGAAACTAAATACATATAATGATCTTGGTTAAAGGGAAAATTCATTAAGGCGACACTGTATTTTTTTTGTACCTTTTGGCTCTGAAGTAAGCTTTAAGACTCGCTTCCTTTTAACTTGTATACATTTTTACATGAATTTTTCACCAACAATTTATTTACAACATGACAGGCCCAATAAGAAAGTGAACATACAAATTATTAACAGCAGCATGAAACATGATGACATTTTTCTCTTTTTCCCCTTTTCTTAACAAGTCCACAAGTGCAATGAGTTGTTGGCAACAGAGCTGTTGACTGCAAGATTAAGAATAGTAGCATAGAAAGTGCTGATTAATCCAAGTGACTATCCGCACCATAACAAGGTTAATTTCTTTTTCACTTTGTTTTACGTATCATTTTGTTCATGTTTATTTTGCTACCAAAGCAAGAAGACTACTACAAGAAAAAAAGATGGCGAGTAAAGAATTAAGATTGAATTTTTTATGAAGTGTGTGTAATATATTGGAAAATGAATGAAAAAACGTCAGGAATTAAACAAAGAAGAAATTGAAAAATCTTTTATGAAAATACCTAAGTTCAGAAGAATTGTCGCTCATAGTATTTACAATTAATACAAGTTAAAGATTTTCCGTTTGAAAGCAAAAAGAAATTATTTAAATAAAATAGAATTGACCTTGTATTTTAAATAAGATAATTTTGATGTGGAAGAAACATTTTTCAAGCAAGAAAATGCTAAACAGCTCGTGAATCCATTCAATAAATACGCGAGATATTTCCTGATTGTAATTTCTTTCGTTATTGTCTGTAGTAATGGGTTCATAGATGTGTGCAATTTAACACCATTATTTTTCTTTCTACAGGGTTATTTGTATTAAGAAAACTATAGAGCCATCCCTCAATCATTGCAAGACGAAGTTTAGCAGTATGTCAATGAAATTTACTTTCTGTTGTGCAAAAGTAAAAAAAAAACTTTGATACAAGAATTCGTATAATCATATACTTTGTATTGTACGAGTATATGATTAAATTAATAACAAAATTAATTTATATAAGAAATAAAAAACGGTTTTTCTATACATTTTCTGCAAGTTGCATGTAGGAGTTCTTTTTTTTTTGCAAATACAACTGTGACATAAAATAAATTCTCTAACTCTTACTCTGTGGCTCTGTCTGGCTATACTTCTTGATCCTATCCTTTACTTACTAAACATGCGGCCTTCTAAATGCAGCAATCAACGCCACGCTACTGTGTTACTCCCGTTAGACACGAACTACTCGATGTCTTGTTTAGTAAACTAAATCATCCACGGGCCACATTCGTTGTTTATCTAAGCCAGTCGTCTTCTTTGTTGAATAGCCACACAACACAAATCTGCTATACACTGTTGTTACGATGCTGTCAATTCCCCGCGCAAGCAGCTTGCGAAAAAACCGACTTCATAACAGCTGTCTGTCTCCACTTACATCAAATTACATCAACTTTTGGGACCCCGTTAATTTCTAAACCTAAATTTTTTACTTCGAGTTATAACTGACTTAGCAAAACAGGTTCTTTTAAAATTTCTACCGTCTGTCTAAATTTCTTTAATGGTTTGGCCATATACATCAACTAATGTAACACCTTTTAATTTATAATTTTAAATATTTATACTTTTTCTTATACCACACAAAGTAGTGTACATTCTGTCTAACTTTTAAGTGTTTGCATATAATGGTTCAAAAGAGATATAAATGAACTCTTGCGATATCCTTTAACCCTCTACTAATGCAGTCATTCAGGTTGGATAATGATAATACGACAAGGATAACAAGGAATTCTCGCTGTACCGGGTTAATCTCAAAAGGTACACTTGAGGCAAAAGCCCTTCGATATTATTAAGGTTCCTTCAGCTGGATAACTGCGCTAGTTGCAAGTCGAGGAAAATTAAAGTATCATATGGACAAGATAAAAGTTTGAGTCACACTTGAAAATGTTCCTGGAAGAGCGTACTTTTTTGTGGATGACAACAATCTGAAATTATAACAGTCGAGAGTAAAGCCTACTGACAGCAACAGTCATAAATTACCATTCGAGTATTAGAAGCCGATAAGGGAATGCGGTTGAAAAAAGATCATTGCTTCGGTGCACCCGAACTCTCCGGTAATTTGCAAGGATAGCATATAACTCTGTACAGGGAGTTGTTGTAAGTTCTCTGACAAGAGTAAAGTCCTGACTTACAACTATACGACTAACTTGATTCTTTGTTAGTTTGCTTTTAATTAAAAAGAAATATTTAAACTAATTAATTAATATTTCTCATAACAATCGTATGATAATTTTTAACAGATTATATTGCTTGTTTAATTAAATTTTTAAATTATTTATTAATACGAGGGCTGCTCTATATATTTCTGGCATAATAGTGAAAATGCGAATATTTATAATCAAAAATGGTTTTATTGTTTTTCAAAGTATTCTTCAGCATGATTTATACACTTTTGCATGCGCTCAAACCAGTTGTCGAAGCACTTTTTCCACTCCGATTGAGGCGCCTTTAAAACATGGTTTTTGAACACTTCAACAGCTTCTTCTGGCGACGAAAATCGTTGACCATGCATTTTTTTCTTGATGTGCGGAAACAAGAAGAAGTCATTAGGTGCCAAGTCAGGGCTGTACGGCGGATGACCCATTAATTCGACGTTTTGGCCGGTCAAAAACGCTCTGGTTTGAGCCGATGTGTGAGAGCTCGCATTGCCATGGTGAACAATGATTCGTCTTCTCTTGTTGGTTATTCGAATTTCTCCGATGACTTCAGGCAAACAAATTGTAGTGTACCACTCAGAAGTGACCTACGTTGCTCAAGCCGACGACGACTTCACGGAATGCGTCTTTGAGCGAGCTTCGGCCACGATTAAATTCATTGTACCAATTTTTCACAGTGCTGTAGGATGGTGCTTTATCGCCATACAAAAATTTAAGTTCATCAATGCACTCTTGTCGTGATAATCCACGTCGAAAGTTGTGAAAAATGATGGCACGAAAATGTTCACGAGTTAATTTTTTTCTATATTAATTATTTCAAGTCACTGTAAACAACACAAATAATGGTCAACACAAATAATGACAAACTTTCCAATGGAAATGTCAGATTGCACTTGGCAGCACTCAGTGTTGCCAGGCCAGAAATATATATAGCAGCCCTCGTAGTTTAAACTTTAACAAATACGTGATCTTAATTAATAAACTCCTATACATTTAGATGCAATTTTTTTTAATTATTTTAATTTTAGTGTGATTTAATTAATCAAGAATTATGTCATAAAAAAAGCAACCTAAAAACAAAGATATTCACACATTTACTTGTTTGTCATTTCTTTCGCATGATTTAACCGTATTAAGGTACAAATGTTTAAGGTACAGTTATTTACAAAATAAATAATCAAATTTACAAATAAATCTTAAGTTTGTTGCTAAGAAGGGCTAAAAGGAGATTATTTACTTAAGGGATATGTAAGAGGATTAAACAATTTAGCACAATATTTATTTAAGTTGTCTTAATAGACAACAGGCAGGAAAATATGATCCTTCTCCACCACAAAGTGACTAACTTCATTTCTTAGATTAAGGCTTTTAGAAAGTAAATATATTTTGTATTTAATAGAGAAGTTTTTTCCAACAAAAGGTCCACATCTACACTATGACATTTTTTTGGTGCATTTCTTTTGCAATTCTCTTTATAAGTTGCAGCAATATTCGTTATTTTAAACAAAATATAACCAACATAAACATCTTCTCTAAACTGAAGCCATGCTATATTGCTTACCCCTCTTGCTGCAAAATCAAACAAAAATTTTACGCTAGTTACAATAAAAAGTAAATCGGTATTAAGTCTATTTGAAAAAAAAATCTGAAATTAGAATTTAAAATCTCTTGGAATATAAAAAAATTTGTTTGAGAAAATTTATTATTAATAATTTTATTTCCTGTTTCCTGAAGATGCCACCCAAAGGTGTGGCGAATTATCGAAAAAATATTTATTAAAAAAAACTGACCTAATGCTTGAACAATTAGAAAATAGAAATATTTTAAATTAAAAAGAAATTCTTCCAAATTTACTAAAGTACCAAAATTTTTAAATAAAATTAACAAAAATATTTTTAAAATTAATAAAACTGTTTTTTTTGAAATAACATTATTCCCACAAATATTTCGTTACTTCCACCATCGATGTGTGTATAAAATATTACAACGAAAGAATAATTACTGCGTTGATAGAGGTGTACATTCGCTGTAAAAGACAAGATCATGAAATTCATGATTTCTCATAAAATTAATGAGTTAATATTAGAGTAGCAAATAATTGTCAAGGCGCCCCTAAAGCCTAGTACTCTATTCGATTTTGCGAAAAATGTTGAGCATCATACATACAATACATACAATTAGCTACTAGTGCCAATGCACTGGTTCAGAAGATAATTATCGTTTTTATCGCCTTCAAATATTCCACATTGTCTGCAAAAATTTCTGTCTGGAAAAAATTTTAAATTTACTGCAGTCAAGCAGAAATACCAATCCAAGCTTATGGCATTTATCCCATATATGTTTTTGTTTCTTTAATTGCAAAAATTAGCAAACGCTTTTCTGCCTCATGGAACTAATTTTTGTCTTTTTTTCTTTTTAAATGTAAACTTTTTTCATTTTTATTTTTTAAATTGTTTAAACACAACAAAATTAAATAAAAAAATGGTCTCAAAATTTGTTTAAAAAGTCCGCATGAAAAAAGTTCTGCTTATGTTATATCGTAGTTGAAAAAAAATGTTTCCAAGAGCATTTTTATTAGCCAAACATGTTGAAGAGACATTTCTCGACTTTTTTCCAATTAAACAAAGTATTCAGCAACATTATTTTTTATTTATTTCGCTGTAATTTTTTTATATGGCCTTTTGACAACATTTCGCACGAAATGATGAACGGAGTACTATGCTCATAGGAGAAGAAGAGCCTCTAGCTATTGCGATGGGTTGTGGCTGTTGGAAAAAACGCGATGTTTGACTGGCTTGAATTTACAGCGTAAGTGGCCTGTGGATAATCCAGTTTACTTAACAAAGCAACGCATGATTAGCAAAGCAGCATTCAGGTATAATAGACCAACTAATAGACAATAGGATCTAAATATAGTCAGAGCTAAAGAGTAAGAAATAGAGAAATTATTATGTGCCAAAATGCTATTAGCAATCAAAAGAACTTGGACGTTTGTTTTAAAAGGGAAAAATGTTACAATATGAGTCGTATTTAACAGAGTTATTACTAAAACAATAAAACGTGTTCTATTAAAATGGGAGAATTTGTTCATGATACGCACTGTAGTAGCATATGACACGGTTTAAACTAAAAGCACTTTTGTTTGTGAAACGTATGACATATTACAGAAATGATTCGAGTGTTTAAGTCAAACAACTTCTTTCAAAATGTCTTTTTCGTTTCAGTTTTAATCGCATGACATGATTAGGGTTCATCCCTTGAGTTCTGGTCCATGCCAATAAAAAGAAATAATAAAATATGCAACAAAGAAAACTGTAATTGAAACCTGGAATTCAAAGAAAAATATTTAAAATCTTTAGAAAAAGATGCCTTTTTGTGTGACCTTTTTAGCGAAATTTATTAAATATGAAATTTTTTCTTAATAAAAGATCCGCTCTTTCCCTTTAAATTGAGTAAATTCTAAAGCACAGAAAATGTAACTAAAATATTTATATGAAAAAATGGTTAACATTGTTCAAGATTATTTCTCTCTGAATTTATTTACTTCAGTGTCCAACTGCTTTTTTATGTGGGTGTGAAATCAATACATGCTCACTTTGATATTCTCACTTTCTTCCCTACTGGGTTGTGGTTATTATTGAAAATTCACACAATACATATTTTCATATGTAAATACAAGCAATACATATAAATATACATACATATGTATGAATGTGAATGTGGTGAATGCTTTAAATACCTTAATGGCTCAAAAAAAGAGCACTTTAAGGAAACTTTCGCTGGAAATTTAAGCTTCAGAAAGAGTTTTTGTATGAGTTTATTGACAAATGTACTGTTTAAAGACAAACAATTTAATATCTGGCAACCTTTTTAGAGTTATTTATTCTAAAGTCGATATCACATATTCATAGTTGTGCTCTTTCTTATTTCAATTCTGTAAGCAATGTTGACAGAAATGAATATTTTATTCTTCGAGATGACAGAAGTGGCACCTGACAAAGAAATAACTTACACTAACTTTGCAGTGTGTGTGTGTGAGTGTGTGTGTGTGTGTCAACAAAAGGATATTAAATATTCGTACACATAAAGAAATGTTACTTATACTTGTACGTAAAAATATTTATTTTTTATTATTTAAAATAGCGCAATAAGGAATACGAAAGTGAAGCGAAAATATTTGCAAAAAGCTCATAAATAATTCGGTTTCTTTGTGGATGTAACTTCTGAATTAAATGCACTTGTATATTTTAAAATGCGAATTAATGTTCTTCGCTTTGTTTGTGTAGTAAAGAAACCTAAAAAGAAATAATTTTTTATTAATATATTTTTTCAATATTAAATCATGTCCTTGTTGAAACGGTACTAGCAAAGGGGAAATGAAAAACAAATTTGGTTTTTTTTACCGTAAATGGATTTTAACGGATTTACAAATTCATGGAGAAATCAGGTACCAGGTGGTGGTAATGGCGAATTCATTTATTTTCGCCGTTGCTAGAAATATCAAACAGAATATTTGAAGAAAATATTTTTATATATAGAGTTTTGCATTTCCAGCGACGTAGAAACTGTCTAAATTCTCTACTGCCACCATCTTTTACATGATTTCATCATGCTCAAATCTTTACCAAATATTTTGGTGCGAAGTGCTGACAAATAACTTAATATAAGATAAAGTAAACCATGGGAATAATAAATTAAATAAATCAAACTCGATGGCCATTTCACTACCCTTCACTTAGCTCTTTTGTAAACTATTTTTAAATTTTAATTTACTATTGATTGATTGAAAGTAAATATGTATATGAAAAATGTTAAAAAGTGAAAAACATATGAAATGTTTGAGGCAACATTTTCTCAGAGCTGCAAAAGAATGTGAGTAGGTTTTAAATCGTGCGGAATCATTCAAGCAAGACCTACCACCGATAAATTTCAAATATTCCATTATAAACATTAAAAATTTGTTCAAAGGTGATGAATATTCCTTATGAGGTAACGAATGTTGCTTAACCATTTTCACAAATTTGAGTACCAAGAGAGGAAAATTATAAAAATATTTTTATTTTAATTCTTAAAGAGTTAATTGTAAAGAAAAGTTTTTTGTTTAAATTTTTTAAATGTGATAAAATAATTTATTACTAGTTTAGAAGTACAAGCTTCTATATATATCTTTATATTCGGTTAATGTGTGCTACACATTTTTCAACTTCAAAACCTTGAACCAATTGAGACTACCAAAATCTGAAAGTTTATGACAGTGGAAGAAAAACCCTAGCTGGATTTTGAATTATTTAATTCATTTTTGAAGTTTTCGTCTGGGAGGAGGATTTTTTTACATTTTTTCAAGAACATGTACTGATTCTATTCTGTCTTTATCTCGTGAACTATTCGAAATATTACTTTTTTCTCTTTAGCAAACTTTTACTTCTTAATAAGTTCTAAAAGTTTGCCTTAAGATAAAATAAAAAACCAACAACAACAACAACAAATCAAAAATCAAATCAAAAGCATCAGTTGATGACTCCTTTACATAGTAAGAGGACCACAAAATCATCAAAAATTTAATAAAGGATTAAGAAATTTTTTTCCCTTGTGTGTTTATCAAAATTAAAAATTAAATAGGTAGAAAATAGACATAAATGATAAAAATATCTTCAATTATTTATTTATTTTTTGTGCATTTTTTTCCTTAAACCGGTGTACTTGAAGTGCCAGACATTCAGTTATAGAAAAAGTCGAAACGAAAACAGGAAAATTTTAGTAAAAATTAAGCTTAGGTCATTCCAAGCCATCGGGATGACCATGACATTAAAACTATATTTTTTAAATAATCATTTGGCAGAGATCGAAAACAATTGCCAAGAGAATCTGATGATCTAAGTAAGAGCTTCCACCATCCCGATGGAAAAGCGGTTCAAAGGAAAAAATGGTGCGATGCTTGGGGAAGTATGCTGGTCTAGCCAAAAATTATTTCCATATAAAAATAAAGCTAGCGAAACCGTTGAAAATATGTTTTCAGATGATAAGACTAGCTGCGAGAGCAACGACTAAAGTTTATTTTAAAATATTTGAAATGTCCTTATATTTTCCTTCATCGACAATAAAAATCTATGACCTAATTTTTTGATAGTTTTGCTGTTTTGCTGTTTTGATGTTGTTGATATTGTTGTTTTTTTTGATTTTATCTTAAGGTTAAATTTTTAGATCTAAATAAGAGCTAAAAATATGCAAAAAAAGACAAGCAATATTTTGAATAGTTCACGAGATATAAACTAAAGAATCAGTACATGTTTTTAAAAAATTGTACTGAGAAGTTTTGATAAAAAAATATAAAAATTATTTCTTTCATTTTATTTTTTTCGGTTCGTACCTCGTAACCATGAATTTTTGTAATCGTGTTTGATTTTCAAATATATTCACGAGAGCCTACACGCAAATGTGAATTGTTGTGAATTAGGGATATTTTTATCGTGAGTGTGAATGAAAGTGATGGATATGTAAATACTGATATTTAAACACTGAATGCACTTTATAATTAATGCGAAAAAGGTGAATGTCGTCTACATTAAAATTGAAGGGCTTGTTGTTCTCTAAATATTATGTTTTTTTTTGGTGTTTTACTACATGGCGTATTGGAGACCCTAAAACAATTTTATAGATTTTGTCGAATCCATTGAACTGTGGCGTTGGCCAGATTTCAACTTGTTTACGATTTACGATTTTTTTGTAAGTTTAAACAGAATAGTCGAAGGCTTCGGCAAAATTCTAACTTACTATTTTATTTGAAATAACTCAGGAGTTAATGTACTTAGTAATATTTATTGAAAAAAAAAACGATCTCAAAACAGACAATAATGTTTATTTCAGATTAAAAAATAATAATAATTTTGTTTGTTTTCTTTGGTAAATGTTTGGATATTTTTATAAATAATTTTTCTTTCTATGTATATTTCAAGCGTCTATCTACAACAGCTAAAAAAAAATTGCCATATACCTTAAATTAAATGAACTATTGGAGCACTCTTTAATTAATAACTTTGAATGTTAATGTTGCTTGATACTATAACGGCCATAGCAATCGACATTCTGTTCAATTTTCAAGCGTTTGTCTATAGCGTTTCAATAGATAGGGGAATATATGTCTATTTACGTCACATATGGGGCACCCTTTTGATTTTAGTTTTTTTTATTTATTTTTGCTATTGGAAGCTACAGTGATATACTTTCTCGCTTTTGTCATTCTATGGTGTGAAAATATTTTATGTATTGATATGAAGTCAAATCTATATCAACAAGCTCACAACCATTCATTCATTAAAGAAGCAAAATTAACGCTGAATTAAAAATATTCATCTGCCGCATTTATACACAATGGCCGTGGAAATTTTTAGCAAGAGAATTTGTATGTACCAACCAGCCTGTTACATGCTGTGTAAGTTAAAAAGCAAAAGTTTGCCAAAAATAATTTATTTCCTTTTTTGTTTATTTTATTTTATCAAATGAAATTAATCCAACAAAGTAAAATCTATTTAAATGGATTTAATTTAAATTTTCAAATAAACAAATAAATTCATTGAAATCAAATTTCTAAGTGAATTTTTAATTTACAATTAAAGCATTAAAATTGTAGTTAAAAATAAGTAAGAGTGAGAGTGAAAGAATCTATGAATATAAAGCTAAGTGAAGTAACTCCAATTAAAAAAAAAGCAAATATTGTGGTGACAGAGAATTAAAGAAAAATATTTTGGTACTGCATATATATAATTTTACATAAAAAATAAAATCGGCTCTTAAAGGTTTAAGCATTTTTAAACAACTTTTAGTATTAACTTAAAGATTTTTTATATATTATATTTTAAAAAATTTGAAAATTTCAGAGCCCTGTAACTCGGAAAATATGGGCGAGCGCCAATTTATTCACATGATAATTTTTTTCTTATTTTTTAATTCGCTATGCATAAAAAGAATATTTATACTTTATAGGGTTGGAAATGGTTATTGTAGAAATTACACATGGAATGACAAACTTAGATATAACCTTCTTCCACTATTTGTGGTGAAGGGTATAGAAACTAAGCTGATATAAAAGCGAATAAAATGTTATACTAGCTCAAGATTGAATTTAATTAATTTTACACAACATTAACCATTATATAAAATCAGAAGTAGGGCTAAGCTTAAACAACAATAACTTAACAAGAATTGAACTAGAAGGAAATGTGAAGGAAAAGTGAACTATGTAGATGAACTAGAAATAAAGGCCCCGATTATGGTTCACAACACTTAAATGTTGTGTTGTCTCGGGTACAACATAAAATTTACATTTGTTTCGATTATGGTTTACAACATCTTCATGTTGAGTATGTCACAGGGTTATTTTTTATTGCAGCATAGATTATCCATAAAATAACATCTCTTCATATTGAAAACTATTACAATTAAAACAAACAATTACACTATTATTACACAATTATACAATATTCATTTGAAATCACATTGGTTCCTTAAATCAAAATGTTTTATTTCCCTTGTTCTGCATTCGTAAAATGAAATGAAAGAGAATTTAATAATCGATTTTCAAATTCATTTTCATTTAATTTTACGAACGCAGATCAAAGGAGTATATCATACGACTCTTAAAACTATAAACAAAAACATTTTTACTATATACATATTTACATCGCTCTTAGAATCTTTGCGTCAGTGCTAATTTGGCTTTTATCAATTGTATTTGTAATTCAGCCTTTTTTTTTCTTAGCTCGTACATTTTTATTAATTTTGTAATTTTTATACGAATTGATTTTTAAGTTTTTTAATGTTTTCAAGACTTCTTCTTGAGTCCTTGCCTGTGTCTTTAATAACGCTAAACGCTCTGTTTCCATTTCTGATTTTAATTGGGTGTGGCTTTTTGGTGTACCCTGCTCGTTGTACAGCGCTTGTTGACAGTGGCTTAAAATTTGCTTGCAACTGCTCTACATCGGATTCTTCTAAAGCTTGCAAGTCTACTGCAGACCCACTTGGGGCAACCTGCATCGAGACCAGTTCAATAGTCGTCTGTTCTGAATGTTCCTTTTATTAGCAGCTACCTCTCTTTTTTAATTTACCTTATAGTAAGTCCGTGTCTATAAAAAATAATACATAATTTTATATAATTCTATAAAATTAATTAATTAATTATCTACTCTTTGCCATTCTTTCGCATTTCGAATAGGTGGACCCTACTATTTAATTTTGTATTAAACTGATCCCATTTGTCGTTTAACTACATTTTATGACATCCAAATGAGAGCTTGCCATGTCCAATATCAGGATTTTCTCAGCTCTAAAAGCATTTCCATTTGCTTTGTTTTCGTTATTTTATTAAAAAATTGTAGTTGTAGATATTTGCAATAAACACAAAAATATTTACTTACAAATTTTTTTCCATTTTAAATTTCAACTTGCCGTGGCAAAAAGACAACCAGTAATAATCAGTTGTAAATTTTTGACACTTCTTACAACACATACTTGCACATGTTGTGAACGATAACCGCAGTAAATTGACATAGACAACTAAAACTACAATACTACCGATAAGTGTTGTAAACCACAATCACAATTTAAAATTTACAACATCAAAATAACAACTGTTTTGAACCATAATCAGGGCCAACAAAATTGATCTAAAATCATATTGGAAATAAATCAGGACTTAAATTAAAGTGAGATACAACTAGTTTAATTATGAACTTAAACCTTACTGGAACTACAAACTTCATAAGTATTTTATTGAATTTCTAACTAGAAATATCTTGTTGAACTAACTGAAATAAAACTATAACATAATGTAATTATTACAACTACTATTGGCTTTTGTGATTTTAAAAGTGATTTGGAAGGGACTAAAAAGTCAAAGTCAAAAGTCAAATGTTGTACCTTAAAATCAAAGGCATATGCAGTTTTACAGTAAAATTAAGAGTTTTTTTTTAAAGAGTTTACTTTTTGCGGCTTATTATTCTAATCAGCATTTCAACTAATGCCTGGTGAATTCGTACTCCTGACTGTGTTCACTCACTGCTGCTTGCTAAGCTCATATCTGTGAACTAATAACTAATAGTATTTAATGCTCTTGAATCTTTTTAACATTTTGCATTCAATTGCGAAAAAATTTTTTCTGTTTTTACTTTTTCCAAGATTTTGCATTCTGGCATTTATTTGGTTTAATCGCAATTGTTATTTTTGCTTTTTAGTTTAAATAAATTGTGCAAAATAAAATATAAAACAAATATTTTTTGCTTCAATCTCTTAATTTTTTTATTTATTTGCTTGAGTGAAATTTTATTTTTTTTTTAAGTTTTTCTTTATTATTTATTGATTTGTAAAAAATTTTTTGTTTTTGTTCAGTTGAATACAATATTTTTGCAATTGCATTTTACAGAGTTGATTTTATTTTATTTTTTTACATCTTTTTGTTGTTACACTAACAATCAATTTCGAGAATAGCATTCATATTTAACAACTAGTTAACAACAAAAAATGAAATAAACTATTGAAAATCAGTAAAAGTATAAATAAGTTATGAGTCAGTTGGGCAACGAAATGTATGTACGTTTTCCTGGAAATATCTATTCAATTGATTAAAATTAAAATGGATTGTGTTGAAATTGGTAAGAAAATCAAAAATATTGAAAGCTACATATTTTGAACTTATGACAATTGACGACGAATATAAATGACTGGAAACTACTAAAATAATGTTTACAGTCACATACATATACAATTTTTATTTGTGATTTTCGCCGTCTAAAACAATAAGACATGTAACTGTACACTCCTCAAGAATATGGAATAATATTTTTGTAATTTTTTTTTTGCATATTGATTTGTTAATGGTTGTCAAAGCCTAATGGTTTTGCCTTCATCCGACACCAACTGAGTAAGGAAAATGGCGCTTAACTGCTTGCCTAGAAGAGAATAAGATAAAACAAAATCCTGGTCAGATCTGTGCTGACCCGGAGCCGCTAGGCTACCGCCAAAGATGTCACAGAGGGCCCATGATTAACGACTTTCTCCTACATCAATTGGACGAATTAGATTTGGAGAACATTTGGTTTGAAATCTAAATTCTGCTGGCTATACTGGCCTTTTGTAGGGTTTCTGAAGTCACTACTCTGTGCTGAAAAGACTTCGACTCTTAAGGTCCTTAAAGATAATGTTCGTCAGGAATGCTGGAGCCAACCGCCAGAATTTCTGGCATGAGTTTTGAAAAATTTTAATAATGAAATTGCTTGACAAATAACGGCTTGAGACGAATGAAGAGGTAATATTTGCAACAAAATAAAAGAGAAAAAGGTTTAAAAGATCGCGAAATAAAGTCTGTATATCTAAAAAAAAGAAAAATAACAAACAAAAGGTGTTTCGTTAAGATTCTTTAGAGATTTTCCTCGTCACATCTTTAGCATGTTTTCAATAACAATCCTACACCGTATGCGTGACAAAACAACAGCAATTAACCCTATTTTGCAAGAATATTAATTGAGTGACACAAACTTAAAACTACACTGAACCACTGTTTTGTAAACCATTTTCTTAAATAAATAATATTTTACACAGAGCATTTAGGTCCTTCACTTCGCAAGTATCTACATTAGTTTTAATGAGTGTGTGGATGTGTATGTGTGTGTGTGATTTATAAAGCTGTTTTACATATTTGTGTCTGTTTGTACATGTGTTCTTCTAGAACGTATGCAAAACTTATTTATAGTTCTAAAATGTGTAATTGTTTAACTAATTTGGCCATAAAACAATTTCGGTGTCTTTGGAAGTAGGAATGAGGTAAACAAGAATTAGTAGCCCAACAAATTCGAGGAGAATTATTGCAATTTGTTAAACATATGTTTTTTTTACCCAGTAGGTAATAATATAGCGACCAGAGATCGGTTTCGGTTGCGTAATTTTCGAGTCTACTTAAACAAGCACTTAGTTTTTTATGAGTCGAATTGTTTTTGTTCAAAAGCAAAAAACACTTGTTGAATAAACCGTTCGTTTAAAACAGTCATTTTATGTACTCGCCATTTTCTGCGAACATGAATGTTCTGATAGTGTTGTTTAAGGTTCGAATCTATTTTTGCATCAAAACCAACTTGTTGTTAGCGAAACAAATGTTTTATTCAGTTCTAAATTAATTTTCTACTCGATGTTTTCTTCACTTGTTGTTTTTACGTTTTTTTTTTACATTTTTAAATTCTTTTTCAATAAATTTTTGTGCTTAATATCCAAACGTTTATTGAATACACGTTGAATTTGTTCATTTTTTTTTACCATCAATTGCTACTTATTTTGTTTCTTTTTCCTTTTTTATATTAATTTTTGTAAATATTTTTTAATTAAGATTTTGTTATGTCCTTTTTATTGTTTTATAAATAATTTTTTCAGGAAAATGTTACTTTTTTAGTTATTATATAATTTACATAAATATTTTTTTTAGAAAATTAAATCTGAAAATTAAATAAAAAAACAAATTATATACTTTGCATTATTTATATTTGGAGCAAAAATTATAGAAATACATATTTTTACATTTTTTTGCATAGTTCATGTGTAAATATGATATGAACAAAAATTTTGTTTGCTTGTTTGTATAAAATTTTGTTTTCACCTTTAAAGTGTTTCTATACCATACGAATAAATTTTTTCACTGTCAGCTAGAAATATGAAAAAGCTCATAATTTAAATAGATAGAAAATGCACATCTGTAGGTTTTTCTTATTGTTTTTATATTTTTCTGCATAGCGCTTTTTTACTTTCAAGTGGCTCGATTGTTTTGAGTAAAACTCCAATCAGATCATGTACAATAAATACGTTGTGCAAAAAAATAACTTCTTGTTAACGAGAATTTTTTGTTTCAATACAAATCTGTTCGAGTCTAATGTTGAAAATGATTTACACTTATTGTTGCATTTTGTATTTGTGTATAAAAAGCAACAAGTATTAAATTGATGTAATACTTGTTCGTATAAATGGAAATTTTTATTTTTTATTTTGAGAGGTTCTTCACAACAGATATTAAAACTAAGAAGTCGAATGCTTACCATATATCGACGCCTCCATTCTATAACGTTCTAAGTGTACTTAGATCGTTTTTAATGTTCTTGGATTTTTGAATCCTATGTTCTCTAATTTAAATACTGTCAAAATTTGGTTAAGATGGGCCGACCCGTTCCAAAGTTATAGGCATTAATATACTTAGGCTACACACGTAGTCGTAAGAATTTTCCATTCTAAAATGTAGTAAGTACACTTAGAATACTTTTGCTTGGACAATTTTAAATTGACTTGAAAACTAAGTTGACTTAGTATGTTATAGAAGGGACATTTCTTAACGTTGTGTTTTCTATGTGTATTTGGTATGTTGAGTGTGCTTTTTTTAGGGTCTGTAAGTGTAGTTAAAAGGTTTTTTCCTGAATTAAAAAAAGATATTTGTGCGTGTAAGTGTACATAAGATGTTTTCGTTTGGAAAAAGTAGTCAACCAAATCGGACGACTAATTTTTGTATTTTCGGATATAAAATGATTTCGTGTGCAAGAAAAATTATAAATTAAGCGCAAAATAACGTGAGTGGTAATTATTTATTAGATGCCCATATTATCTAAAATAATTAATAAGTTTTTTATTAGGAAAAGGTGAACCAAAAAGTATAAGTTCAATGTCATATAATCGTGAGGAAAGTTTTGGTAAGAAATTCACGACTTAAGTTAAATGTTGTGCTTATTAATATTGGATTTTTTTGACAGGAAATAAAGAGCAACCTAGTCCATCAAACGAAAAATCTTCTAAATTTGATCATTAAAATAGTGAAAATTCTGAATCACTAGATACAGTAGCTCAATAAAGTCGTCGGACAAACATTAAATTTTTATTCTCTTAAAGTTTTACATATTAAAATAAACCGCAAGTGCTTTTACTTTATGTTTTTTTTTATACTATATTATTGTTCTTAAAAAAGCAAAATGATTTTTTATTTATCTATTTATCTTATTTTTAATTTTAACCAAAAGTTTTTTTAAGTGCAAAAAACGCACCAAAAAAGTAGTCGGACATACGGCAACACTTCTGTTTTTTGTAAAACAAGCTTAGGTAATTGCCTTTATTTTAGGTTGTCAAATATATTTCGACATATATATGTATATACATACATAATTATTAAATGTGTTGTTCGAAAAAGTAACATAAACGTTGATTTTAATACTTTTCATTTCAAATTTGTGAAAATGTCAAAAGCTAAGTTGTACACGACTGAAGAAGTAAGAATAATCATTATAAAAAACTATGAAGAAGGAAAAACTGTTCGAGAGATAGGAGATATACTTGGAAGACCCAAATCAACAGTTCATGATATAATAAAAAGGTATAAGATAACAAAATCTGTTGAAAACAAACCAAAATCTGGAAGGCCAAAATTGCTTAGTAATACCGATGAACGACGGATTGTCCAACAGATTAAGAAAAACCCTAAATTAAGTGCTCCAAAACTGGCAAATGAAATCTCTAAACGCATCAATAAAGACTGTAGCGCGGAAACAATAAGAGCAGTCCTTCGTAAAAAAGGCTATAATGGAAGAGTAGCTCGTAAGAAGCCATATATTAGCAAAATAAATAGAATTAAACGGCTAGATTTTTCAAAAAAGTACAAAAACATGGATATGTCATTTTGGAATAAAGTCTTATTTACTGATGAAAGTAAATTTAATATATTTAGATCGGATGGACAGTCGTACGTATGGAGAAGGCCCAATGAAGAACTCAAAGAAAAAAACTTAAAAGCTACTATCAAGCATGGAGGTGGTTCAGTGCTAGTTTGGGGTTGCATGTCGGCTTCTGGAGTTGGGGAACTCTGCATAATAGATGGAATAATGGACCAAACAAAGTATTTGTCCATTTTGAAACAACATTTGGTGCCAAGCGTTGAAAAATTAGGTATAAAAGACACATTCCAGTATTATCAGGACAACGATCCGAAACATAAGGCGCATGCTGTACGAATGTGGCTGTTGTTTAATTGTCCCCATGTTCTCGAAACGCCACCGCAGTCCCCAGACATCAATGTTATTGAACATTTATGGGCACATTTAGAAACCGAACTGAAAAAATATACGATTTCGAATAAGAATGATCTCGTTAAAGCGTTAAAGGACGAATGGGCAAAAATTGATCCATCTGTATGCAGAAATCTTGTTGATTCAATGCCAAGAAGATTGGAAGCAGTTATAAGAGGCAAAGGACTTCCTACAAAATATTAAATGTTGATATGAATAGCTTAAGATAAATGTACTTCAACTGTTCGACTACTTTTTTGATGGTATTTTTTGTATGGAATGAATTTTTTGTGTTTTTAGCTTATAAATGAATTGATTTTTTTTTAGTTTTTTGTTTTATCTCAAAGAGAATATCGTACCGCTACATATTCCAAAATAAAAATGAGTTAAATATTTTCTTAATATGAAACCTTTTGTATTTTAGTTCATTTTAATGTTTGTCCGACGACTTTATTGATTCATTGTATGTGATATATTTATATTAATATATTTAAATTTTTTTTATATTAAGTATTTGATTTTTAGAAGCATATCCCGGGAGTGACTGCGAATATAACACATCGAATAACTCATCTACAATAGGTAAGTTTTTAGACAATTTTTATATAATTTATTTTAAGTATCGCTTCAACTTTTATAGTCATTTCTCGCAGTTGCAGCGAATATAATCCGGCAAGTAATTCGTCGGAAGCAGAATCAAATCCAGAGTTTAGTCCAATAAATCGAAAATTAAAAAAGAAAAAATTAAATCCGGAATTTGATACAGCACCCGAAAACTTTTGCGAAAGACACGCCGAAAGAATTGCACTCCGTGATAAGAAATGATAAGCAAACACCGCTATTATACAATGTAATTGAAATGGACCATGATGATTTTTTGGATTTCAAGCAATTTGCTTCTGTAACAAATTGGACAAAAAATATACAAAATAAAAAATTATGTCTATCAAAAATCCGAGAAATAAAAGTTCATAAAGAACAAAATTATAAATTATTTTATAAATATGAATTTGATGAGAATTTCAAAGAAATAAAGATATATGATGAAACTAGGAAGAGAAGAAAAGAAAATAAAATTGTTATTGAAGAAATACCAAAAGCATACATATCCGGATTTCCTATAACGGAAGAAAAACGAAAAGATCTTTTATATCTGTTTGATCAAAATTTAATTCCAAAATTTTACCAAAATTTCTACAGACAACTAAATGATTTTAATAGAAAAGAATATATAGTCGTGTCAGATAATGACGATTAATAATATGATATAGTTTTTACTTATTTAATGTTATACTGTTTCTGTTATCTTTATTTTTATAATGATTTTTAAGTAACCTTAATTTTCTTTTATGTTTTACGAATAAAATTAATTTAAAAAGAAAATGATAGGTTTTATTTATATAACATTTTAACTAAAAATTCGTCTATGTAGGAAAATATAATTTTCTAAAATTTTTGTCCAAATTGAAATATTATATGTATACTTAGGTGATTAGCTTAAAAACAATAGAGCTATCAAAAACATGCTAAGTACACTTAGACGACCAATAGCCAATGTTTTCACCGTGCTAAAACATTTTATATCATTTTTAGCTATAACCCAATTATAATTTGTAAATTCAGAAAATACTATAAAAATTCTACTCAAATTCTACTAAAAACAGTGAAAGAACAAATAACGTATCTTATATAGTTTATGAGATATCGCGTGAAAACTTTGGGAGCTCATAACTTAAAACTCACATTTTCGACTTAGAATGTTATAGAATGGAGGAGTCGATATGTAAATCTAATTAAGTGAAGAAACTCCAATAAAAAAAACAAATATTGAGGTGACAGAAATTTAAAAAATACGAAAAAATTAGGTACTACATATATATAATTTTACATAAAACTGTCATGGGCTCTTAATGGGTTAAACATTTTTAAAAAAATTTATTATTATTGTTTTTTTACTTGGAAATATGGGCGAGCGTTAATTTTTCACTGCATGTTTTTTTCTTATTTTTGTATTCTATATGGTGTTGTTTTTTTTTATTAGAATTACTTCATTGTTCTAAGTGATATGGAAAAATTAGAAATAGGTAGTATTTTGTTCGCTGCCTCGAAGGGCATCTTGCTGATTTCCAATAGCACCTATTTCGATACTATGTTTGTTCGATTGGCGTATTTTAATTTCCTCTAGCTGATGTGGGGCCTTGGCAAACCTCATTTGAACACTAACACGGACGGACAAACGGACGACTCTTCGTGAATAAAGTGCCTCGGTTAACTTCGTTGTAAGTCAGCACGTTGGATAAATGCTTTAGCAAAGAGCAAATTCTCATATTCTATTTTAGCATCATAGAATACTGCAACCCTTGCAGCGGTTTAGAAAATTCACTTAATTTAGATAGCGATGAGCTGGATAATTTGCCAGAGGTTTGAATTATGTCTACTCGTATTACCGATCGTAAATAAATGCCTATAAGGTAATGACCTTGACAGGTGAAGACTTCAAATGGCATTATCCCTGGAAAATCAAATCCAGGCAAAAACGAAGACGACATATGGACACAGAAATTATCGAAGAGGTGTTAAACAAACGGCACTACTGCCAAAGTCAACGATGAGGTTACTGTAAAAGGAAGCAATCAGGTGACAAAATTCAAGAGTAGTATTTCTAATTATTCAAATATAGTGCAATAACGGCAAGCCTGTCCGGCTCCTAGAACATAAAGTCAACAAGGAAGAAACAGTTTTTGCTATGTAAGCAGGTACAAAATTTATTGCCGATGAAACGGATTTAGTAAGGACTAGGGCCTCTCATTGAAATTATGTGATTCAATGGCTGCAAAAATGTTGTACAATTAGCAATGAAATGAGGGTCTTAGGCTGATTACTGTGGATTAACTCTGACCGTAGCAATTGCTAGCATTTGCGCAACATTGTGAACTAGAGATTAGACAGTTATCAGTCATCATTGATTAACGAAAAGGGGTTGAAAAGGTTCTAAAATGTTAGCGGTTTGCCTCAATATAATCCTATACTCACACCAACATTTCGGCGTTCTATGAAAACGACGAATTTTTTATTAGAAACTGAAACTGGGGTTGACAAATTGTTTTATGTCGCTTTTCTATCAACTTATTTTATAACAGGTATAGGCGTTGTTCTTACTTATGGACCAATTGTGGCAACTTAATTTTTCCAAACTAAGTTGTCGTGTGTTCATAAATGGCAGTAATTAATCAGATCGACTAGTAGCAGTTATTTACATTAGCATTGAATAATAAATAATTTTTAAATTTCCTCAGCATTACCATTACTTTCAATTACTATAATTTTCAATAATGGTAATGCTTTCACTGGTAACTAACAAATTATTAAATCATTAACATTAATGATGGTTATGCGCCCTGCTGGTTGAGTATATTAGTCCATGAATCCCATCAAATGTATTTAGAAAGGTATGAAGGTATAATTATTTTAAGCTGCTGCGATATGTTTTTTAATTTTATTTAGTATTTTACCAATTTTATTATAATTTCATTACAATTGTAATTTAAAAAAATCATTAAAATTGCAGTTAAGTTTTTTGTTATTGTAATTATTTGAAAAAAAATAAGATACCAATGAAGTTTTAACGATATTGAAAAAATCACAAGTGTGGTTAGGTTGATATATTTTTTATTTATTTAGCTCATTTGAGTATTGTACAATTTATTTTTATATCATTTTCACTAGACATGTGCCCGGTCGTTCGTTTTAGTGAGCCGTTTTTTCGGTCATTAATCAAAGACTGATCTGTTCATTCGATCGATCAATTTAAACGATTGAACGAATTTGACTAACAATCCTTATTTTATGTGATTTTTTTGTCTTTTTATCAAATTGTAGTCTTGATACAGTGGTGATACCCTTGGTGCATAGAAAACAATATAATCAGGTTTCCTGAAGGTTCTTAAGAGAGAGACAGACATATACATATAGTGCTTTCTTAATATGAATAAGGAAAATAAACAAAAAAAAAATAAACTAAAAAACTAAATATTTAATAAGAAAAAGGATCGCGAAAAAATTATTTTTCTAAAAAAAAATTATTCAGAAAAATAGAGAATTAAATTACTAAATTGCTTAAAAATGTGATAGGCTGTGGCTTTACGAGATAATTTTAGCACAAATTACGCTTCTTTTTCTCTGTGCTATTTCTTTAGTTTATTTAAAATCACTTTTTTATTAATTTGAATATTATTAATTTTCCATTAAAGAAGGAATACTATATAAAAAAAAAATTTTTTTTAAAAGACTGTTAAAATAGAGAACAAATAACTGAACGAAAGAGTTTCGTACACCATATTATATTCTGTACACTATTGAACGAAAGGAGCAATTTAAATGCTCCGTTCACTTGATTGATTCGGTCAATTTAACCTGTTCACCAACGACACAGCGTTAATTTTCACATAGTCTTTTATTTAAACTATTTTTAATAAATGATTTATTATTTTTTCAATTTAAGCTTAAGTTCCCTTTTAATTGTTCCTTGTAAGTAGATACGAAAAATGCTGAAGAAGGTTGTAGCGAACCAAAAAGTGCATTTCATTCTGTTGGTATCTAAATTTTCCTTTTTTTTTACAATTTATCACAAATATTATTGAATTGAAAAAAAAAATTTAATCTTAATTTATTTTATTTACAAAGTTTGTGATAAGAAACATTTATTAAACTAAACGCTATTGTCCACTTTTAAATTTTATTTTAACTATACTATTTTAAGTATGAAAATTTAAAAACATGCCAGAGAGCGATCATTATTGTTACGTAAAAATAAAAAAAAAGTCGTTTTATTAAAACAAAATAAAAAAAAATATTCAAAGAAGATGGCGCCGTAAGCAAATGGCTTTAATGAAAAAATAATTTTCATAATTATCATTATTTTAATTACGATTTTCATTGTTTGACAATTTGTTGAGGGAGAAATTTTTTTATTAAAGAATTTGACCTTAAAGTTGTTTGTTTTAGTAAAATTATTTTTGGAACCACAAATTTAATGCGTCATATGTCCTGCCTGAAGCCAAACATGTCATTTTGCTTAAACCCAACAACCATTTAAATTTTTGCAATGGAAACCTTTTTAAAATTACAAGCCGTTATCGTTTCAAATATAAACTGTCCATTTTGTACTGATGATGTTAAAGATTGTGGATTGCGGTTTACATACATACATACAGATGTATATGTACATATAAACTTACTTACATAGGTATGTATTTATTACTAAACAATGTTATGTATTGCGCTTTAAAATTATAATATGGCAAGTCCTGTTGAAGTAGCCTGTTGGAATAGCTAACATTTTTAAAATTCCTTCTTACAAAACATGTATTTTACCCTTCCATGTTGTTTTTAAATATAGCATTCTTTGCGTAACATAGTTTTATGCTGGATGAATACAAGGTACCTTTAAAAGGAACAAATGTTTTCGAAACCATATTTTTTTTAGTACACACGGGGCAACTAGATAGGAAACATTTAAAGAACTATCAGTTCTGTTTGTATTTTATGCGTTTAAATTAAGAAGAAGCAAAACAATTAAAATAGGCTATACCCAATGAAATATTCCTACAATTATTCTTATTGCCGACATATGACTACGACCGCTTTTAACTAAATAACACAAGAACAAATGTTAACTTTGGTTTAGACGGGGGAACATCGTGTTAGGAAATGTAAAATATGAAAAAATCATGATTTAAGGCAACATATAAGGAAACATGAAATTTAAAAGGAAAGTTGGACTCTTAAAATTTTCTCAATAGATGTATTACTGTAGCTGCTATAGCTACAAATACTAAAGATTAAATGGTGTTCCGAAAGTGGTGAAATTTTCATAAAATTGTTTCATATTTTTTGAACTATGACACAAACAAGTAGAAAAAATAAAATTTTAAATTAAATTCAACCGTAGTGAATAGACATTTATAATTCATACAGAATATATAAAAATATTGCTACGAGTATTAAAAAATTTTGGGAACAATAAATTTTAAAATTAAAAAGTGTTTCCAATAGAGTGTAAATGTGGCGAATACGGCTTTATCTTTCAATCCGACGCTTGAAATTTGTACAAAGAAAGTGACTTGTTTTAAGTTTACCCAAAGTACGTTTTACTCAGTGATTAAAAATGCTTGACTATTTTCAATGCATATGCAGTTGCTTAACTGTTACTGTGAAAAAATATAAATCAAAAGCCAAAATGCGAATGCAAAAAAAAGAAATAATCGCATTTGCTTTAGCTGGCTATGTGTTTCTTTCTGCAGCAAAGCAATCAGCAAAAATATTCATTTGAAAACGTTTGATGCTGCTTGATCAATCAGTTTTTTTTATTTTAATTTTTGCTTAACTCTTTACTATCAAATTTTGGCTGACTACGATTGCTGTTTCTTGCTGTATTTTGCTGCTTTTCATCTCTTTTAACATTGGAAATGCATTGATGTATTTATTACTTACAATACGCAAGAAAATACATTCAATAAATACATTAAATATAAATACAAACGTTGTTTTTATTACACCATTAAATGGTGTTTTTTTCTTTCTTAAAAAGCAACAGCAAAAGAAAAAACAAACACCAACTTATTGCTTAAGCAACAGCAAACGTTTTCAAAATAAATGCTTTGCTGATTGCTCTGCTGCAGAAAGAAACACATAATCAGCTGAAGCAAATGCGTTTCTTTCAATTTTTTGCATTTGCTATTGCTTTATTTATAATGAAATGTTTTATTAATTAACTAAGTTTTTTTATTTGCTGAAAAACATGTAAGCAAAGCAAAGATTTTAGTGCTGTTCCTATTTTTAAACAAGAAATTTAAACACTGGTTCTACTATATCCGCAGTAGCAAGTTTAAAAAATACAATTAAACAGTGACCCATTTACGAAACTCTTCGTGTGTGAGTCAAACCCACACTTGGCGGATTTTTATATTTGTTTCGCAAAACTCAATCAGGTGATAGTTACACGTGACATATTTTGTCTTATAGGGCTCTATCTTCTAAATTTTTTTAGTCATACACTTGACAATTAAACAATAAATAGGTAAATTTAGAAATTAAAAAGTGTCTCCATTTACGTTTATGGAATTAAATTTGGAACCGTTATAATTATAAAATTGAAATTGAAACAAAGTGTGTATTAAAAATTTCACTATCGATGATACTTTGCACGTGTATTTGTTTTGAAGTCAGTTTTTTTTGCAGAAATTATAAGGTACTTGATTTTTTTAATATCGCAGTATACTATTTCGTTTTATTTTTTTTTTTTTTATGCTAAAACTAAAACTTTCTTCGTCCTTCCATTTTTTTAATATTGTATTTTATTTTATTTTTATTATAGACAATTTTTGTGGAAATTTCATCAAAAAATATTTTTTGTTGAAATTTTTAAAACTTTCGATTTATTGTTTAATCATTTTATTTTATAAAATAAGAGTTTTTGCTTGTTGAAATACTATTTGTTTGTGAAAAAGTTAAGAGTGTAGAGATATTGTGATGAAAAAAAAAATATTTCATTGAAATTTATTTTTTTATTTAAGCCTAGATCACTAATACGTGACAGTACTTTTTTTTTTTTTAGAAAAATACGATTTTTCTTTGAAATTTTGATTTTTTAAATATTAATGAAATTTTACTTTATTTTCGGCTTTTTGGTTCTTTTATATTATTTTTCTAACCATTTTTAGAAAGAAAAATTATTTACAAATGTATGCGGACGTTTTCCAAAGAAAGCAAGAAAAAGTAGACGCTAGCAGAATGAAATGCAGCATTTTCTGGACCGCCACATCCTTCATCAGCATTCTTTGCATCTATCTACCTTATGTTATGTACATCGTAAACATCATCTATTTAACCAACTAAGCTTAATGTTAATTTGGTGAGACGAAGTTCACACACAACTTAATGCTTTTTTTCTTTGTCATTCTCTTTGTAACTCGTTTGGAACATTTGTTGTTGCTTTTTGTGCTAGCAATTTGATAGCCACAAATGCAACTTTTTATGTTTAATTATTCATACTTATTTGCTCACAACATTATAGACACTGTTTCAGTATCATATTGACTTTTATGAGTTAAGTATGAATGTAAATACGCGGTGCCTAGCGTTTGTTTTAATTTTTAATTTTTTTTCCCTGACCAGGAATCGAACCATCGATTTTATAAATTAATGAAATTTTACTTTATTTTCGGCTTTTTGGTTCTTTTTAATTAATTTTCTAAACATTTTTAGAAAGAAAAATTATTTACAAATGTATGCGGACGTTTTCCAAAGAAAACAAGAAAAATTAAAAAAAAGAAAAAAAAATTTGATTTTTTGTTTAACTGAGATTTTGTTGTTTTATTTTGATATTTAATATTGTTCCTAATTTTTTGATGTCTTTTGCTTTGTGTTTTTGAATTTTGGTGAAATTAGAGTTTTTTTGTGTTGAATTGCAGTTGTTTTGATTAATTTTTAGGTTTTTGTAGCTGTTTTAGTCGAATTAGGTTATTTTTGTTATATATTTTTAGCTTTTGGATAAGATCTGAGATTTTATGAAAATACGTAAATTTTTTTTAATATGATATTTTTGTGAAATTTTGATTTGTTAGTATTTACAAATATTTTTATCGGCTGTACATATATGTAACTCTATTTTAGTGAAGTAACAACAGAAATATTAAAGAAAATAAAAAATATAAAAAATAATATTAAGTATAATTTTACATGAAAATGTCATCAGCTTTTAATGGGTTAAACATTTTTCAAATATTTTAGTATTTCCCTTAAGATCTCTTCAAAAGCTTTTGAATGATACTCATATTGATATTTAAAAAAAATTGAAAATTTCAGAGGTCCGTGGAGAAATTAGAGGTAGGCGTGGTGTTTTGATCGCTGCCCGAAGGATATAGACCGATATTGCTGATTTTCAATAGCACATCTTTCGACACTATGTCTGGAAAATTGGCATATTTAAATTTTCTTTAGCTGATCTAGTGCCTTGGCAAACTTGATTTCAACACTAACACGAACGGGCCGAAGAACATCGCTCAATCGACTTTGCTATGCATAAGAACTCAGAATATATAGATTTTTTGGGGTCGGAAAAGGATATTGTAGAAGTTACAAACGAAATGACGAAGGATATAAAAAGAGAACTTATGGTTTTTTACTTATATCTTCGAAATAAATTAACAAGTTTTGCTAATTTTTCGAACATAATTTTTGAAACTACGCCTGACAGATTGATAAACTAGTAATTTGTACAAGTTGGCTAGTATCACCAGAAATTTCTTTAATATCTAAACGAAAACGAATATCAAGCTAAACGACAGTCTAAATATGCCGTTTTTCTATTCATGGTGAATTAATCTGTATTGCGGAACCTGTTTAGACAGTGATTTTTCAGTCAATTTTATTATCAAAAAGCAATACAATTTAATTTATTCATAAAATAAAGTCCTACTGGCTAAAAATTCCTAAAATAATTTATGCCACACAGCAAATAAACTACTTTGCATTCGATTTAATGGTTGCTTTTACATAAAATTGTGGCTGTTTGTTTTATTTTTTTTTTGTACATATTTAAAAAATAATCCCTCTTAGGTAACGAACAACCAAATAAGGGGAATTTTGTTTCAAATATTATCTATTATGCATGCAAAATGGATCCATCTTTACCACAATGTTTGGTGTTTTTTCTCTTTTTAAAATGCTATTCAATTCAACTGCGCAAATAGTATTAAATTTTTACATTTGCATATTGGACGAAATAGTGACATTTGGAAAATGAATAAATGTTTAAACTCTGTCAAAAAAAAAAAAAAATTAATTTAAAATGACCTAGAAATTTGTAATTGTATCGTTAGAAGTAAAAGAACTTTAATGTATTTGAAATTTTCTATATTTATAATTTAAAATTTTATTATAAATAACAAATAAAAACGAAGCCTTCAAGTGCGAGTTAAAGTCACACACGAGGGATTGCGCCCCCTCATACACCTTTTTAATTTTATTTTTTGTATTATACGTGGTTCCTTTTTTACTACTACATATTCTGTGTAAATTCTAAATGTTTGCCTTCTACAGTTGGAAACTAAAGCCTTATACCTTAAAATTACATTAATAAAGAAACACCCTTTATACTTTTTAGTTTTATTTTTAATATTTAAACTTAAAGTGTTTAATAATTTCGGTTTAAAAACAAGGCCGCATCGTAAAAATCACGTTACTATTGGGACACCCTTAATTTTGAATTAATTTTTTTTTAAATGTTACTGTTACTGACATAGTTTCAATTATACTGTGCAAATTCTCTGCTGCCTTAGTTCAAAAACTAACAATATTTTTATGAATAAGACGTCACTTACGGAATACCCTTTAATTTTTAGTATTCGCTGTTATAGCGGATATACAAGTACACCTTTTGTAAAAATTTCAAATTTCTTACTCTTGCGGAAAGGAACTCTAAAAATATGAATCGAATTTCGAAACAAAATGGCTAAAGTCTAATATTGTTCATTTAAAATTATTGTTAAATAAAACAGACCTAGTAATAATATGTTGCTATGAGTTCACATCCAAACAAATGTATGAATATTTAGAAAAAAAAACATATGTTTTGAAGTAGCCGTGTTTGACGATGAGTTGTTTAAAGGTGAATAATCAGAAAAAGGTAATTTAAGCATCCTACCAGGGTGAAGCCGATAAAAGTGCTTAAATATTTAAACAGCACATGAGATGGCTAAGGTGACCGTATAATAGAACCATGATATTATGCTAATAATTCTTACGAAAAAAATCGACTTCAAAACAGATTTCATCTTTCTTTCTATAACAGCTCAAGTGTATGGCCACATAAATTAGGTTGCAGCAACTATACGGTCACTCTTTAATTTCCAAATTCAAATTATATAGCTGCTGTTGTAGATTTAGCAATCAGGTTCTGTGTAAATTTCAACCGTCTGTCTGTAACGGATCAACAGTTTGCCCATATACATCAGATGATATCAACTATTTAATTTATAATATAACATTTTTATACTTCTTATTATACCAACTAAATTACTGGATATTCTGTCTAAAATTAAGGTGTTTGTATACAACGGTTCAAAAAATACGGCCATATAGAAAAAAACATTAATTTTGGAAACACCCTTTAATTTTTAAATTCAAATTATAAGAATTTTGTTATAGCTAATTTAGCAATACATTTTGGATTCATACACCAAATTACATCAACTATTGGTACACCATTTAATTTCTGAACTCAAATTATAAGCTTCTTGTTATAGCAAAACATTTCCCTTGTAAATTTCAGCTGTCTGTCTATAACGGTTCAAAAGTCCGGCCACTTGCAGCATATTATATCAACTATTGGGACACCCGTTTATTTACAAATCGAAATTTTATACTTGTTGTTATAGAGGAGTTCGTAATACAGGTTCTTTTTAAATTTCAATCGTCTGTCTACAACTGTTTAAGAGTATGGCTATATACCAAATTAAATAAACTATTGGTGCACCCTTTAATTTATAATTTTAAATATTATCAGCCATTACTTTATCGGCCATATCAATCGACATTGCGACAAATTTACAAGCGCTTGTATATAACGGTTCAAAAGATAGGCCTCTATTGGTAAATCTACAGTAATTATGGGACACCCTTTAATTTCTAAATTCAAATTATAAACTCGTTAATAAAGCGGACCTAGAAATACATGTTTTTAAGTTTCAGTGTTCTGTCTATAACGGTTCAACAGGACGGCCACACACTTGAAATTACATGAACTATTGGAACACCCTTAAACTTACAAATCCATGTTTTATACTTTTTGTTATAGCAGACTTAGCAATACAGGTTCGTTGTATATATCAAGCGTCTGCCTAAAAAAAGTTCAAAAGTATAGCCTTACACATAAAATTTAATGAACTATTGGCGCACCCTTTAGTTTAAAATTTGTAATATTAATACTTGTTACTATAACAGCCATAGCAATCGACAATCTGTCCAATTTGCAAGCGTTTGTCTAAAACGGTTCAAAAGATAGGCCCATATAAGTAAATCTGCATAAAAAATTGGACACCCTTTAATTTCTAGATTCAAATTATAAACTCATTAATATAGCGGACTTATAAATACAGTTCCCTTTTAAGTTTCAGCGTTCTGTCTAAAACGGTTCAAAAGGACGCCACAAACTTGAAATTACATCAACTATTGGAGCACCCTTTAACTTCCAAATCCATATTTTAGCGATTAGCTTTATCTCTGCCTTTTCGCCCATTCAAGTACCATATTCGGGTGTTATACGACTTCCAAATCGGAAAAAAAATTAATTCCTCAATTTGAGTCGACAAAAATTTTAAATGTTCTGTTTGAAGAGTTGAAGGAATGCCACTTTCTGTAGAGAGGCTTGAATAGTACTCAAAGTGACACTCGACAGTTAGGCCGAGGTACTTTATGCTGGGTAAATGTGTGCATAACAGGACATTAGAACTATAATTATCAGACAACGTATTAAAGCGCAATGGAGTAAAGAATCTCTTGCATCATTTCAGAAAAGCAATGCACTTGAATGCTTCTTTTGCGACCTGAAAAATATGCTTCCTCCAATTAACATCGTATTCAATTTTAATACCAAGAACATCGAGAACTACTGATTTCTTAATATCTTAATTATCTATAATTATAGATAAGGCAGCGTATTCAGACGTATGCGTGTGCAAAAGGCAAACAACACTGGGATGTTGAAAAAAAATCAGTATTGAGAGTATAATCCATTTGCTTAAGCATAACCCCAATTGCCATAAGTCTTGGCCTATTGGAAAATGATGACTAACGTGTGATTTTGTCATCTGCGATAGAATAGATTAGGTTGGAAAAATGGCATATAATGTCCTTAAGAGAAGTAAAAAGTAGGGAGGGAGAAAGGACGGATCCTTGTGGTACCCCTGAATTTATCTTGAATTTGTTTCATGTTATTCCATCTTTAACAACTCGATTCCTGATAAATCCGATATAACTAGAAAGTATCAGCGAAAACTATTCCCCTTTGTAATCCTTGCCAAAAGCCAATGACACTATTTTCTATGTAGCCTAGGCATTACAAGTCCCCAGCTTATAAATCAGATGGTCAGATGGCACGAAACAGTACGCTTGTCTTTTGTCGCCGAACAAAAGTTTAACTTTGTTCCATTTCTTAAAGTTATTGCTCTCTAATCTCTTGTACAGTTCTTTCTGCTTTAGTCTCAGTTTCTCGCACCTCTGAAATACGTTTTTGGCAGACCGTTTCATTAAACCGCGTTACACACATTCTGTCCTATGAACCAACAAAAACACCTTTTCGGAAGGGGAGAAAAAATGAAAATACTCTTTTATCGGCGATTTTCATGAACACGTCAGAATTTTTTTATGTATCACGTCAAATTAAAAAAAATAGATTCTTATCAATTATCAGATTTTCCTAATTTTTTTTTTTAAGAAAAAAACAAATATTTTTTTTTACTTTTTTCAGTATAACTTGAAGGGCCTCCAAATTTTAAACTACTAAAATGTTCCGAAAAAAAATTTGTTTTTCGACCCATCGTACTCCAAAATGCAGCGCTCGACTCGAAATAACTTTTGTTACGTTTATGTCGAGTCTGCCTGAAAGGATTTAGCTCGATTGGATCACGGAAGAAGGGTTAAGAATCGATCAAGGTCTTTCACACAGGTGGACAGACAGACACTATGAGCTTTATACTTTATACATAAAAAAAAATTCTGACGTGTGCATGGAAATCGCCGATACTTGTGTATTTTAATTTTTTCTTCCCTTTCCGAAAATATGTATTTGGTTCATAGGACAAAACTAAAGCTCATATTTGCGTCGACCATCCCAATTTCCAATGTGGGATTAACCTACCCGCTTCTTGCAAACCTCATCATTTATCTAAAGCTGTTCTTTATAGTTTTCTTATTTAGTAATTGTTACATTTTTTACGCCCATCCGATTTCTTTAAAAGAAAGCCTGCTTTCAATAGAAAATAAGATGTTTTATAAATCACTTTTACTTATAAAGTTGAAATAAAAATGTTTTAAAATTGCCTTGAGATGAATTCTGAAACTATTTAAGAGTAAATAATTTTCCTTTAAGCTTCAACTTTTGTAAGAGGGTGTTTAAATATGAAACCCCATTATGATTCCCTTGTGTGCCTTGTCCCTCCCTGAAACTATTTCCTAGTAAGTTATACAACAATGTAGAAAAATGGTGTTTATTCCCACGAAATGTTCCAGATTCCTCAAGGCAATTTTTTCATTTCATTCGTAATAGAGAAAAAGCAGCAGATTTTCAAAACACAGTTTTTTTATTCTCACCATAAAAAACAACTTTGTAAAGGAAGGAAGAAATATTGGGGTAGCATATATTAACCATAAGGTGTTTGAAATTTCCCTTGCACTCTGTACCAATTTACGGTATTGAAAGAAAAACCAACCAAAGAAAACGAAACTTTAAAGATTTAATGCCAAAAGCTGTAAAAAGTTTAAACCAAAAAAATATTTGCACTTCCATAAGAAATAATGCATTTTTTATTAAAAAACTGGGTGACAAGTGAAATATTTATGGGATCAATTACATGACAAAAAAGGAAACGAAAAAAAAAACGAATCTGTTTTCAAAATCTTTTTATAAATTGAAAATTTCTTTAGCACTCGTAAAAACATATAAAAATAACTCAAGAAAATTTCATCCAAAATTTTTATCATGACTTCACAAAAACTTAAAGAAATTGAAATTTTAAGCAATTTTCATTTTGGTGACAATGACAATGAAAAATAACACCAAGCGTTCAATACAGAAGCAAAAGTATTAAACCAACTGAAATGCAGTTTGTAGTTTTAACCCTTAATGGTCCGTTGAATTTTAAGAACAACACGAACAAGTATTACATCAATTTAATACTTGTTGCTTTTTTTTATTGAAAAAAAAGTCTCGTTAACAAGAAGTTATATTTTTGCACAACGTCTTTATTGTACATGATCTGATTGGAGTTTTACCCAAAACAATTGAGCTACTTGAAAGTAAAAAAGCGCTATGCAGAAAAATATAAAAACAATAAGAAAAACTTACAGATGTGCATTTTCTATCATATTAGCATTTTTTATTTCTAGCTTTAAAGGTGAAAACAAAATTTTATACATATAAAATATTTTACAAGCAAACAAATTTTTTTTTTTAAATTATATTTACACATTTACTATGTACATAAATCTAAAAATTTATTTAAAAAAAAGTATATATACATGTATATACTTATAACTAAAAAAAGTAACATTATATAAAAAAATTACATTGTCATGAAAAAATTATTTATAAAACAATAAAAAGGACATAACAAAATCTTTATTAAAAAATATTTACAAAAATTAATATAAAAAAGGAAAAAGAAACAAAATTAAGAAGCAATTCATGGTAAAAAAAAGAACAAGTTCAACACTATATTTTACGGTCATTCAAACAACGTTTGGATATTAAGCACAAAAATTTATTGAAAAATAATTTAAAAATGTAAAAAAAACATAAAAACAACAAGAGAAGAAAACATCGAGTAGAAAATTAATTAACAACTGAATAAAACACTTGTTTCGCTAACAACAAGTTTGCTTTGATGCAAAAATAGATTCAAACCTTAAATGACAGAACATTCATGTTCGCACAAAATGACGAGTACATAAAATGAATGTTTTAAACGAGCGGTTGTTTCAACAAGTGTTTTTTGCTTTTGAACAAAAACGATTCGAGTCATAAAAAACTAAGTGCTTGTTTAAGTAGACTCGAAAATTACGCAACCGAAACCGATCTCTGTCTTTCACCTGAAGCATTTTGACTAATAATTCTTGCATAAAAAACCGACTTCAAAACTGACAAACACACATTAAATAATATCAACTATAGGCACACCCTTTAATTTGTTTTTTTTTAAAGCCCCATAGAATTTAAAATTGGTAAATATAACACAAAAAATTAAATTGTAATGAAGAATTTTTTTATACAAAAGATAAGAACATGGCATTAATATTTAAAAATGATTTCGGGCATTCTAAACGTCCAGTTTTGGATCACTTTTCAAGTACTGCTGGCCGTATGTTACGAATAACATGAACAATGTTGGCCTCCAAAATGTCAATTGTTGCTGGTTTTTCGGACCTTCGAGACCATTTCTCGAAATGAACTTGTCGCTAAATTTTGATGTTAATAATCCCTTTCTTCAAACAAAATATCATTAATCACGGTGCGGTAACGATCTGCATTGACTATAACGTGAGATCCGGCCTTATTTTTAAAGAAATAAGGTCCAATGACGCCACCAGCGTGTAAACAATAACAAACGGTGCATTTTTCTGGATGCAATGGAGTCTGTAGGATATGTTTTGGATTGGTCTTACTCCATATGCGGTAATTTTGCGTATTAACAGACCCGTTAAGCAAAAAAATTAGCCTCAACGCTGAACACAATTTGCGATAAAACAACTGGTCCGTAACTAACTGCTCTAGAGCCCAATCGGCTAAAGAACGGCGCATATAATTGTCTCGTGACCAAGATCTTTGCACAAAATTTTCCACGTAGTGAACGGACAGAGCCTCAATTCCGGCGACCGACAACGAATCGATAAATTTGGATCTTCTTCCTTAGTTTCGTTTACAGCAGCGATATTCTCTTTAGTACGCACATTCTTTTGACGTGTTGATGTTATTGCAGCCTCTAGAGAGTATGTGGTACGAAATTTATCCACAGTTAGACGGAGACCCTTTAATCTTTAGTTTAATTTTTTATTACTTTTTTCTGTTGGGAAATATTATTTTTTATTTTAAAGAGCCCTTTATTGCTCATAAATACATATATGTTTTTTAAAAGCGGTTTAGAAGTGACTGAGTTCTGCGGTCTCAAAATCTCTCTCTTTTTTGAAGTCGATTAAAAACACATGTTTGTTGCCGCCATATACGCAGCACTAGACCCAGCAGGTAAAATTATCAGATCGTTTTTTTGTCATCAATGCTCCGTTAAGGGTTTAAATAAAGTATTTTGGCTGTGAGTTTGTCCAGTGTTCAATTTGCAACAACTGTCTTTTGGCTCTACAAATTGTTAACGATTAATTTTAGACACTTCTTTCCCTTGCTTTATCTATTTTTCTACCATAAGTTTTCTAATGTGCTCATTAATTTCTTCTAGTCAAAAACTTATTGGTTTTTTCTTCTTTCCATGTGGTCGCAGTATATAATTCACAATCATTGAGAAGCAAAGAGAGAGCAAAAATAATTGCCCAAAACCATGATGGCTGCTGTTTCTTTCTACGGTGTTTAAGTTAGATCTACCTAAGAGATCAATTTATTCCTGCTGTTCTAGAGATCCTTTTGGTTTGAAAAAATTATTAAAAGTGCATGGACCTTAAAGGTTTTACATTGATTCCTAATAAATTCGATATTTACAGCTGTAATTTGTTCAGATTCGTAGTAAAGAATAAAGAATATGTGCTAAATAATAATAATGAGCATTTGTTGTTGAAGAAAAAGTTTTGTGACAGCGAACACAAACTACGTCTAGTGGGAAAATTTCCCACGTAAGTCTAGGGTTAGAGAAAATGAACTTCTGTAACAGAAAGGTATTGTGACCTCCTCTATAACTGCTTCTTTCCGAAAGCAAAAATTCCGCACTATTAATATTTTTAAATTCTTCACTTTATTCTTCTTTTTTTCTCTTGTTTTTGGAGGTAGCAAACGAGCGGTTGCTTGGCAAGTAATTTTGAAGTAATCTACAATTTCTATACGTTTTCAGTTTTTTTTTCACTCTCTTATTTTTAAGCTCCAAAAAGTCACATTTTTATTATCAATAATAATTTAAAAATCATTTCCTTTCACATTCGTTTTTATGACCTTTAACAATACACAAATGACATACAAATTAAATATTGTTAAAAATGTTTTTGTTGCTTTAATAACATTAACCATAAGCCATAATCCATTAAACACGTTATATTATTGTGCTGTTATGTTCCAGTTTTGTTTTTTTATTATTATTTTTTTTTTGTAGAACAAAGCAAAAAAAAAAAAAAAATAAAACAATCTTAAAACCAAAATTATAATACGACGTAATGGCGTTTATCCCTCCAAGACTTAACTTTACATTCACTAAATGAAAACAACTGAAGGGACCACATACAGAATAAGTGTAAGTATTTTAACATGTTAAAATATTGTCTTAGTGGTCATCAGCAACATCATCAACATGATGTAAATGCTGGTGACAATAATGAGTCAAATAATAATATTTGTAAAAATTGAAATGGCGTTGATTTTAAGTTGAGACATTAACTGAAACCATACAAAAAGTGTGTGTTTATATATGGATGGCCTTGACAGTGATTATATTTTTAATCATTATGTGCTTTTGTTGATAATGACGCACTTAACTTTCTCTAAAAGAAAACCGTAGGTTTTTCAATGTCGATATAAAACATAAATACTTCTCAACTCCAGTGAGAACAACACATTTTTTAAATCTTCTTGTTTTTTTCGCTTCATTATACTCTTCACCACAAAAAGTGGAAAAAGGGTATAACTAAGTTTATTATTCCGTGCGTAATTTCCGACCCCATAAAGTATATATATTCTGATTTCTTATGCATAGCAAGGTCGATTAAGTAATATCTGTTTGGCCGTCCGTGTTAGGGTTGAAAAAACAAAAAAAAAAAAAGATAATTATGTCAATCGATCAGATATAGTGTCAAAAGAGGTGCTATTCGAATTCAGCATAATCGGTCCATGTTCTTTGAGGTAGCAGGCAAAACACCACGCCTACCTCTAAATTTTTCATGTCATTTGAAACAATAAAGTAAGTCCAATTAATAAAATAGATATATGAGGAGATAGAGAATTAAAAAATAGGAAAAAAACAACACGTCAGAAATAGGCGTTCGCCCATATTTTCGGAGTTACGGGGCTCTGAAATTTTTAAATTCTTTTTAAACATCAATATGGGTATCATTTTAAAGCTTCTGAAGAAATCTTTAAGGAAATACTAAAATTTTTAGTAGATGTCGTTTATGCAGCACCAATTTTATTTTTTATTTTTTAATTCTCTGTCACCCCAATATTCGTTTTTTTGACTTGCTTTTTATTTGAAAAGCTTTTTTATAAAAATATTTTTTAATGTCCTTTAATCGTGAGCTCTTATTTTGTTAAATAAGAAAATTAGTAATATCCGAATTTAAAACCGTCTGAAATATGCATGTTTTTTTCAATCAAAAGTGTTTTCTGTGTGAACCTATATTTTAAGGTGGGATCGCACCATTGCCGCTAATGCACAAATTTTTGGCCCAATTTTTACTGTACGAATTGCCGCATATTAGTTGTCCTAATGATATTTTCTTGAGTCACACGATTTATCCACTGCACACAAATTGGCTAACAAAAAAAAAAAAAGAAAAAAAAATTTATAATAATAATAATTTGGCAACAATAATTGCCGCAGCCTAATCACACGGTTATAAATTATGAGAATCAGCTGTTCATGGAACTTGAAAAATTAGTAGTTTGTTCTATAAAATAAATATATAAAAAAAATAAAACTGATTTACTTTATCGGATTTACTTTATCGTATTCGTTGGTCACTCGGTCATTCGTGACTATGCCTATTTTTCACTGAAATCCATATTAAATTTTAAATTTAATATAATTATGATGTGAGACAAAGTTAAATAATTTGTTTTTACAAAAACATGTTATTTACAAAAATGTAAACTGCCACACAAGAACACAATAAATATTGTCGCCTTTTTATTAGTGTATAAAATATGTTTTATAAATTTTTACTAAAAGCATTTAAAAATAAATTTAATACCTTGAGGTTACTAAAAAAATGCTCAAACATACACGTGCGTCAGAGCCAAAATAATTGAAGCAACTAAAACAAGCTTACCATATCTTTCCATAACAGTAGAATGTTGACGTTTTTACTAGCATATAAATAGAACACGATATTGTGGGCAATTCTTGAGTTTGTATTTGATAGAGGAATGATAAATGGAAACAAGTGCACACCTTCTTGTACTTGCAGTTCTTTTTTGTAATTTATTTTGAGAGAGATAAAAGTTTCATTAGGAGGTCACATTTCCAATTATTTTTGAATGCCAATAACTTTAAAAAAGTGTGACGAAGCTTTTTTTAATTTTTTAAATTTTTAGGATACCATATTGATTTTTCTATATATCACTGATATCCAAAAACTAATTTCATATTTAACATGGTCAGGTATACAAAGTCTCATCGCAATACTTGTTTTGCTTACAAATGTAAAATTTTATTAAAACAAAAATATAAAAACAGTCTGTTTAATTAAAAGTTACGAATTACGTTTGTTTCAAATACAAATTATAATTTGCAATATTAGCTATAATTAAAAGTTAAAAACCATTATTTTAATGTAACTTTATATAAAATAAACAGTCGTAAACATTTTTACCCTCAACTTAGCGGGATAAAACAAAAATTGCGAATGACAAAACACAAAAAAAAACCCAGTATCATTTAAAATACCTGATGTAAATATAATTGGATTAAATTATTAAACTGGTGAATATTTGTAAAATTTTATATAGATAAATAAAACCATAAACAACAACAGCACAAAGTCATTTACACACAAATGACAGATAATAAAAGTTTAAAGGACATTTCTTGGGAAAGAAGTAAAAATTCGTACAAATTTCAATGTAAAACCTGTTTAAATAAAAACATCACGTGCACTATTTTTTTGCTGCTGCTCTCAAATTGTCTTCTTCAGTTTGCGGGAATTAAACACACATCATCAGATTTTGTGCAAATTTACAAATTACCAAAAAAAGTACGAAATATACACAAGTTATACGGATTATGGAAAAAAAATTGATCGAGCAAAATTAATGTTTAAATGAAGTGTCTGAAAACGTGAGTTGAATTTGCAAAATGTGAATTTAAGGTAAAATTTGTCAAGAATCAATACAACGTAGTTATGAAGAATTTAACGTAGTGCTTAAGTTGGCAAACATTTTTTTAAAGTAATTTTGTAAATTAAAACGCATACAAATTGTAGCAAAAAGCTAAAAAAACATTTAATAATTTTCAAACACAAATGTTGAAATGCAACAATGTTTTGAAAAATGTTGACAAGAGAATGTTTACATACATTACGTGATGATAAGAGACTTATATGTATTAGACATTATTTTAAGTTGGAACTAGCATTATATAACTATACAATTTCGTTGTAACCTATTAATGTATTCAGTTCAGCGTTTCGTGCGAAATGCTGTTAAAAGCCAAACAAAAAAAAAACATAGTGCGAAATATATTACAAATAAGATTGATGAAGTTTTAATCGTGCGAAATTGTAAAAACCAGCTATAAGAATTGCATACTAAACGGTTTCCTTCTAAATCGTGGTACCACTATTTAATTCTCAAATTTTTTAGATCACATACGTAAAGTTGCTAAATAATCAACAAAAAGTTTATATGCAGTTATGCTACTGTAAAACTCGCAAAATTTATATGACAACGAAGAAGTATTCCGAAAATACAAACGTATTTATTATTTTATTCAGGGAAGAATACAATAAGACTACCAAACCGCGCCAATTTAAAATAAAGATAGAATTTATAAATAAGCACAGCCAATTGGCAAGAGGATTTTTGAAAACACCAAATGCACGTCAGTCGGCAAATACTTTGTGACAAACGTTAACTGAAGATTAACAGCCGTATGCATAACAAAAACTTTGAATTAGTTTCGCATTAGGGTAAGGAACTAAGCAGGATCTCAGAGTGTTTTGCCGCACAGGCCGGCACTCAAAACCACTGTAAATTGTTGTCGTGACCCATAACTATATTTTGTGATTGTTTTCAGTGTCCAATAGTGTGAAGAGCCTTGCATAGACTCTGCTTAGTTTCATCACTTATGCTAACCTTTTGCTATGTTTTTATTATGTATAAGCCCGTTAAATGTTAGATAAGCTGCAGGAATGAAAAAAGTATTAAATATATAAGTTAGTTCAAAAATATTTGACTTCAACTTTAATAAGTTTGGACTGATTTTAAAGTACACACCAAACAGAAGATTAGACAAATTAAAACCGACATTGCCGGTGGCCCATCAAGATATAATCCACTGTCTTTCTTATAGGGGCAAGTGGTGAAACTGTTAACGTTAAATGGATGCTATTGTGAAAGTCTAACAGAATACCAAATTTCTTTCGCATCTCATTAATTTTTGCATCGCAATTCAAAATAAGCCTCCTGCTTTTTACTGCGTTCGAAATGGTATACATTGTCAAGGTTTTATATTGAAATACATTACTTTATACGAATACAAAGCTATTGACAGCCCTTAGCTTTAGCTGCTAATAGCCCAAAATCTATGGCAACATGTTTATACTTCTTGCTCTGCAACATTTATATGTCATTATATCAAGTGCCAACTGGCCACATATAATTAAGCAATTTCGTGGGTAACGATTTGGTGTATAGAACTAAAATGGAATAAAATAAAGATGCATTTTTTAAATAGAGATGAAATTTTCCTTTTTTGCAAATTATAATCTTTTGGCACTATAATTTAAATTCGACTTCCGGCATATGACCGCCACACGCAAAAAAAAAGAACATGATTCTTTTATGATCGCAACAACCATTTTTTGCTCTCTGTAACAAAATATGTTTGCTGTTAACAAATTTGTGTTGTTTTAAACAATAATTTGGTGACAATAAAAAAGTTTTTGGTATCTTTTAATCATTAAATGGTTATAACGCACAAAGAGGCGACATGGTTGATTTGAACAATATCCACCTAGCGAGAATCAAATTTTCGTTTACCATATAGAAACTGTAATTAATTGAGCCACAGCAAAGGCTCTTGCAATGTAAGAACTTAAGATATTCAGTTTTACTATGCAGATGTTTAAAGTAACGTGATCATTAATTGAGCATTTCTACTGTAAACGCTACGAGAAGGTTTCGATCTTTTACGGGATTCGAACTCATGACACCCCTACGACTACGTACTTGTGACACCAGTTGTTTTCACATATTTATGATCTACCTGAGCATAATTTTCCTTTTTCCATCAAGAGTGGTGGTGGTTAATTAACAGATAGAGTTCATATTAAAATGGAGCTATCCAAAAAAATGGTACTTACTGGCGAACATCATGTTTGGGCAAAGATGACAGCATATGTATGTTTTGTTTCAACTTCTTGCCTATCAGAGTTGCCAATTTAATATTTTGAATTTAATAAAAGTCATATATAATTGTTTTTTGACCTTTTTAAATATTTTCTTTAATAAAATTTATTTGAATTAAAAAAACAAAACTATTTTTTCGTATCTTTATACTACTATCAGTTTTATATAGAAAATTTACTAAAGGCAAAAACATGAACTATTGCTCTGTATTAATTGCAGTATACTTTTGTGGCCACCATTATAAAAATTTTTTAATGTCAGTTGCTTCCTGTTTTAACCTGTTCAATTAAAGCAAAGAAAAAATATCAAAAACTGTTGCAATAACTCATTTTCAAACAAAACCCAAATGGTTGTGTGTTTGACACAACCAATGAAGTCATGAGATACGTTTTTAATATAAAAAAAAGCAATTGTTTCTTTCATAAAATTGCAGCGAAAAGAATGTTAAAAAAGAAATAGAATAGACGTTGTTCACTTTTTTGACATTTATATCAATATTTAAACTCACATGATACAAACGTTTTTTGTTTTTTTGCTTGGGGCAGCAACATTCATGATAGAGTAGGAGTTAAACGCTTTCTAAATTTTTTTGCAATGTACAAAATCGCCAATTGATGGTGAACATTTGGTTGTATTCAGTGATCAACATTACTATTTTTTTTTATTATACGAGAATAGTCTTTATATAACCTTCACGTCGATTAAATATTCCATTTTAAAAATTTTCCAAATTGTTTTGTATTCGTGCTGATGGCAAAAAATACTCCCAAACAAAGTGGAGTAAATACCATATCATGATAGTTATATCTAGTATGTATAAATTTAATTTTGCAATTGCAATGATGCTCTCGTGTTCTTTTTTTTAGCAATAGGGTGAATACAATGACTTTAAGTGTAGAATTTTTCCCTTGACAATTGTTCTCTAGAGGTTGTTCACAAAAATCATTTGAAAATGTTTTAATTTTGACATAATAACTGTTCTATTATTACTTTGTGTCGCATCTTTTATGTTTCTTCGTTTGTTTCACAAGTTAACTTGACAAGTTATTGGTTTGTTAGCGATATTTAATTTATTTATGAAAATAGTAAATTTTTTCTTTTACTTCTTGCATATTGGGTCGTTAAAGTTTTTTCAGTGTAACAACAGTGTAACAATGGTAGTTGAATATGTTGTGGCCTAAGGGTTTTTATTTGCGATTTATTAAAATAAACCAGATCATTCGTAAGATCTTATGCGCTTACGCTGTTAGAAATTTTCTAATACTTCTCTTCAATAAAAGTTTTCTCTAGTGAAATTCTTTGTAAAATAAGGCAATTATAAAATATTCATGATTGCTTGAGTGTTAATTATCTATTTATATGAAAAACAACAATTCGCTGATTGCAAAGACATTTTTGTTGTAAAAAATATTTTTAACTTTTGTTTAACATTCTTTGCGATTTGCTTTTCTTCATTAGTTGTCAGTTGAAATTGTGTTTTGTGAAATAACTTCAACGATGGCGTAAAAAGTAAGAAACTACAATTTAAAATGTATTACTGCAGATAAAGCATGTCAACATGGCCATTTCGGGGTATTCTACCCAAATTTTGAAATTACATTTTTATTTAAGGCGGTTATTTTTTTGATGAAAATAATTAACACTTTCTCATTTAAAGGAGACTCTCCGAAAGTCGACCTGTACTTGGCAACATTGTGTTAAAAGCAATGAACTGAGTACTATTTTGATTTTTCGCAACATTATTCGATTCTAAAACCACAAATAGTAAGATAAGTACTACTGTGAAGAACTCAAAGGTACAAAGGTACTCAAATAACTTATTTAGTACAATTTTAAATATTTTTGACATTTTTATTACTTACACGATAACTTTGATAAAAATATTAGCTAAAAATATGTTTAGTTCAATTTGAATATCAAGGTATCAGTAGAGAAGCTGAGAACTCTTTTTAAATTTCTCCTCCAATTGATTGATTTTATTGAAAAATTCTTTTGCCTTCTTAAGTGTGCACTTCTGTAGTCATGCAGATGTGCGGCAGTTAGGTAGTGAACGTATTGTGATACGCTTAAAGACAATTTTGGTAAAACATTAATTAAAATGAGTTTTTTTAAAAGGTCATTTTACGAGTGAATTGAAAATTTTTTATTCTGCCTTTTTTTTTCTGTATTTTTCAGTTTCATTTTGTACTTTTACCAAACTCTCCTTGTTTTATCTATTAAATAAATAGGAAATAACTTATTCATTACGTCCAGTGCAAAGAGAAAAAGAAAAAAAAAGAAAAAAAGTGAAAAAGGAATAAAGCAGAATTAATAATAATTTTATTAAATGTGTGTAAATGCTGGATATCGGCTGTACCGAACCGAAATCCAGGATATTTGATCGTATAAATTTAATATCAAAATAATGGGGGAACAGTTTAAATATTTACAGTACCTCAAAAATTTTATATATTTAAAATTAAGCACATTATCTGCAATTAAAGCGGGAGCTTTAATATTTATTAAATTTTATGAATAATATATAATTTTACAGTAGCGAAGCAGAGAAATAACAAATAAACCTACAAACCTATTATACTGACCGTGTATCTTTAAAAACGAATAAAATATATTAAATTGAGGACAGGTTCAAATTCACAGAAAAACACAAGGCACAAGAAATAAAAAACATCAAAGATTCGTTAAATTAAAGTCACTTGGTTTTATTCGATACAAAATTTTTAAAATTAAATAAAATTTCTTTAAAATTATTTTTGCTTCATAAACCCATTGTGCCTTTTTTTAATTTTTCTAGTTTGTTTTTTTCTTCTTTGGTTTCGTTATTTTTTTCTACATTTTCGTTTGTGTTCTTAACGTGAAATCAATTTTTATGTTGTCATAAGTGACCCACAAAAGTGACTTTTTGTGGACAATTAATTTTAAAACATTTCTGTTTTCATTTTATCTTTCTTCTGTTGAAGTTCGGGATTTTTCTGTGACTTGAAACATTTATTTATTTATTCATTTAATGATGCATCGTGCTATGACCAATACTGTGTGGAACATTAAGTTTTGCTTTAGCACATGTTAGCTTTCAATTGATATTTTTTTAAGGTCTCTTTACAAATGCGCTATTACATGTATATAAATATACATATATTTACATTCTTTTGTATTTATGTATACGACTAGAAATGAAAACATAGCTTCTTAGGTCTTGTTTTACTTTTTAAATTTTACTGCTGTATGCACTTTTACTAATGCAGCTGTTTATTGGAAATTATTTGTGTTCTGTATGTATGTGTGTGTATTTGTATTTAAAAATGTATAAATTAGGAATTGTTCTTTTAAAATTCAGAGGCACTGTTTATCTAATTGTAGTGGATCTAGTTTGCGATACAAAATGTTTAAAAATTGTTATTTCCTTCAACTGAACATGTAAAGGGTCCGCCAAATAACTTTTTTTTTTGAAAATGCTACAAAAAAACTAATGATCATTTTCTCCAATTTCTTTTTTTATTTGAAAGAACAATCGTTCCGGTTAATAATGGGAAATAATTTCATTCAAATGGCTGCCTCGTCTGGCTATGCAGTAGCCTACACGATCGGTCCAATTTTTAAGCATATTATCGATTGTGTGCAGCTGTATGTCACCAATGACTTCACGTTGTTGTCCTTTAAAGCGTCAATTGTTTCTGGCTTGTTGGCGTAACACTTTTCTTTGACGGCACCCCACAAATAATGGTCCAACGGTGTCAAATCGCGGCTCCGAAGTGGCCAAACGACATCAGCTTTGCGGTTAATAATGCATTAATTAAAAACAGGGCGTAAAACATCGAGTGTAGCATCGGATGTGTGGCACGTAGCGCCTTCTTGTTGAAACCAAATGTTGCCAATATTCTCCTTTTCAACTATTGTAAACAACAATTTGTTTAACATGGCCCGTTAACCATCGCCATTGATTGTAGCGGCCACGAAGAAAAATGGCCCAATTATACCCTGGATCAAAATCCGCACCAAACAGTAACTCGTTTTGGGTGCACCTGCTTTTAAATGTATGCGTGTGGGTTTTCTGTGCTATAAATGCGAAAATTTTACGTACGCGCTGAGATCAAAATAAGCTACATCTGAAAGGATGATTTTTTGCAAAATCGGCAAAGTAAAGCCGCAATATTTCCCAGCGTTGTAACTGCGGTTGTAACAAATTGTAAAATTGCAAAAATTTCACATGGATGCATATGTGTAGCCATACACACAGTGTACGCTTCTGTACTAGCCTCTTCTAGCACCAGTGGCTACTGTCATACCGCGAAGGGTATAAGTGCAATATATGCCTGCCAGCCAATAGGTAAATTGATTCTGAATATGATGCTAATTACTCAATTTGTTACTTGTGCCTAAAATGCCAATGTAAAGTCGCAATATTTCCCAGCGTTGTAACTGCGGTTGTAACAAATTGTAAAATTGCAAAAATTTCACATGGATGCATATGTGTAGCCATACACACAGTGTACGCTTCTGTACTAGCCTCTTCTAGCACCAGTGGCTACTGTCATACCGCGAAGGGTATAAGTGCAATATATGCCTGCCAGCCAATAGGTAAATTGATTCTGAATATGATGCCAATTACTCAATTTGTTACTTGTGCCTAAAATGCCAATGTTTGTCCTATTGCAGGTTTACCATACAGGGTACGTTCTTCTTTTTTAAGCCGTTTAAGAGTTTGCTATAATTTGTTTTTCAAAAACAGCTTTATACGTCCAAATTTCAAAAGAACCGTTTTTTATTCAACTTCGTACACAACTGTAATTTAGCTTGGCCTGCTTTCGTTAACCCTCATAATGACTTCTTTTGGGGTTTAAGTTGTAGAAGCATTTTTAATTCTTGTCTTTTTTTATTATTGCCATTTCAACAAGTACTTTACTAGTTTGTAGCTCGAATGCATTTTAACAATAAATTTTTTTTTTAATATTTTATCAAGAGAATATATTGTTATGTTTGTTTCGCAAAACATGTAGCAATATAAAATTACTTTCCTATTTGTTCTCTTTTTGTTTCCTTAAATATGCCTTCTTTCCTGCCTACATAAGTTTTTGGTCTGGTTGATTGTTGATTTTCTATTCGCAACATTTCTTTTTGTTCGGATGTATTTTTAGTCGTACAATTTGTTTGTGCCAACAACAAATTCTTGGTTTATATCAGATTATTTTATGTTGTTCTATTTTTGATTCTATTTTTTTAGTGCTTAAATATGCATTTTCATCCGGAAAATAATTTACATTTAAGAAGCCTCAGTTTAAAAGTGGTGTAATTTTATTCATTCATTACCTACATATATACGAAAGCAATTTATATAATGGAAACATTTTAAGCTTTATGTTTCTTGGAGAAAACAGCAAAATAAATTATTTTGCTTTAACATTTCTAATAGAAAATTAATTTTTTTAAACTACAAATTCAAAGTTCTGAGTATTTACAAAATTTGTTAAAAATCTAATTCATTGATTTTCTTCAAACTAATTTATTTAATAATTGCTTACGTTCAAAACTTTTGTGGCTTTGTTATAAATTTGTTATAATTTTATTCATTCATTACCTACATACATACGATAGCAATTTACATAATGGGAAAATATTAAATTTTATGTTCCTTTGAGAGAACGGCAAAATAAATTATTTTGCTTTAAAATTTTTAATAGAAAATAATTTTTTTTAACTACAAATTTAAAGTTCTGAGTATTTATAAAATTTTTATAAAATTTAATCCATTTATTCTTTTTAAACTAATTTATTAAATAATTGCTTACGTTTAAATCTATTGTGTTTTTGTTATAAATTTAGCCGAAATAATAATAAATTTCAGGAGTTTATGTATATAATAAGTGTCGTTGTTGTAACGTGTATCATTTATTCACGTTCAGGCAATATATACTATACATAAGGATGGCTCATATATTTTCTAAATGCACAAGTAAATAGTGAGATTTTGTATGAACTGAATTCGAAGGACCATTAAATATGACACATTAAGGCATTAGGATGTTTTAAATATCTTTGAAATACAGAAGCCAACGGTGAGAGCTATTCTGAACAGGGCTCGAAGAACCAAAAACCTTAACACATCAATTTCCTTTCCTTTGAGCGGACTTTACCTTTCTCTCGCGACTTGCGTACGGCAGTATTGTGGCACTCACGATGACCCCGATACTCTATGGTAGCCTTGTCAACATATTTAAGAGAATTTTTACGCTGTTGACGCACCTGTTTGTTGTGATGCTTAAGCTGAAGTTAGAGTATTGAAGTTATTGGAGTTTTGTGATGTTAAATTATCTTCTCGATAAATAAGTGAATAATGAGAGCTAGTCTCAATCGGTTCGAAGGACCAATAGATATGACACACCAAAGACGGCCTTTATAATATTCAAATTTAATTGAGCAACAGCAGCTTCGCAAACAGAACTGTTATATGCTTTTCATTATATTAATATGCGTTTAGAATAAACATTCAGTAACTAAAAATTAATTATACATTAAAAAGACTAATGTCAGAGAAATATGGAAGCTTGAGATTTTCATTCCCTTCAGAAGCTGTCTCACAGAATTTTAAATAACGCCAGCTCGAATTTTTCTGATACGAAGTTATGCAAATTTTACTAAAATTTCGTGTTTCGAAAAAGCGATAAATACTTAACATGCAGCAAAATATTTCTGGTAAAATATATGAAATTATAAGCGGGGAGAAAAAATGCACAATGATCAAAATTCCGAAATTCCCAAATCATGCATCAAAAATACTCAAATTTAGAAAGTTTTGTAGTTTCGCTCATAAAATTCCTGTTTGACCAGAGGGTAATGAAATACTTTAGAGATTTACAAAATGCATTTAGATCCTTCTTAAACCAGCTATGATTTTTTAAACAGAGATTCAAGATTTTCGAATATTGTAAAAATGGGCCTTTTTCAAGGATAATAAATTGATTTTATATTTTATTCAGAAATCAGTCTTTCAGAATGATAAAAACAATTAGGTGTTCATAAAAAAATTTTTTATTTATTGGGAAAGGAATGGTGGCGTTTTTTGAATGAAAAATAGAAAAGAAATGTGCCATTTTACAAATTCTACTGAAAAATTACATATTTCCTCATCAACTAAAGATATTCCTCGGACTTTTCTTATTTTTTAGCAATTTTAAAATCCGCTCACAAATGTTACAATACTAAAAGGATGTAAAATTCTTTTTCAACTGTAGTGGTTTTTAAGAAAGTGTTGATTTTTTTCCAAAAATTTTTTTTGTTTGGCCGATTATGCTGTTTGTAATAAGATATATCACTGAACAATATTATTTATTTTCAAAGACAAGACCATTGTTTTATTTGCTTAAACAGAATGGCCATATTCTACGTAAGAAGTTTAATTATAAACAGGAGAATACTACAGTAGACTGCTTAATTTTTTAGCTCTTTTTAAACCACATTTGTTTCCTTAGTGGCATTTTATTGTCTACCAAAATGCTTTAGATGTATGAAATCCAATTATTTTAAGTTTTTGGATAGCACCAAGCCCGTATCGTACTACTTTTTCTCCGTAAAAAAGTATCCGTAAGTGTTCTCTGTTAGATTTTAGGGCGCATATACAACTGTACTTACTCCTCCTTAGTTGGAATTGCTTTCATCTTCCACCGATTTGAAAATCTTGTCAAGAGTCTTCTGCTCCCTACTGTATTTTCTTTTTATTATTCTCTTCTCAGGCTTAAGCACAAACAGTTACAACTTTAAGTTCATGCCATGTACACCAATAGGAGCTCATGATATTTGAATATACTTTTTTTAATCTAACAAGGCAGGTGCACGAATTCCTGGTACATCTTTTTTTGGCAGATTCGATGTCGGAGTTGGACCACTCGCTGTCTCCTCTCTATGTTTGGCCTCCATGCAAAATCTTTTATGTGACTTTAATGGTATTGCATGCCCACATCACAGAATCTTAGACAAGAGATACATTATACAGTTAGGATTATTCTGTAATTGTATGCCGACACGTTTCCAAAGTCAACATACTAGAGATCAAAATTAATTCTTATTACTTATTCCTGGCGTATGAAGTTGCCTTTTGCCCGACTGATAGCCAGTGCCTCTAGCAGGAAAGTAACCCAATTCCGACAGTCACAGCGAGGAAATAGAAATCGGGCTTTCGACAAATAACAGGTGACAGTCTAATATTTAAAATAAATGTCGCATCGAAAAGTATCCGAATTAGGAAATAGATACAAAGAAAAGCTTTAAGGTTACGGTAGTATGTAAAGTTTATTTCCTGCCAGGTCCAAGTCACCTTTCCTACGAATGTATATTCAGGATAACAGCATAGCAACATGATTCAAATTCTATTATTTTTTTGTAAAGTCTACACAGCACCCTTCATATTGTGTTTTCGATATGGTAGTGCATATATTGAAAAAAAAAAAAATATTGTCACTTGTCTGAGGCTTGAACCTTTTTTATCAATGGATATAAAAATAATAAAATATTTAGTAAAGACATGTATAGGATCAAGCAAGTTAAAATGTAAGCTGCTTATATGGCGGCATTGGTTCCTTAAGGGTTAATAGAAAAAAATATTTGTTGTTCCCAAGAATAAGCATACTGAAATGGTATTTAAAATATTTTAAAACTACTATAATATGTTTGTCTTAATGATATATTAATGCTCAAAATCATTATATGGTTGCGGTGCCCATACCACAGACACATTTTTATGTGATTATTTTTTTCGTCTCTTTTTTAAAGGAAATAATGGCACAATTTAATTAAATCCCTCCTAATATGTTTATGCTCTTTTATAACTAAAAACTATACATAGTGTGACATTATTGTGTTTTAATGTACGGTGATAACATTTTTCATTATATTTTTATGTTTTTTTTCTGCTTCACGTGAACATGCTACAGTTTATAAACAATTGTGGTTTTAATTAAAATAACATAAAATAAAAGCATTTTAGCAAAATGTAAAAAAGACAATATAAATGATAAGTCAGCAGTCAAACGATTTTTTTATTGTTGCAAATATCAATAAATTGAATAAAACGTTAAAAACTAATGTTGCATAACAACAATAAAATTGTTAAATAAAAATAAAATAAAATCCCAGCAAAAAATTAGACATTACCTTAAAAAGTACTTGCCATATAATGACTTACTTTTGTGATTGCAATATTTTGCTACACGGTTACAAAACACATTACATTAGTTTCCAAAACCGGAAGTAGTAATGGAACTAGTTCTTTATGTTAAAAGATACTACCGTACTAATGGTACTCATTATTTCCTACAATAATTAATGTAATCGATTCTCAGTAATTAATTATAAAAGACGGATGCCTTGTTAAAATCATTAAGTTGGCAATCTAGTTGGGAAGTACTTCTGCCAAAAATGCTTAATTCCACACTCGGTTACCGTTCCAAAAATTTGTTTTCTGGGAAAAGGAATATTGGTAAATATTCTGTTGCATTTAGATAATAAAAATTTTATACATTCAAATGAATTAAGAAATAAAGGTTATTCTAAAATTCAGCTAAGTCACAAATTTGCCACGGTTTTGCTATAATAATAATAAAAGCGCATTGCATGACAGATGAACTCGTCTCTAATGTTAAATTATATTATTAAACTTGAAAACATCACACTCAACTATCTACCAGGTTAAAATAACTTATAATGACCTCAAAATGGCCTGTTCTTTGGCCAATCTACAGCACTTGTGTTACTAGACGTTGAAAAAGCATTTTTCTCTGTGTGATATAATGGCCTACTTTATAAACTTATTCAATATAATTTTGCGATATTTCTTGTAAATATTGTTAAAAGCTTCTTGTTTTATAGATATTTTTGTGTTTCTATTGGAAATTGCAATCTTACTCTTTTGGGCAAAGAAATAATTGGTCTTCTAATATTAGTTATTTGGCGATATGTTTGGATTCTAAACTAACTTATAAAGATGATAAACACAAAAAAATATTGTATCCTATTATTAACAGAAAGTCTCTTCTCAGCAAATTAAATAAAATTTTAATAGTAAAAACAATTTTCTAGACTATAATTCTTTATGGTTGTGCAGGTTGGCAACTGTGCCAAAACCCACGTGAAACCCCTGAAAATAACGCAGAATAAAATTTTGAAGATAGCTCTAAAATTAACATGGCATTTTTGTTCCTGTACATTACATAAAAACAGTCACACCAAAAGTGTATCGGAATGTATTGAAAATTTAAACACCCGTTTTAAAACAAAATACAGTCAGTTACTCCGGCAATCCTCTCATACGTACACTATACTAACTACTTCATTACTTTTATTTTATAACATAATCAATTACTCGTATTGAACAATTAAAGCATTAGTTTAACTAAATATTACATTTAATTAATTTTGTTTCTTATATTGAAGGTTTTCGTTAATAGTTTTGCTATAGGGTTAAATATCCAACACATATTTGCGTTATATACTTTAAAGTATCTTTTAATATATAAAGCAAATTCTGTGCAATAGTTATTTTTCCCTAGTGTGTAAAAATTTTTTGTTCCTAAAGGGTCCAACCGATTAAAACAATATTTAATATGCTGACAGTTAAGAAGAATTCGTGAATAAGTTTAAAACTTGTGATTCCAGAACTTTCTTTAGCAATATAGCAGGATCCTGAAAGAGTTGACTTTTGTAACATTTGTAAACTTTTTGCCTTCCATCAGATAAATTTTCTTTTAACAGTTTAGAAGTCGTTGACAATTCTTTTTAAATTGAGTATAATCTATTAAGTCATCGTCTCTAATAATTAATTAAATAAATATTAAACCGGTTTAAGTTGGCATGTATTTTAATTTCTAAATTTATAGAGAAAGAAAAATTATTAAATAAAATTTTATGCATTCTAAAGAAAACTGAAAAAATTAGACACCTGCTTAATGTTAAGCAGTATTTTATGTCATCAGCATTATTGCCACTGGACGTTAAGAAAATTATTATATTTAACCAATTTATTTAAAAAGTTACAATATGAGAAATAGTTCATATACAGTCAATATTAATTTAGTAAGACGAAGTCCACACATAAAGTCTTGCATTGTTCTCTTTATTACTCTTTGCATATATTTGTTCTTTATTTCTGTTAACCGTCGGCTTAGCAGCAATAGCAATTTAATTTGTTCGTCCTTTTTTTTCAACACAGTGTTGTAATATGAATTCATTAATTCACAACTCTATTATGAATTATGTAATACTGTTTTAAATTTTTAATCAATATGCCTTTATTTGAATATATAAATAAACATGTACATTGTAATAATTTTTTATTGTAATATAGATTAATGAATCATTTAATAAAATATATTTAAATTAATAACAGAAAGTAGATGCTGTTACAGCATCATACTGATTATTGAAATTCTTCTGCCGCCCTTTTGGTAAAAATAAGTCTTGCCGGCATGTAGTAGCACATGGTAAATATTCTGGAAAAATATTCGATAAACCAACGTGCTTACATCGTTAAAACATTTTATCAAAATCCATTATCGTGCCAACAAAATACGCTATTTAAGTGTAGTGAATGATTTCGAAGAAAGAGTGTCTGTAGGCAATAGGTCCAAACGTGGAACATAACGTACTGCAAGATCGGCTGAAAATAGTACTGCTGCTCAAGAGTGTTCAGAACAATACATCAACTTCAATTCGAGGCCGTGCTCAGGAGTTTGGTCTTCAAAGAACATTTTTGGCACCAATTTTGCACAAGGATTTGCAATTGTTTCCATTTAAGATTCAGTTGACGCAAGAGCTTCTTCCACAATACCATTTACGCCGCGGTACACATACACATAGGATTTTACAGCTCGCCCATGACAACCTCGATTTAAATTAAAAAATTGTTATGAGTGACGAGACACATTTTCGTTTGGATAGATATGTGAACAAAAGAGTAGTCGGTTCTTGGCAATGGAAATTACTCAAATTATTCATCAGTTACTTTGCATGCTTGATTAACAAACGCATACAGCCAGGATTACAATGGAAACAAAGAAAGTAGTATACTTTTCCGGCGGATCACCTGTGTTTTCTCAGCAAAATTGTGATAGACCTTAGCATATTTCAGCATTATGTTATAATCAGTGCTGCCACAACCAAAAAATTTTTACAACCAAAATTTGCTTTAAAAGTTACCAAATGAGAAAAAAAATAACCAAATTTCAATATGTAGTATTTTTATTAAATAACATTTAAAATGGATACATACATTATTATAATATAACTTATTTATTTATAATAATAACAAAAATAAAATTCTTTTACCTACACATGTATGTATGTAATAAGTAACGATTGTATACGTATGTTCAAAATAATAAAAGTTTGTTTAAAACAAAGTAAACAAAACTTGCAGTTCACAGTATAATAGTTTGAGACCATAGATTTACTTACGCTACGTTTACATTAGACAATGCTGTCATGACAATAAAAAATACACATTAGTTGTCAAAAATGCTGACAATTGCTTCTGTAGTATAGGCGTCCAGACAATAGTTATGACAATTCATTACGAGCACGTTCTCGGAAAATTTAAAATAGGTTTAGAGTGTCTTCCTGCTATTTTTCTACTTCTATTGTTATATGCAAACAAAATTTTAGTAATTTATACAATAATTTAATTAAAATTTCATTTAGTTAAAGCAATTATAAAAAAATTTGTCGGCATACGTCAAATCACTGTCTTGTTTACTGTCTTCAAAATATTCAAGACAGTAATTCAGACAATTGAAATGTGTACATGTATTAGTGAAAAACTTTGCATGTATTGTTATTGTCATGACAGCATTGTCTAATGTAAACAGGGGGTTATTAAAAGTTCATTGCATTTTGAAGTGAAATTTCACATTTAGCAAAATTAGAAGCTGTTGACAGTGTTGTAAAAGAAAAGTATTATAAGCAAGTGAGTAGCAATAAAGGCGAATTCATAAAAGGTGGCTGCACTAGCGATTTAAGTCACAGCTGTTTTATTTTCAGTTGTCTTGGTAGCAATTCGAAAAATTGAAGAATATTAAAGCTTAAAAAGTATAACATAAAAAATATGTACATGTGTATTATTATTATGGAGAAAAAATAACCAAAATGAGAAAAATATTCACATCTCCACATTAAAGAAAAAAATAACCACTTTTGGTTAGAAATAACCAAAAACGGCAGCCCTGGTTATAATAATTTTTTTCGTGCTCCATTTTTCAAATCACATTTACCTTAAAAAAAATAAAATATTACGTCAAGGTGATTAAAAAAAAAATAATGTATAGAATTTATATTAAAACGCATCGAGATATTCTTAAAAAATTTTGAAAAAATACAGTTAAAAGAGCTTTTAATCAAATGATGAAATAAAATTGATTTTTTTTTTTAACATAAAAGTTCCATGAACGACAAAAAATGCGCTTTGAGGAATTTTATAATAATTTTTAAATTTTGTTTCAAAATTTGCTATGTCATGGATAGGGAAAGTAGGAGATGCGTTATAATTTTTGACCTTATTGTTCTTTTATTCGCATTTGCTATAGGTTGTCTTTAGAATAGTTTAGAAAAATTTGCTAGTACCGAATTAAATTTAAATTAAAAAACAAAAAAAGAATACGTCCTTCGTGGGGTTCGTGAGTTACCGCATTAAGTTCAAATCGCTTTTAAATCACTATGAAACATTTCATTGATGAGAGCTCTTTTATATCGTTAATGAGAATTGCGCTTGTAATGGATGATAAAACAAAACTGTTATCAGTAAAGTCTATGCCTTGTTTCTGTAATTTAAGTGAAAAATTTCTCATACGAATAAAATATATTCATTTCGTTTTACTCAGCAAGAGCTGGAATAGTTCATGAACGTTTTCGTTATTTTCTTTTTATTATAAAGAACATTACTAATCCTACCTCACTCTGTGTAAAGCAATAGGACTTAAATATTTTGATGTAAAAATATCTCACTTTAGTTACAGAAACTTCACGTATGCTGTATATAACAAATAAATTTTAAGTAAACGAAATAAATTAGAACTGTTACTAAAAAAACAAAATCGACAAAAGTTATTTTCTAAACATTTTTCCGAGTACTTTATACTTAAAATAAAAATCTTCTATTAAAAAATTAAAATCTTGTATTAATTCAGAAAAACTCTTGTGTCTTAAGGACACCTTTTATAATCTTAATAAAAAAGAAAAAAAAAACTAATTACTTTTCTGCTCTTTGTTATGTAATCTTACATAAATTTCTAAATTACTTTTATAAAGTGTAAAAATAGCTGAATTTGTTCAAAAATTCCTCATCACATTTTAATTACACATGTAGCAATTGTTTCCTGAACTTTATTTTCATTTTTCTTACCGTTAACAATTTGACGGAGAAAGAATTTTACTTAAACAAAAACCTATTAAATTAACACTGTTTTTACTGTAATTCTTGTGTTATACATTTTTCTTTTGTCTTTATTACACTTTATATTTCTTTACTTTGCCACTTATTAACATAGTTCTTGACGAGAAAAATAAAGCACCTGCGGCATACAATAAGTGTTAAGAAACAAAGCAATTGTTAAGTCTTAAAGAAAAGACTTTATTGTTTTTCAATGTAAAAATAAAATTCGTAGTCGTCTTAAGGATCTCTTTGTTTTTTTTTTTTTAGTAAAAATGAAGTACTGTAGGAATTAAAAGTAAATCGCTTAATATCATTTAGTTTATAGGCATTGAGAAAGTTTGAAAATATTTGAAAAGCTAAACTTTTCCTTTTAAATGTTTTTTACGCTTTACCTATACATATAACACAACTGTAACGGGGTCATTTCTATGCATGATTTTTTTTTTTTTTTTTTTTTTTTTTGGAAAATTTGGATGTTGGTATAGATAGTAATCGATATGGAATACAAAACATCCATTTATGGAACTTTTGTTTGTCTATTCGTCTGTCTGTGTTCGCATCACGTAAAAACTGCTGAATGGATTTGAACAAAATTTTGAGAGGAGGTTCTTTAGAACCTTGATTCCAGTATAAAATACGTTTTTTTTAAATAAGTAATTTCGCATTGAAAATGGAGATGCAAGTGTGAAAGCACCAAATTTTATCGGTATAATGGTACTAAAAAAGTTGTCCGCACATTTTATTTTTGTAAATGAAAATTTTAACACTGTCTACAGAATTTTGGAATAAAGATTTAAAAACACATTTTTCTAAGTTTTAATTTTAAGAAACCTAAAAATGACACGCATACGAAGTTGTGGTGCTGCTAGTTTTCAGAACAAAATTTATCGTAGCTTTTCAGAAACAGATGGGCCAAAGTTTTAAATTTGTTACACAATATCTTTTATCGCTACCTAAACAATTCATAGAAAGAAATTAGTGACTGAATTAAAAAAAGCTTTTAACAGAAGACATTTCTTTCTAAAAAGTTAAAATTTCTTTAAAAAATATATTGCTTGCTCGAAAAAGACTTGAAAAACTTTTTTTGTTTTAAAGTGCTACACTATAGATTTTTCACTTTTATGAAAAAGCTTAAGAATGTCTACAAAACTTAAAGCTTTGAAAAGTTATTTAAAAGTTTTCAACTTAAAAAATTACAACTAAAAAATTACATTTATTAATAAAAACAGCAACTGATTGCTTTTTGGAGAATAATGTCAACATATTCGTAATAAATATCTCTTGTGCTTTTGCGAAAGAAAAAGCTTAAATTATTAGAGAAGTTTATCTACATTTAACCAAATTCAAACCAAATTCAACCAAACAGTTTCCTAGAAAGTTTTTTAAGTTCCCTAAGATAAAGCTAAAAATTACCTGTAGTAAAACACAGGTCGCGTTAGGAAGAAAAGTTAAAAACTTCCTATAAAAATTAAGAAAGCTTTCTAAACTAAAGCTAAAAGATTGATAAGAAAAAATGGTAAAAAATGTGTATGGAAACTTACTTCTATAAAAAAAAAAATTTAAAATTAATCTTTGCAATTTTTTGCTTCTGAGAAAAAGCTAAAAAAATATTTGTTTTTTTAAAAAAATTCTCTTTTTTATTCTTATGACAAATTTTAAAGTTTTTAACTTTTAAAGCAAACTAACAATTTACTATTAAAATTAAAAGCTTTGAATAAAAAGCTTTTAATTTTTTTGCTTGAAACTGTGAATTTTTTGATGCTATAGCTTTTGACCAAATTAAAAAATTAGCCAGGCAATAAATGTATCGGTTTTAATTTCAAAAGTTCTTCTAGTCTTTTGTTAAGCTAATGCTACCATTGAAAAAATATTGTAGTATTATTAAAGAAAACTTATTGACGTCTTTTTATACAATTTTCTATTCAAATTTATAAAACGATAATGAGGGAAACCTTTGAAAAGTATTCAAAAATATTATATATATGTGTATAATTAATTATTTTTTAAAGTTATTTTACTATCAATTTAAATTTGAGATTTTTTTTATATCTATTGAAAGTTTATTCTATTTATTATGGAAAGTGATTGCTTACGGGGAGATTTACAAAAAAAATCAAATGTAGGTTTATTTTCTATTAAAAAATAAAATATCGGCAATGTCACAAAGTTCAATTCCAGCAATCAATGATGGCTATATAGCTTACTAGAATGACACGGCTTCTCTCTATAGCTTTTCAAAAAAAAGTTCAGTATTTTCAATGGAATTTCATCAAAATAATTTAAAATTTTTATTAGAATTTATAGGTTTATAAATCCTAAAAATTTGGTTTTATTTAAAAAACCCAAAGCTGCAAGGGAAATAGCTAAGCTCAAGGTTATAAAGTTTGGAAACAGTTGTACGAATCTATTGAAAAAAATCAACAATTTTTATAGAAATTGTAAAGCTGTAATAAAATCTAAAAATGTACTATTCAGTATGAGATTATTAAAAAAAAAAACGTTTGAGATACTCAATTGAAATTAAAATCATACCTTTTCCAAAAAGCTTTATTTTTCTTAAAGATTTTAATTGCTTTTAAAAAAACTAATATTGTATCAGGAAAATTATTTTAGATAAGCTCTACAAATTTAATATAGAGCTTTAACTAACAGTCACACTTTTTATGAACTTTTGCGCTTTTAAGTCTTTTCAGTAAAAACTCAAAACTTAAAGATAATTTGTAAAAAGAAATTAATTTAAAAAATTAAAAAAAAAACTTGCAAAATTTTTTACCTCTTCAGTTTTTTGTTAAAAAAAATTTATATTGTTCGCTTCTGGAAACAACCTCAATTTATCTCTTTAAAACTATAACTATCGGATATTCTTTTCAAGAACTTTAAATTATAAAAAATAACACTAAAATATAAGTTTTGATAAGAATTTTTTTCTTATTATTTTAGTAAACTCTGCCCAATCATTATGATTAGTTTCACGCTTGAACAATGCTATCAAATCATCCAAGTTTATTTTGAAAATCAGTCATCAATTCAAACAACTTATAGACGACTTTTAAAGTGCACATAATTGTCCGTCTGAGCAAGCCATTCGTCGAACTGTGGATAGATTTCGTAACACTTACTCTCTAGAGTATACCCCACAGACTCCATTGCATCCAGAAAAATGTATCGTTTGGTGTGGTTTACACGCTGGTGGCATCATCGTACCTTATTTCTTTAAAAATGAGGCCGGGTCTCACGTTACGGTCAATGGATGATTGTTTGGAAATATGGATGATATTGATCCGGACGAAATGTGGCTTCAAGAAGATGACGCGACCGCAACCATAGAGTTATTGAAATCAAAATTTGCGATAAGTTGATTTCGAGAAATGGACCTACCAAATGGCCTGAAGTTCATGCGAATGCTAACAAACCAGCAACAATTGACGCTTTTGACGCCAAAATTGTTCATGACATACAGCCACCACCCAGCAAAAAAATTGTGAAAAGGTAATCGAGTATGGAACTAAGCATTTTTGGCGGAAGTACTTCCCAACTGGATTGCCAACTTAATGATTTTAACAAGGCATGAGCTATTTATAATCAATTACTGAGAATCGATTACATTAATTATTGTAGGAAATAATGAGTACCATTAGTACCGTAGTCTCTTTTAACATAAAGAACTAGTTACATTACCACTTCCTTTTTTGGAAACTAATGTAATGTGTTTTGTAAGCGAGCAACAAAATATGGCAATCGCAAAAGTAAGTCATTATATGCAAGTACTTTTTAAGGTAATGTCAAATTTTTTGCTGTGCAGTACTTAAAAAAGTGTCCCAAAATTGGACGTCTAACCCTCTTGACTCTCTTTATTAAGGAAAATTTCGAAATTTCAGTCTTTTATAAGAAGCTCAAATATATTCTTGAAAATAGTAATTAATTTTTAAATTTTTTATTTGCAAAAAAAAATTACTGTTTTATATAAGATGATTAATTTAACGCTGACGTACAAATATTATTGCATAAGTATTGAAACTTTTCTTACTTTAAAATTTTATGAAACCTTTCCTCTTTCTCTTTGAGAACTTTAACTTTATATATTGTAAAAGCACGTCATAAAATTCTGGTAAATTATGATAAAACCTATTAAGGGTAAAAAATGCTGTAAAAATATATTTTGCGACAAAGTTTATAGTGACTGCAAGATACACACATACATTACATATTGAATTAGTAATAAAATTTTCGTATTTCTTCTTTAATGGTCTGTACTTTTAGGACGAAATTACAAAAATCAAAATCACACAAAAATATGTGTGAAACTTAGAAATGTTTTTAACGACAGAAGATGTATTTGTTTCAATTTAATTTATAGCAACGAGGCTTCGAAGTTGTTTGGGAATTTCATGAAAGCAGGATACCTATGCGGCAGGATAAGAAATGTTTTAATTTATTGCAGGCATAACAAGTTTCGTGTGAAACTTTGAAACATTTTTTAAAACTGTAAAAAAGTAGGCTTTTTACTTTTTTTTCTTATTTTAATTTATATTGTACATTGTGAAGTAAAGGTTTTGTATAAAAAGTAAATGGTTTTGAGTAATATAAGCAAAACCTAGGGAATTACTTAAAAATTTTTTAAATTTGTATTAGCTCATTTAATGTTATAATATTTATATATAATTTATAATTTATTCTAAAAACAAAGTGTTCCAAAAATAAAATTATTGTTAAAAATATATTATTTTGGATGAATTTGTACCTACAAAAAGCTAAATTATTCGAGCTCGTTTTTAATTTCAAAAACAAATTATTTAAAACTATAATTTTAACCTTAAGTCGCTTTTTTAAATTGCTAATAAATCATAAAATTGTTTATATTTCTTAAAAGTTATTTAAACAAAAAATATTATACTTTTCTTTGTTTATTTTGTTTTCTTTAAAATGCGGCTGGAAAAAAAGTTTTTGGAAATTGAAGAATGAACTAAACCCAAAATCAATTTCAATTAAAAAAAAATTTTATAATTTTTCAATTATAATAGTTCGATAGTTTATAAAATTTTTTAAGTAAAAAAGGATTTTTAAACTCCAAAATAATAAAAATACGCTTTTGAACTCAGAAATATTTAGCTTTTTTGAAAGCCAAGAATAAAAGAAAAAAAAAACAATAAATTATTTTAGAATTATTTAAAGTGACTTAAATTATTATGAAAAATATTGCAAGCTTCAAAATTTCTCAAAGAGTTTATGCTCTTAAGAGCTTTTCTTTAAAGATATATATTTTCGTAGAAAATATATATATTTTTTTCTTGTTAAAAAGCTATAATTATATACTTAGAAAACTTTAAGCTTTTTAAAAAAGCATTTAATATATTCAGCAATTTTTTTAAGCCAAGTTATTTCGTTTATATTTTATATATATTGTATACAAATTTTTAAATATATTTAAATAAAATAAACAATGGCAATAAAACCCGCATCCGTTGCCGAGATTTTTCTTCTAGATGAGGAATCCGGTGCCGCAACCGTAAGGTTGTATTTCTACTCAAATACATTTCACTTTCTAGATTTAAATATTAATTTCGTGAGAATATCATGAAATATTTATATTTGACGGAACCAAGCACGATTATAGTAAATTATTATTATTATTATTATTATCATTATAATTATTATCGTAAGTATTTCCTCTACGCGGTTGTAATTTTAAGCTCTAAAATTATTATTTATTTTTAGACTTTTAGGATGGACCTTGTGACAACAAAATTTTAGCATTTTATTCAAGGCGAATAAATAATAATGTGTTAGCGATGGCGAATTCATTGAATTTCAGCGTTGGCCCGAATGTCAAACTACATATAAAAAGAATAGTACACAGATTTTTTATATATGGAGCTTGACAGTTAGGCTACCGTTGAAAATCAACGAGTTCGCCATCGCTACCACCTTATAATTGATTCACTTTGCATTTGATTAAAAAATTTAAACACTTTTTAAAGAAACATAAACCATTTAATGAATTATAAGAGTTAGAGATCTATTTGATCCTTTTTGACTTTTAACCACACGTACAGACAACATTTTACTTCTTTTTTTTGTGAAAAAATACAAGGGATATAAATATAAAAAAAGGAAAAAAGTCGTAAGCCCATGTGAATTTGTGATAACTTTGTAATGCAGTTAAACGTAAAATAATGATTGCAGATTTTTTTTTTTAATTTTATGGACATGTTTAAGAAAAGAAAATGAAAAATAAATATTGTTTATAGTCTTTGAGTATAACGAATGAATATTAACAAGTTTGAGGTTGCAAAGATAAATCTAACAAATGTCTTGGGTTGCGTTTCGTCTTTAGAATGAAATATATAAACCAAAATTTGAAAATATAATAAATAATAAATAAAATTTTTATTATGTCACGCACTTTTAAATTGAAAACATGTAACAGCAAATGTCAGATTTTCAAGATAAGTTAAGCATTTAACATATGAGGTTTGAATTTATTAAAATAAATTTACAAAACATTTAAAAATGTTTTCTTTTTAATTTCTATTTTATCATCGTTTGTTAAAAATTGAAAAACATTTTAACAATAAATTTACAGGTGGCTGCACGACTAAGTTTTTCATTTAAAAAGTAAATAATTTGTTTAAAACTTAAAACGTTTAAAGAAACAAATCTTTAAATTTTTTATATCAAAAATCTATATATAATATGCAATTTTCCACTAAATGTTTTACATCCAAAATTTGACTCGATATTTTGTAAAAATTCGAATTTTTAATTGAAAAATAACAACTGTTTGTTGTTTCTAAAATAAGCATATATATATATATATATATATATATATATATATATTGCTAAGAGTAAGGAAATATTAAAAAATTAATCCACACAGTGCACAGAGGGGTTTTTTGCCTAGGCCAAAAATTAATTTAGAGAAATGTGAAAATTAAGGCACGCAACTGGATAGATAACAAAATTCTGCATTGTGTAGTGAATTCTAGAGGCCTTTGCTTGAGATTTGTACCATTTTTTATTGCCTTTAACCGATTTTCAGGGGTTTGCAATAAATTTTTTTGTGGCTAAACATATTTTTTTTTCTGTGAAAGACTATAAATTGCAGCTACTTTTAGAACAACTTTGTTTTAAATTTTTATGATAAAAAATTTCCTTTAAAATTAAAAAAAATATTAAAAAAAAAAAAGTGAAAAGGTTTTTGAGAGTGGGGATCACTAAAAATGTTATCTATTACTATAAAGTGTAGAAAAAAAGTTACGCGTTTTTGCGCCATTTTGCGATTTTTTTAAAATTTCACCTTTTCCTGTTTTTGTTGACTTTATACGATTTTAAAAGGTTTGCTATATATTTTTTTGTTTTATAAAGATTTTGTATTGATTTTTCTTCCTATGAAAGGCTATATTTCCAGCTATTAATATTAATCTTTAGAAAAATTTTCTTTTACATTTTTATGATAAAAAATTTAGTACGAAATCAAAAGAAGGAGTTTTTTTAATTAAAAAAAAGTGAATAGGTTTCATCGAGGTGGGAGGTGGGGATTGGTAAGGCATTGGAAATATTAATAATGAGTATTTTTCGTAAATTAAGAAAAAAAAACTAAAATTTTTTGTTTTTTGTTTGTTTGTTTTTGTGGTTGGTATTGGAGGGATACCCCCCCTGCTCTTTTTTCAAATAATATTTTATTTCACCGCCCACAAAAAGAGGCGGGAAAAAAGTTCTTCTAAAAATTTGTGTTAAAAAAACAGAATCTTGCAGCAAAAATCGCTAAAAAAAATAAAATACTCACAACATTTTTTAAACACATTTTGCTGTTGCTGTCACTTGATATATAAGAGATTCTTTTTTGTAGGAAAATAATATCGTTTTTTAAGAAAAGGCCCACTGTGTAAAACGCCAAAACCTGTGATCACTTTTATTTATTCAAAAATTGATTTAGTTTTTGCAGGACTAAAGCAAAATTGATTGCTGGCACTCTAATAAGTGTTTAATCATGAAAAAGAATGAACTTGTTGATAGCTTCTTTTTTGAATGAAAAATATTTCTTTTTAAAGAAACTTCCAAAATTGTATGTTTAAATATGATCAATTAAAAGTAACGTTTCTCCCCTTTAAAACGTTATGGCTTTTAAAACGATATTTATAGTTGGAATCAATTAAAAAATAAATAAATAAAATTAACTCAAAATTTAATCTTGTTTTTTTTTTAAAAGCGCGAAAAGAATCACGTATTTAAAAATAGATTCCTGTTTGAAAAGTAATTATTTTTAATAAAGTAACAGGCCACTTTGAAAACCCACAAAAATGATGATAGTTTTGATTCCTAGAAAAATTGAATATTTTTGCAAAACTAAAGTACAAATGCCTGCAGGTTCCTTTAATAAGCGTTAAATCGCGAAAAACAGCGAAAATCAATTTTCTTAAAATATCGTTATTTTTCAACAGAAATCGCTACTTCCATAAAAATTATTTTTTAAGAAAATTCTAAAATTGCACATTTTTGGAATAAACTTCTTATTGCCAGTAAGAACGAAAACTGTGATTATTGTATTTTATACAAGATGGGAGGTTTCTCCACTAAAAAAATCTTTTGCTTCTGAACTTAATCTTATCTTAAATTATCAAATTTTTTTAACACCTCTACTTCTCAATAAAATTGGTTTTTTATGAATAAAAATATTAAAGTAGTTGCATATCTTGAAACGAGAGTCATATTGCAATATTGGCAAAGATATTCTATCATAAGTATTTTTCATCAAAATGCCTTTATGATAAATCGGTATTTGCATTTTACAACTAAAAGATAATAAATTGTTTTTAAAGAAAACTAAAAATTTAATTTAGTTTTGGAATACAGTTAAATGGTATTTTACTTAAAACATCATGATAACTTTTTTTGTGATAAAAAACTGTGTAGAAAATTCATCCCCACTCGCTTTTGTTTTGTATTAAAATTATGCCTTATGAAACAAAACCGGAAGTGAATAATGAAGGAAATGTTATTAATCTTAATTAATATTTTCCTGTTACAATTCGGTGCAGGACATAAATTGTGGCTTCTAAAATGTGATAAATGATTAAACACATTCGACTTTTTATTAAATTGAATACAAAGAAATACGCCAGAAGCACAAACAATAGAAAAACCAAAGTAACTGATTAATTGTTAAATTTGCCCAAGTCTGGGTTTTTAATGGGTAGCACAAAAAAATATTTCTGTCTTCTTTTCCAAGTTTTTACATTACTTATATTGCAAGAAAATGAAGCATAAAATAAAATGTTATGAGTTAAAGCGGGGAACGGCGAAAAAGGTTTTATTTTAAATTTTCGTAATAGCGATGTAATTTTTAGTAACAATTAAATGAAATTTTTCTCTTTATTAATCTGATAATTTTGTTGAAATAAGAAAGTACAAAATTTATTAGAAGACACCAGGAGAAGAAAAAAAGTTCTTATCTGCGCTGCGCCCTTTATTAGCCCTTTGTGGATAAGTGACCTTCGTAATATATTTTAACAGGAAATTAATTAAAATGTTAGATTTTAAAAACATTTATATTTTTGTGAAATTTTATTTGTGTTAATGGTAAAAGTAAAACATGGTTCGATTAAACTTGATAATTTTTGATAAAGTTTCAAATAATATGATATTTATAATCATAATATATTATTAATAAATATCAAATGTTAAGTTTCTTTGGTTATAATCAAAGCATGAAATACATTAATTTGGACCTTGAAGGAATGCTTTTCCATCAATTCAGTAGACCAACCTATATCATATTATGTTTATACTTTAATCATAATTATGGTTCTATTTAACAATGTTATTGTTGTATTGGTGCTAATTGCAAAAATATTTATATTATTTTTAACAATAATGTGATTTGTTTTTAACCATAACCATGGTTACCGCAACTATATCATTTTCTTTGCGTGAATAAACAGGTTTTAATTTAAAGTTAGGAAAAATGACAAATAAAATTGAGGTGGCCGTGCTCTTTGATTACCTCGATTAAATTTACTGCCACGTTTTTAAAGTTTTAGAAGTGGCTCAGAGAGTCATCTCTTTCGGATTCTTCTGTGTTTTAATAAAAATCAGAGCTTTCACTTTTTCGAGGCTTCCTTCCAATCTCTTTTGGATAATAAAGTTCAAAGAATTTGAATCTATAAACACTAAGTACTGGACAAATATTGTCTAAAAGCTACATATCAGCAAGTAATTCTTCATTGAAACTGGAGTTAAGAGTTTGCTCAAGTTAATTTAGCCTGCCAGTTGCCATGTTGTGGGTCGAATGTGTGACAATATGATCAACATCTACGTCAGCATCTGCAATGATGGCTCTACCTAACGGTGGATTTACCACTGAGTGAAGTAAAATTCGTCGACTAGCGCTCTTTACTGGCGTAGCCAACGAAGTTGTAAATCTAAGAACATAGCTGTCAGGATCATAAACTATACCTTGCTTGAGGGATTGTAGACCATCCAACAATGTTTGTTGAAAGTGCAACAGCACACTGCAGAACCGACCTAAACCACAGCCAACACCTGAACCCCGAAGGGTCCTAAATAATAACCGGCTACGGAGATAGGCGGCTGTATGAGTGCGCTACCAGCTCCCGTGCCACGAGTCAATGAGGACACTGGTTAGGCCTTATACAATTATTACATTGTCTATTCAAATTTTGGTGGCTGCAAACCGAAGGACTGGTTCCCCTTATACCCACTTCGACAGAGCCTACGTTAGAACGGCTCCGGATCTTAGTACCCTCGGTGGGAGTTGAAAATTTGACAGTAATCTTAATTTATTGCCATGAGTCATACTCTTATTTCTGCTAGCTGATGGCAGAACTAACATTAATCCGGAGCGGTTTTACAAATACGCCAGATGCGGATCTTTTTGATTTAAGTAAAAAGCTATTAATTTAAGATCAAACCCATCAAGCCCTGGGTCCCTAATTTAATCGTTAATGAAGTCTGCTTGCTAAAGTCAAGAATATTGTTTCACTGTAAATAATTCTTGAATTTGTTTTATTCTGGGTAGTAAAATATTCAAATCCTTTTATGCCTGCTAAATCGGACTGCAAATAATTTGAAGTGTTCGGAAAATCCATTTCAACTATGTACAAACCTATATCAGAATTCAAATACTTTGTTAAATTGCAAATATATTGTCTAGGGAGATTGTAAATACCTGTACTGTTCCCTAACAATTGTTTGCCAATCGCTTTGCATGTTAATCTTTTTTCATAGTATTTTCACATGAAAGCCAAAAGAAATTTTATTATTAAATTTATAATAAAAATAAACAATATTACAAATGTCTTTTGATGGTAGACTCTGAATTTAGGGCATAAAAAAGTACAAAAACAATAAGTCAACTACAAAAAAGTCTTTGGAAGATTTCCTACAATGAACCAAATTTTAAGGGTAATATTAATAAAAAGAAATTAATTAGCAAAACTTTATTGTCGGTCGGTGTCATATAAAAAATGATGGAGATGACCGAAATATCTTTCAGAACACTTTAAATGATAAATTCCTTGACAAATTTTAAACCTAAATAAAACAAGTAAGAATGCTATATTCGGCTATGCCGTATCTTTTGTACCCTTCATCACCTAAATCTAGTTAGTGAAGTAACTCTAATTAAAAGAGCAAATATTGGCGTGACAGAGAAATAAAAAATAAAAAAATTTGGTACTGAATATATAAAGTTTTAAATAAAAATGACATCGCCTCTTAATGGGTTAAGCATTTTTTTAAAAATTTTAGTATTTCCATAAAGATCTCTTCAAAAGCTTTTAAATGATACCCATATTGATATTTTAAAAAATTTGAAAATTTCATAGCCCCGTAACTCGGAAAATATGGGGGAGCGTCAATTTGTTCATTTATTTTTTTTCTTATTTTTTTAGTTCTCTATCTATTATTTTGATTGGAGTTACTTTATTGTTCTAAATGATATGAAAAAATTAGAGGTAAACACCACGTTTTGGCTGCTGCCTCGAAGGACATGGACTGATCATGCTGATTTCCAATAGCATCTTTTTCGACACTAAATCTGATTGATTCACGGACAGACGGGCAGACTGACATCGCTCAAGCGGCTTTGCTATGCATAAGAAGTCAGAAAATATACACATTATGTGGTCGCTATTGGATATTATAGAAATTACAATGAATGACAAACTTAGATATACCCTTTTCCAATTTTTCTGGTGAAGTGTATAAAAATACGGGTGTCAAATAAAATATGACGATGATGATAGGTTTTTTTCGGAAGATTTTACATAATAAATTCTTTGACAACCTTAACACCTAAATAAAAAAATTTAATTTTCCCTAAATGCCAATTCCACCCTACCTCTTTTACACTACTTAAACAATTACACACACAAACACACTCAACATGTTTTGTTCACTTAAGATAATAATATACAAATGATAGTCTTTTAAATATGCCATAACTTAACAACACTCACGCTTACCTCTTCATGTAACTAAGAACGGCAATAAACCTCAAATTTTCATGTCACTTAAATTATCACGTATGTATGTATGTACCTCTGCCTGTACAGCGTTAACAACTTTAAACAAATTGAATGTGTGTCACTTAACAAGAGTTTAGGAGTCTCTACTTCTACTTCTATTTGAAACGAATGCCATTTGTCAATATTTCTAATTTCGAATTCAGTGTTATTTTGAAATTTTAATAACATGATTTTGATTTAGGCTTAAATAATAAAAAAACCCAATGAACTTTTATGCCGTGTGACTAGCAAACAAAGTTAACAAAAAAAAAAAAAAAAAAAAAAAAAACAAATTACAATTTATATTTGTGCTCCATTTTGATATTGGCCTTGTAAATATTTTGCTAGAAATTGATTGTTTTTACTTATAACGTTCAGCGACCTTTTTTAAGTCAATTGTAACGAAGGCAAGCGCAAGAGTATTTGACCTGCCATCAAAAAGTCATCACAGATCTTTTTCTTCTTTTAGAAAGGTTGGATTTGTCAGTTTTTATTTCAACACACAGCTTTGAATTTATTTGAACAAAAATTTTTTTTCTGTCGGAGAAGTGTATGATGCAATTTAACTATAAGCTGAATTAAACTCACACCGTCCAAGTCCTTCAAAGATTTTCTCAAGCAAGTACTAAATAGCCTTCACATACGCGCCTTAATGTCTCCTGTTTATTGCCTTTAAAGCCTATAGGATCTTTACCACTATACACACTGCTCCATAGGACAAGCGCTTTAGTTGTATTCAACTATTTACTGTTATGTGGGAGTAAATGCAAGATCTGGTGTGATCAATGCTTTAGTTCTTGTCATCTAATCTGGGTAATCCTGAAAAGAGACGAGATAAAAACTATTTGCTTTTGTCGGCTTCTCCCATTGGAATATTTGTCTTCTGGGATTTATAGCGGCACTATTCGCCTGGGCTTCTAGGGACTTTTAACTGTGAGATAATGCCTTTACATGTTTGACCACTTTCTAACTACAGCTACTACGGAAACATTAGAACAGTGGGCCTATGGGTAATTTTTTTTTTCAAAGTATTTTAGAAAAAGGTGGCTTAAATGGAGCCTGCAATACTGGAATTTTTAATGAAGGCGTGGGCTTGGAGATATTTTCGAAAAATCTTAGAATTCTTTCTTCACTGCAATGCGAAAATACATAAATGCGAATAATCGCTATTCTGTATTGCGATATTCGCAAAGTTCTTTTTAAATTCCATTTCAAATGCGAAAAGTTGGCAAGTCGGTATTCTAAATTGTGAAAACAAGTGTCAAATTCGCAAAATTTATTCGACAAAAAAGTACCATTCGCAAAGTACAAACATGTAAGTAAAAATTTATATTTTATTTATAAATTTATCATATAGTCATTATTTAATCAGGGAAGCAAGCAATAAGACAACCAAACCGGGCCAATTTGAAATAAAGATAGAATTTATGAATAAGCACAGCCAATTGGCAAGCGGCTTTCTATAAACACCAAATGCACGTCAGTCGATAAATACCTTGTGGCAAACGTTAACCGAGGAACTACATATCAATGGACCACCTATAAGAGAAGCTCCAGGATAAAAAAAAGGATTAAATATATAAGCCAGTTCAAAAATATTTGACTTCAACTTTAACAAGTTTGGACCGATTTTAAAGTACACACCAAACAGCAGCTTAGACGAAATAAAAGCGACATTGGCGGTAGCCCATCAAGATATAATCCACTGTCTCCTTAAGAGGGGTAAGTGGTTAAATTAATAAACTTGACGTAAATGGATTACCGGATGCACTTTCATTCGAGGCAACAATTGCTTCTAAGCAATCTTCTCTGTATCCTCTCATTTTGCTCACAGCCTTCTTCATCTTCGAAACACAGTGCCACAAAAATAAATTTTATTATTTTTTTCTCATAGAATTTTCTAAATAAATTTAATAAACAATTTTCACAGCCAAACAGAAACAATTTATTTTTTTTTAATTTGACGTTTGTTACCACAGCTTTAGTTGAGCAGCGTTGCCACGATTTCAAAAAAATTGCGAATGCTTTGCGAAATTCTAACAGAATACTAATTTGCTTTCGCATCGCATTAATTTTCGCATTCTACACCGCTACAATGCTATGCGAAATGTTCTGCTGTGCTATAGAAAATATCATCTTTGAGTACTACATTAAAAAAGCTGAGGTTAAATGGAGTAGATCATACACTACTGAAGACGTTGGAAAATTTTAATGTGCTACAATTAAATTTAAAGCGCTACTAGGCGATTGACATGTACCCTGGTAGACTTTTACTTCAGGACACAGATTGCTTTGAGCAGAACTTGTTTAAAGACACACCTAGGCTAGTAGGGCTCAGCATAGGAAACCCTTGCAAGATGTCTTAATGCGACAAAGTTGGTGTAATGTTGTTTACGTAGATCCACACTTCAATTGACTACATCATACGGACAAGTGGAGTGACACTTATCAAAACAAAATTACTAGATACTACGTGTTATATCTTTACAAGGAACAAGAGAATGGTTCCTCCAATTGTTTTGTTACTGGTAAAAAAAATATCAGATTCAGTGCCAGGTTGAAATTGTTTGAATCACTGCGAAGGCCTAGCAAAGTATATGCTAACAACTGCTACTATATTTAAGATAGAAAAGGGTTTTCTGAGACGTTTCCAATTTTGAGTAGGCAACACTGTTTTGATAGCAAACAATTGTTACACACTTCGCCACAGGTTTGTCACCTAAGTTTGTCATTCAGTTTGTAATTTCTACAATATCCATTTTTGATCCCACAAAGTATATTTATATATTCTGCGTTCTTATGCATAGCGAAGTCCGTCAGTCCTTCCGCGTCCGTGCTGAAATCAACTTTGCCGAGGCACTAGATGCGCTTAAAAAATTTAAGGACGCCAATTGACCAGACATAGTTTTGAAAATTTTGCTTTTAAAAATCAGCACGATCAATTCATGCCCTTCGAGGTAGCAGCCAAGACACCATATCTTTTTTTTAACTTACGTTTGTATTCCTGCATAAGACCGTCTTATTTTTTAGTACTTAGTAAGGACTTTAATTTTAATGCCAGCAGGTGATTGTCTTTACTAAGTTCTAAGAAGTTAAGGAAACCACCTGCATGAATGCAAACGAAAGTTGATGGGACAACAACTCTAAGCAAAGCTTAAAATTTTCGACAGAAAAATTTAATGGTACGAAAAATTTTCTTATGCGAACTTAACTGTACTTGTGGTTATAAATATATGGTGTAGGGTATATAAGATTCGGCATAGCCGAATATAACACTCTCACTTGTTTTTCTGATTGTTAGTACCATTTTATATTAAACATACCCGACACAGAAATTTGCTTTCAAAATATTAAAAGTGAAGTTCTTTTTTGATGACATGTCTTCATTAGTAATTGCCGCATAAGGAGCAACGATTAATCTCTTTCAGCCAACAAAACAACTAATAAATTCTGAGAAAATTACTGTTCAGTGCGGGATCACTTGTGCACGAACAATGGAAGACGGCTTTCATTAAACAAATAAAAAGAAAATTAAGAAATGTGGCGCCCTTCTCTTTTAGTAAAGCCATGATTAAATTAACGATATTTCAAAAGAAAAATAGAATTACTCTTGATTATTGTTGTTGTTTTTGAGTTATTATTTGGACAAAAATCTTTAGTTTATTTGTTTGTCAGAAGTTTTCTGAAGAGTTAAGTAAGCGGTAACGAAATGGCCGTTGAGACGTGCTTTGACACTCATAATTTAAAAAATAGCACAAAGTTTTTATTTTATAAAAATTAAATAACTTAAAAAAATATTCCCGTGTCTTTAATTACAGTTTTTGCCAAAGTTATTTTAAATTTTTGTTCTTAAATTTTATGCAATAGTCTGATCAAATCTTTTTAAATTGCCTGAAGCGGGAAGTTTTCAAACGTGAATGTCATCATACTTTAAAAGAATATTTTGAGCCTTTGCTGTAAATGGTACTCCAGTTATGAAGCGTCGCCTCAAAAAACATGTCCCTTTTCTGAACATGAGAATCTTAAAGATAGAATTGTCTTGCCCTCCAAATAGTTGAAACAATATTTAAGACTTTAAAGAAATTTGGGTTTACGTTTTTATTTGAGATGTTCCCCTCTTGCAGCAGAGCTTGGTTTGAGTTTAAGTTATCTTTTAAAAAGGTATTGCATTTCGTCTCTTATACTTTAAATTATTAGCACGTTAAAAACTATTGATTATCGTTCAGTGGCATATCAGAAGCTTTAAGTGAAGTAAGTAAAATATAGGCTTTGTTTTAGTATGCCGAATAATTTTAGAACCACTCTCATGTATTTCTTCTATTTAAATTTTTTTTTTGTATAAGTGGCTAAAATTTTTGTTTGTTTAGATGGTTGTAGATGGTAATTGACAAAGAAATGACGTTAATCCAATTATTTTTGTGGCTTATTGAAAAGAAAATGAAATGGTTATATTTTTAATTTAGGTTAAAGAATAAGGGATTAAATAAAAGTTTTGAAATATGTCTTCTAAAAGTTGTAAAATTAAATTTGCGAAAAAATTTTGTAGCAACTAAATTTCAATAATCTTAAACATAATTGAATATTTTTCTATACATTGTAATAAATTTTCAAAGTAAGTAGCATAAAATTATAAGTAAAAGACAAAAAAGAAACAAGTAAAAAATGAAACTTTATGGCCTTTTCGAAAAGTGAAAGAATATTTTTCAAGTTGTCTAGAAGGAATAGATCGTAGTTTGATTTAGTGGCTAGATACCACTCTATAAAACTTTTGAGCCGTAGGTTTAAGCTCAGAGTATTATTATTTTTTTCGCAAGAATGCTCGATACATTAGAGAATATGTTAAATAAATTGTTTATTTACTTAATAATGATTTTAAGCATAAGGTCACTCCGGCTGGTTGGCGAACAATAAGTTAATAAGCACAAATCAGTGACTTCTCCTGACAATACACAAAATAATCGAGAGTTATTAAATCGCTGGTTTATAAGCAAAAAACAGTGACTTCTCGTGACAATACACAAAATAATCGAGAATTATTAAATCGCAAAATCATGGTGCGGTAATGATCTCCAAGGACTGCAACACGAAGAAATTTGGTTTAATATTGTGATCAGAGAGTAGTTTTCTAAGCAAAACTGAGTCTGAAGGATGTGCGATAAATCGGCAGGGCCATAATTCTTGTGTTGCCAATGCCTCTACTGCTTTTGATTTTTGTTTTATTTTTTGTAGAGTTTGAAAAAATTTTTTTATCCTCTATCATGTCGATGAGATTCGCTTTTTTGCGGTTCCTTATTTAATGATAATTTATTGAGACGAACTAGAATGACTGGAGACACTCACACATAAAGAAAAAAAATTGTTCTTTGTAACATTGTAAAGATGAAGACAACAAATTATAGTTGTTTTCAGCAATATTTCAAACACGATAAACAGGTTTTTGTAGATATTTAACCATTATATGGTTACTGTGCACAAAAAATATAACATAATTGGTTTAACGTAAACAAATATGAACTAAGACCAAAGTTTTACAACTTCTTAAAAATAATATAATATATTAACCATAATGTAGTTTTATTAATCAGAGTATAATTAAAATAAAAAAAAAATAATAATTGCACTTAAAAATATTTTGTTCTAGATCTTGACAGAATGTTTTTCTATCAGTTTAATTATTTTTTGTTTGCTTAAAATTGAAATTGTTTTTATTGTTAAAGAAAATGAAAAAATAGAATTTAAATTTTTTATTAAATTATTATTTGAACTGAGAATATTAGATATGAATTCAAAATATTTTTGCTTAAGTTTATTTATTTTTAATTTTTACAAATATAATTTTTCTTGCTTGTTTCTTTTTTTTTTTGAAAACGTCCGCATACATTTGTAAAATAAATTTTCTGGTGCTGAAGTCAAGGTGCTAAGCACGTTGACTACAAACCGGCTGCCCTGGGTTCAACCCTTGCGGCAGTCAAAAAATAAAAGTGGTAAAATAAAAGTCGTTGGTACTTTTTCTTCAAAGCATATTCGCCGGCAAAGTAAAATAATTAATAAAATGACTATATCTATCTCCTTTCACGGTTACAAACTACTCTTCTCTTAAAAAAAAGAAAAAAACTTAAGCCGAAATAATTTCAATTCATTTAAAAATAGAAATTATTTACGAAATTTAAAAATAATATACAAAATACGAAAACAAATAAAACAATTAATTATATATAGTAAGCAAAGAATTGTTTGTTATGAATTTATGTAACAACTCAATAATAATAATAGTAATAATAATTCACTTAAACAATATGACATTTTCAACCATATAATAATGTTTTAATTTAACCATTTAATATTTAAATTTCAACATAATTATTTTTAGATTTTACCATGTTATTGTTATGCTAGATAACAATATGGTTGCAAGACCAGCCTTATTATTATTATTAAATGTAATAATACTATGTTTTGTTAACAACCATATAATGCAACCAAAATATGTTGCTCTCAGATTGTGGTTACCTCAACCTTGTTTTTTCTTTGCGTGCAGGAAAGATAGCAAAACAAATTTAAAGATTTGCTTTCCATGATTTCTGTGATTCTATTTTAACGATTTCAATAACTTCGTTGACAGTTTTCTACGCTTTTGCCCAGATTGTGTTTTTTTACGCTTCTGTAAATTTACCATGTCTGTCTGCCTGTTTTCACGTCTTTCAAAAGCCTCTGACTCAAAAGCCCGTAATTGATAAATTATTGAAATTATAACAAATTAAAGGGTGTTCCCACGGAGAAACTTATTCACATACTTTTTAGAACCATCAATATCAACAGGTATAAGTTTAACTTAAAACTTACAAGGTGTCCCCATTGATGATATTATTTGATTTATATATTTTTGACCCATTTTAGATATACAACAATAATTTAAATAAAGTTTGGTTTACTGAAGCAACAATTACAAATAAAAAAATATAAAATGGTACTCTAATAGCTGCCGTAATTTGTCCTGTATGGCTTTATCTTTAAACATTTTTGGACACACGCTTGAAATTTACCCAAAATGTGTACAACTCATTTCTGCTATAAAAACAACTATAATTATTTAAAATTATTTATTAAAGGGTGTCCCTATAGGTGATATGATTTAATGTATACAGCAAAATCTTTTGCAATATAAAGAGGAAGTGTTTAGCTACATCTGAAAAATTCAAAATTATAAATTGAGCTGTTTTGTTTTGAAAGTGTTATAAGTCTATTTTTTAATATTGAGACATTTAAGGGTTTGCGTTGAAATCAATACAAAAGTATTGGCCAACTTTAATAAATTCGGGTGATGTTTTTTACACTATAGAACTTCTAAATTTTATTATAAAATAATAATTTGAAAAAATAACCGATTTTTTGGCTCTATAAGAATTTATACCACTTTCAAAAATTACATTTTAGAAGAAATATAAAAAGTAGCAAATTTAAGTATATATTTTTATAGACATAAGCTTTACTAACATTTTTTTTTTTTTTTTTTAGTAACAGTTAAAATGAAAACATTTATTTATAAAGAGTTTATTTCAGTTATATTAAAAACATAAAAATGCAAATTATTTCCTCTTTAAATAAAAAATGATATTTTGAACTTAGTTTTCTTTAGCATATTGAAGGATTTATGATCAATGGGCGGTATATAAGGTAAAAAACTCACCATGTTGTTATATTTCTTTTTAGTTATGCTCCATGAAGTTTTATAAAGTGATAACATATTAATTTTACTGGCGTTTTTTGATCTTCGCTCTTTACAAAAAAAAAAAGAAATAAATAAATAAATGGAGCATTTTCTCCTTTCACACTAATTCTATAAAAAAAATTATATAAAGTCAATTCTTTTTAAATCTCATCCAACATATTTTAAGACAGTTTAAAATTTCTCTGTTTGTATATATTTTTTTCATTGGGACTTTTCTTTAATGCTGTTTCCACAATTACAAAATAACTGTCGTTTGAATTAAAAAGTGTTTTTGCTTATTTTATGACAAGATGAAACTCAATTGAAATTGTCGTTGTAACTATGGAGAGAAGTAGTCTATAGCTCATTAAAATTACCGTTAACTTATTACCGCTTTTTTTTTAAGTGGACTCAGACCACTTTCATAAAAATCAGATCAATTAAATGTTAAACTTCTAGATGATGTTAGTTGAAGTCTATTGGATTATATTTAGAATCGTTTTAGTACAATTTTTATATGAATTCTGATGACTCTACGCTCGTCTGTTTTCAAATCGGTTTTTGTTTTTGCAAAATTATTTTATTTATAATACTTCGTTCTACAATTTGAAGTTTTGAAAATTTTTGTCTCTTTTATTAAAATATATGTTTAAAAAACTTGTCTTTGTGACAATGAAAACGTAACAAATTTTAAAATATTTATTTTGTTCAAACATTATTCTTAAATCTCTGCATCCATCAATATACTACTTGATATAAATTTGAATTTTAAAAATTCTTAATAAAACGTAAACGTATTAAGTAAGTTTTCGATAGCTTTACAAACATTTTAAAAAATATCTTGTCAACAATAAGAAGCTAATTTATATCAGCAAAAATGTTTCGTATAATTTATATGTACATATGTAATGATATGCATGTGTGTTTGTGTTTATTATTTTTTTGCACTTAATTAAATTAGTTTCGTGTTAAATTGCTTCCATGTTTAATTTCTTTCAGTTTCATATACCCAGTGTTGTACGGCTATATATTTAATTTTGAATAAAAGTATAATTTTATTGGCTAGAACTTTAATTGTAAATTCGTTTGTTACTTTGTACTTAATGGAAAATCGAAATGCAAATCTAATCATTTTAAGATTTTGGAAACGTCTTCCTAATGATTGGAAAATTCAAATCAGCTTTTTTCAAGGCGTTATGGGAAAGTATATCCACAAAATAAAAAGTACTGCTAATTTTATAATAACTGAACAAATTAAGTTGTTAAATTCGCTAAATTAAATAAAGATTACTCGTGAAAAAAAACTGAACTTAATTATCACTGTTTGCTTATCTCCAAGAATAAGACTTTCTTAATTTGATGCCAGATCCACGGAGAATAAAGTACGTCTACATAACAAAAGCCTGTTGGTATTGAAAAAAAAGAGCGGGCGAGTAAGAGAAAAATATAACGACAAAGGGATTTGTACTTATCTTAAATCGTGAGAGCTACAATAAATACTCTCAAATTTTATGTAGACTACTCCGAGGATAAGGTGAGATTTCAAGTTAAAGGCTTAAGGTTTAAAAGGAGGAGGCAGTACTTTGATATCGCTTTGAAATAAAGAGTACAATTTATTGGTGTATTTATTTATTGTAATATCAATATAGAAAAGTACAAAACGCGTGTCTATCAATGAATGTAAGGTTAACAATTCAACAATAACAAAGTTATTCAATGTTGCCAACACGTTTCTATTAGTTGGCGATTTTATACACAACAATTCTTCCCACGTGTCCATATACTTCATATGGAAAACCGTAACCGCTGCTTTCGGACTCTGGTTGATCTTCTCAGAGTTTGAGCCGTAGGGGTTGTAGTTGCTCTACCTGGAGCAATTGGCAACACTAGCTCTCTCTGAGTATTGAGAAGCGTTGGTGTTGAGCGAGCAGGAACCGTTGTGTTTGCATCAAACGATGAAGGTGCCGAAATATTAGATGGCGTTAAACTGGTTGATGTAGTAGTAGGTGTTTGTGTACGAATATTTAGTTGGGGCTGAGCCGCACCAGTATTTACGCACGGTGTTGAGTACGAATGCAAAGTTGGTGATTCCGTTTCTGTTGACTTATGGTTTGTCTCCTGCGTAGGTGATGTACTCCTCTGATATGAGCTTCCGTAACTTGGATTATGTCTTTCCTCCGAATTATTTTGATTCTCTCTCTACACTTTATTCCTTATTTGGTCGATGTGCCTTTTATACTGTTTGCCCTGAAACGTAATCTCATAATGCAGGTTTCCCATTTTTTCGACTTACTACTCTGCTTAGCCACTTATCCATCTTGCTGTTGTTTGATAGAAACCAAATTGCTTGGCACTGGTGATACGATTGATATGCAGGACTGCTTCTTAAAAATTGTTCTTCATTAATTATTTCTGAAATATTTTGAGGAAAAACCAAATCGAGTCTTGAACGAAGGGACCGTCCCAAAAATAGTTTACAAGGAGGTTGGCCAGTTGTTGAGTGAGGTGCTAGTCTATATTGACGAAGAAATTCATTTATGTTCTCTTTTAATGTAGATTTAGTGGTTTCCATAGCCTTTTTACCGTTTGTACAGCGCGCTCAGCCTGTCCGTTTGTAGTTGGGTGATAGGGTGCCGTCAACTTGTGTAATGTACACCAACTCTTTCTAGGAAGTTTTTAAATTCTTGCAAGGTAAAATTAGTGCCATTGTCCGATACAAGTGTAACCGGCACACCATATGCCGCGAACAATTCATCCAATATCCCAATAGTAGCGGATGACGTCATGGAAATTGTTGGCTTCACTTTTAACCATTTACTGTAGGCATCGGACACTATGAGAAGCATCCACCCTGCAAATGGCCCCGCGTAGTCGATGTGTACTCTTTCCCATGAACCTTTCGGGTACTGCCAGTGGTGGTCTCTACACTTGGGGGGATTATGTGAGTTTTTAGCACAATTCTCGCAGCTGAGAGCTATGTTCTCTACATCGGTATCTATACCTGGCCAATATACGAACGATCGTGCAAAGCCTTTCATTTTGACAATACCTAAATGCTCCGAATGTAGGTCTTTAAGAATTTTATGACGAAGTGTTTCTGGAATGAGGACGCGGTGTTCGAACAATAGGCAACCATTCATGAGTTTGTAATTATTTTCTGGGGACTTATAGCCTAGTCCCTGTAGATTTTTGCCTGCCTCCAAATGTTTGACCATCGCTCCTAGGTGTTCATTAGCTAATGTTTCTTTTGCAATCTTCTTAGATCAGATAGGAAGTTGTTGTATTTGGTTAACGATGAAATTATCGAATTCATCATGTATCCAAAACTCTGAATCCTCACAGAAATTAACTTGGTTTATTACATGACCCTTTATGGCACGAGAACAAAAGTCAGCATTAGCATTAGCTTTGGTTGGTTTAAAAATAACATCAAAATCGAAGTTGGCTAAGAAGTCAGCATAATTTGGCATACGGCTGATACATAATATTGGTAGGGATTTGTGTAGATGGAGAATTTGTGCTAAAGGTTTGTGGTCGGTAATTAAAGTCCAATGACGAGCGTATAGGTATAGGAAGAATTTTTGCACTGCCCAAACTATTGCCAAGGCTTCACGGTCCATTTGCGGATATTTTTGTTCTGTTGTTGAAAGAGCCCGGCTGGCGTATGCTATCGGCCTTTCTAGACCGTTTTCCAAGCGGTGTGAGAGGACTGCGCCGATACCAACTTTACTCGCATCAGTAGCTAGTAATAAAGGTAGATTTGGGTTAAGGGTAGGTTTATAATTCCCTGTGATACGATTTTTCCATTCTTTTTTGCAACCACATGTGTCGGGGACGCCCATTCAGAAAAATCTACTTTTTTATATAATCCTGAAGCAGTTTTAGCATCGATTTCTGCAGCATACATATCTCTCAGTGCTAAGGGAATTTCCCTGGCTTTGGCAAATATAGGAGTTGCATCCAGTTTGAGATGAAGTTTTGCAGGAGGTCCTTCTAATTTGCCTGCCTTTTCATTATTACCCACCCACCACAACCGATACCCGACCTAGACAAGGTATTGGGTGGCCTGTGTGGCTAGAAAATCTTCTTTGAGTTTCGCGGATGCCACTGTGCTTTATGTTTCTAAAATATTTTTTCCCTATAATTCCACAGGGTGCCTCAGTATCTATCTCCATCGTAACTTCGATTCCATTTATGTGCGTAGTGACCATTTTTTCTACGAACGGTTACTTTTAACTACATTTATGACGTTTTATTCCTTTACTGAGTCGCATTCGCTGTCTCCCTCCCAATCTGCAACCTGATTGGCCTTTGATTGATATACTTTTGCAATGTGTCTTTTTCTGCCGCATGCAAAGCACAACGAATCACGGAACTTGCATTGTTTGCGCGAGTGGTTACCTCCACATCCATGACACGTTATCTGCACAATTTTCCTGTTCCCACCTTTTATCTGATTCCGAATAGAGCTGATAGGGAACGATTTCTTTTTTGTATGTACTGGTGCATATCCCAGCTCATTTGTTTGCTCTGAATAATTGTCTGGTAACGCTTTAACGAAAGATGTTGTTTGGTGAGTTGCTTCCAATGAGTGAGTAATCTCATATGCTTCTTAGAAAGTATTTGGGTTCTTTGAAATAATTTCATCACATGATATTCGTGACTCGATACCAAAAATTAATTGCTCAGTAAGCATATGGTCAATAAAATCACCATACTCACAATGAACGGCGGCTTGCCTCAAGCGAAGAGCAAAATTTGCAATCGTTTCGCCATTGTTTTGCGTCACTTGTCGGAATTTTACACTTTCAGCGTATTTATTTCTTTTTTTTTTTGTCAAAGTGACCAATAAGAATTTTCTTTATTTCCTCATATGAACATGTCTCCGGTGCTTTAGGGTTGATAAGAAATTTGAGGGTTTCGTTTAGTTTTATTCCCATATAAACTAGTGCAGAGCTATTGTATTGAGACTGTGGTATTTTGCTGAGGTTAAGCGCCAAGTCAAAACGGTCAAAGTAATTTTCTACCGACGCTGTTTCCGAAGAATCACTGTATTCTCCAATACTGAATGAAGGAGGTTTTGGAAGCATGTTTCCTGTCGTTGCTTGTGCACCTTCCGATTGCGACCTTTGCGACATAGCTAAGACGGCTGCCATCGTTGCCTGTGCAACAGCCTTCCGTATTGCATCTGCAAGGATAGTAGTGATTTGTTTGGTGTCCTCTTCATCCAACGGCATTTTATCCCACTTGTGACACCACTTTTATATCGCTTTGAAATAAAGAGTACAAATTATTGGTTTATTCATTTATTGTAATATCAATATAGAAAAGTACAAAACGCGTGTCTATCATTGAATGTAAGGTTAACAATTCAACAATAACAAAGTTATTCAATGTTGCCAACACGTTTCTATTAGTTGGCGATTTTATACACAACACAGTACATTATAAATGTAACTATTTCTTAATTCATGTCTAGTGAGACTACTTTAATGTTGTGTAACTTACTCTTAGAATAAATAGATTTTTAAATAATAACCTGAATGAAATTCTTGAAAAATAACTGTGAATATATTGTGCACAGAGAGACAGAAACTAAATAAGAGCAGAAAAAAGATTATCTCCTTACAGACTTTAAGGTTGGTGTTAGTTATTTTGAATACAAAGTGAGTAGAGGTGAGAATAATCAGAAAGAATTACTTAGTACCATTTATATGGAAAACTTTGAAACCACCAAAAGTCTTTAACTTATAAGAAATTTTGTTTAAAGTCAAAGTGAACAAGGCGCATAGGAGTTGGCTAGTCAATCAAATAATTAGGCCAAATGCCTTTTATTATACCATTTATTCTTATATGCAATGATTGAGTTTGATAAAAATAATACGATTTTGGAGATATTTATTTGAATTTGTGGATAATCCATTTTTATCTAATCAAATCGGAACAGCATTTTTTGAGTTATAGGTATATGGAAAGTGCTAGTATCACATGCTAAATTATTACACGTATATATGAAATTAACAAAATGGCATAAAGTTTAGAATAAACAAAATAAAACAGAAATAAGAGTGCTATATTCGGCTAACCTGAATCTTATATACCCTTCACCATCTATGTAAATCTAGTTTAGTGAAGTAACTCCAATCAAAAACCCAAATATAGGGTTGTCAGAAAATTAAAAAATAAGAAAAAAAATTAAGTATTATATAACAATGTCATCGGCTCTTAATGGGTTAAGCATTTTTAAAATGATACCCATATTAATATTTTAAAAAATGAAAAATTTTTTGAGGCCCGGAACTCGGAAAATATCAGGTGACTTCGCTATGCATAAATATTCAGAATATATATAGTTTATGGGGTTGGAAACTTATACTGTAGAGATTGCAAGTGGAACGAATTTTTCCACTTTTTCTGGTGAAGGGTATAATAATGCTTGCAAAAAAAAAAACCGCCTGTAAAACAAACAAAGGGTTATTTAATATGACAGGACAATTGTAATACACATTGTGTTTAAATTTCTTAATTTTTAATTTATATTTGCTGCTATAGCGGTCATAGAAGTACACATTCTGTGTGATATAAGACAAATTGCGTCACCTAAAGGGACACACTTTAACTAATTAATTTAATTTTTCATTACTTCCTGGTATACCAGCTATGTTAAAATTGTATAAAGGTGCCCATTATGGTTCTATAACACTACTTCTCTTTATTAAAAATTTTTTTTTTATTTTTTTTAATTGGTTCAGAAAGAGTTCTCCTAGCGCTAAAATAAAAAATAGAGACGAGTAAATAACTTTCTCCTTTTTTAAATCCGGTTCATTTTTTTTTTATTTAAAATGTTCCCTTGATTGAATCAACTGTTGGATATATTAGTATAATATTAATATATAGAATAAAGCTATCGGAAGTTTGTTTATTTTTTTTTAATTGATTTTATTAATATTCGAGTGCTGCAAAGTGGAAGAAAGTGATTTTATAAAATCTTATATGGAACCTCGAATGTGTTATACGGATATACGGATTTTAAAGGAACTGTGCTGGAGTGTATATTTGTAGTCTTCATTATTATTTTCCACGGCCAGTCCTAGAGAAGAAAATGAATATTTGTATACCTCCGAAATGGTTATAAAATTAGGTAACATAAATCCTTATCTGTATTCGCTTATATTAATTTTATTTAAATTGTTATTAAAAATAACTGATGTTTGTTATTATTTGTGCGTTAATAACTGAACAATTGCCGTTTAACTTTTTTTTTCATCAGAGCTTATTTTTCTATTTCAAAACTGTACCACATTTTTTATAAATTACTTTACTTTAATGATTTTGTTTATGTAAATATTTGTTTACTTTTAATACTATTTACCATCTCGCTCACTGACGTTTTATGTTTAAAGAAAAAATTAATCGAAGTTAATATCGACAACATTAAGGCATGCAAGTTCTAGAACATCAACTTCTCAAATTGAATTTTTAAATCACTTGCTTTTCATAGCAGGAATATATTTCTTTTTAATTTGCGTCATATTTGTTTAACACATTCTTAATATTAACAACTGAGTTTGTTTTCTGTTTTTTAAACGTCTGTTAGAAATGAGATTGTGATAAACGTTAACATTAAAGTTGTTTTCTTTTGCTTCCAAATGGGTAATTTTCCACAAGTTAATAAAAATTACATTTATTTGCACATTGTTGACAATGTAATTTTATTTATTTATTAACATAAACATTTAAATATCACACGCACACATTTCGCAAGTAAATAACATCAAACGCAAACACTGTGCGTATATGACGTATCAATGATGTTGTAGCAATGTTTATTAAATAATAATCATACGTCGTCGTCAACAAATCAGATTCTTATATAGCGGATTGTGGATTGCGTAGACGTGGTATTTACATGTATATATATTCACATATGTATTATTATAAGTATTTGTTTATATACTCTATAAGGAAATAAAAGTGGTTATTTGCATGTTTTGCTATTATATAACGAGTTAAAATTGTTGACAATAAAAACGTAATAAAAAATGTATAAATGCAAATAAAAGAATAATATTTATCTTTTTTATTGTGGTAATTTGTGTTAAAGATAACTAAGTTAGTAAACATTTAATCGGGAATATTTAAACAGGCGTTATCAACAAAAGTCAATTTATTTCTGTAAACAAATCTTTAAAAACAAAATTGTCTTATAAAACGATTAAAGTACGGAAAAATGCATGTAATCTAAAGCAGGCTTGTTTGTTTTAAATTAGTATTATACTCTAAGGATTCTTCTTCATATCATATTACAGGTTATATTCGTGACGACAGAGATTGAATAAATTAAGTGATGGCATGGATTATATCAAAAACAATTAAAGTGGCGGCGTTTTCATTACGGCTGCTGAATGTGAAAACTAAGCTGGACTACTTCAAAAAATTAAAATTAATTGTTTCAGGAAATGTTGAACAATCCAACAGCTCTTAGCAAAAAACAGACAAGTACGAACAAATTGATAATTATACAGATTTTCGTAATTAAAGACAAACCTTAAGAGCACAAAATACTAATGAGAGTCTCTAGAATCAAAATTCTAAATTCTTTTAAGACCCGTCCTTTCTAAGCCCGCTTCAAAAATCATATCTTGAAAAATATTTGCAACTGTTATTCACAGTGAATATACCTGTTAATATTATTGAGCGATCAACATTTTTACTAGCAGCATCTTCTAGTTCTAATCATCGGAATGTTGAAAAGAGGTAAGCACGCTGACTACAAACCTGGTTGGCCAGAGTTCAATCCATGCGGTAATCAAAAAATAAAAAAGTTTTATTTCTATTTAATGGTATAAATACATATTCAAAATTAACATTAAACATGCAACCTACTTCGTCGGTACTTCTTTATAGCATTATCGCCGGCAAAGTAAAATAACTAATAAAATGGCTATATCTACCTTTCTCCTTTCACCACCTATTTTATCTATCCCTTTCTTAAAGAATGTAGCACGGTTACGCAAATACCTTAAAATGCTATGCCAGAAGTGCTACTTCTCTTTGTACAGAAAAAGGAGCACTGCTTATTTAAATTTTATAAAAGTCCTTAAAATTCACAAAAGAAAATATAAATAGAACTGATAATTGCAACAAAAAATATATTGTCCTGCAGTAACAAAATTATCTTTATTATTTTTTGTATCTTTATATTTTTCTTCATTCTTATTTTTATCTTATTCTCCATATTTTCCTTTCTTTTCTCTTTTATTTATTTTTTAATTTATATTTATCTTTACGCTAATCTTTATCTTTATATTTTTTTATATTTAACTTAATCTTCATCTTTTTTATCTTTATCTATATCTTAATGTCTATCCTTATCTTTATCTTTTTCTACATATTTATGTATATATTTTTATCATCATCCTTATCTTTATCTTTATCTATATTTTATTCGTTATCTTTATCATAAACCTTATTTTATCTTTATCTTTATTCTTGCCTGTATCTTTTGCCTTCGCCTTTGTTTTTATCTCTATCTTTGTTTCATTTTATTTTATTTATCTTTAAGTTTATCTTTATTTGTATCTTTATCTATATCTTTATTCTTATCTCTAATTTTATCATTGTATTTATCATTATGTTTATCTTTATCTTTATTTTTATTTTTATGTTTATGTTTATCTTTATTTTTATCTTTGTCTTAGTTTAAAAGTTTACCTACATTTTCATCTTGATCTTTAAATTTATCGTAATCTAAATTTTTAACCTTATCGTTATCATTGTCTTTAACTTTATTTTTATATTTATTTCTATTTTAATTTCTATCTTTATCTTTATGTTATCTTTATATTAATATTTGTCTTCAATATTATCTTTAATTATATTTTTGTCTTTATCCTTATCCTTATCCTTATCTCTATCTTTTTCTTTAATATTTACTTTTACCTTAGTTTTAAGTTTTATCTTTATCTTTATCCTTTTCCTTATTTCTATCTCTTTCTTTACTTTTATTTTTATCTTTATCTTTATTTTTTGTCATTATCTTAAATTTGTTTTATTAATCCTTTCTTTTAATTTCTCTTCATTTCTGTATGAAATTTTTTAGGACTCAAATAAGCTTTTCCCTATTTAACACTGCTAACTGCTACCTGTGAACGTTGATTTTATTTTCAGCTCTTTTTTAAATCTGCTCTTGCATGTATACTAACTTAAATCGGTGCATAACGATGTTCCATCCTTCATTCCCGTTAACTTAAGCTATTCCCCAAATCTACAGCAAAAGATAAAAGAAAAACTAACCATGCATGAAAAACTTTACTTTAGTTAGCTAAATCGTAATCGAAATTCTCCAAATAAAATCATCAAATATTATTTTCTAAATATTTGACAACCTGTTGAAAATACTAACGGCTTGCAGCATCAGATATAAAATCCACTTACATAGATTGTTTTAAGAAAATAAACTATAAAAACATATTTTGTAACTAAAAATTTGACAAAAAGATTTAAACTCGCACCCACACCATCATGGCAGCGTACTTGACGTAAAGAAAAAAGCAAAAATTAAACAAACTTGACTGTTAAGGTTGAAAAGTTTTGAACTGAAAAAGCGATTAGTGTTATTATAAATTTCTGCAAAATATATTTCTGAAAATATATGTAGCAGACATACGTCTTTGTTATATACTAAGCTAAACTTTTTTCTTGCATAACACTCAATTCTTTCTTAAAAAATTTAAAAAATTATGAAAATTTTATAATAGTGAAAAGATTTTTACTTTATAAGTAAATTGAAATTGATTTTGGCTTAAGTTCAAGTTTAATTTCTAAAAACTTTTTAGACACCACCAGAACGTAATGCTACATTTTCTGGATCGCTACATCCTTCATTAGCATACTACGCATCTATTTACCTTATGTTGTGTACATTGTAAACATTATCTATTTAATCTACTAACTGTTGTAAATAAGAACACGAGGAGTATTCATGTCAATATTAATTTAGTTAGACGAATTTCACACACAAATTAAATTATTTCCTCGTTGTTCTCTTTGTATTTCGTCTTGTACATTTATTTTTGCTTTGTTCCAACACGGCTGGACACGAATGCAATTTTCATCTTTAGTTATTCTAACTTGTTTACTCACAACATTATAGATGCTATTTCAGTATCATATTGATTGTTTTGAGTTAAGCCTGAATGTACATGTGTTAAGCCATGCGTTTTTAATTTAATTTTTTATTAAATTAGGAGTTGAACTGTGGATATTATAAATAAATTGAAATTGATTTTGGCTTAAACTCATTTCTGCATTTCTAAAGACCTTTTTTTTTAAGAAAATTATTTTAATAATGTGTGGGGACTTTTTCAAAGAAAACAAGAAAAATTAGATACCTGCAGACTGTAATGCTGTATTTTTAAATTTTCACTTTAGGAATAAAATTAATTTTAACGAAGTTTTATTAGGTCATATATAAATAAATTAAAAAAAAAACACCATTCTGTTTAGTGTATTAATCAAATAAAATATTGAATACGAGGATTGTTAGAATGTCTACTGTTGAAAATTTTTATTTTTTTTTATACATCACAGACGTACTTGATAACAACTTTAGTCAATTTGAATTAACTATTAAATGAATAAATTCTACCTTTAAGATTCGACCAAATCACTCGACTTAATCGGCTTTTACTCGAGATAGGTAGATTCTGGCTTTTGATTGATAATTTTTGTAACTTTTTTTGTCAGACGCCAACAGATTTAAGCATCCATTAAAATTAAATAGACGCTTGTAGCATTAGTGCTAAGCTTTTCGTACTGTCCGCCCTTCAAAGAACTGTTGTAAAGGAAAACTAAAAAAACCCCTTCTATTTCTCTATCTTAAATTATAATTTTTAGATAAAGGAAACTATTTTTATTAAGAACATAGACAGAGAAAATGAAGGCTCTGGCATCTTTTCTACAAGTTTTGGGAAATTTAATATTCTCTCTCGTATTTTAAGTAATAAATTAAAATCTAAAATCTTCATTTATTCATGGTGTTTTTTGACGAAAAATTAATTACTGTATATTGAAAAATACATATATATATATTCATAAGCCCACACATATATACATACACTACATACATATCTTCATGTCCTATTTTTTTAGGATTTTTCAAGCAGCCTTTCATAAATTTTTTATTTTTTTATTTATGGGCATCGTTTTTGTTTTTGTATATTTTTTATTTCTCATATTCCTATTTATTTTTCACACTATTTTTATTTTTTATTTTTTTGTATCTTAATCAGTGTTAACAATATAACTTGTGTACAATGTAATGCTGCAAACACAGCTATCTCGAGGGACAACATAATGATACTACAATGGCAGTGTGTTAAACACAGAATGTCGTCTGCCTGTTGTTTGTTTTGTTTTTGTTTTCGTAAATGAATATAATATTGAATATAAAGAATATTATTTTAATAACTAAAAAAAAAGATTTTATAAATAATGTTGTCAATTAAAGGACTCTGCAATGAAAGTATAATAGAGTAGAATTAAAAATTATGTTTCAATAAAGAAAATAAATGGAACTTTAAATATGACATCATTTGTCAGTCTATACGCTTGTTGTAAGAACAAAAGATAAGGTTCTTTATAGACTTAATTTTTCTGTTGTGGACTTTTAAGCCATAACAGACTATTTATTATTCTGTTTAATTTGTTGTATTTCTATAAAAAAAAGAAAATTAAAATTAATTTAAAAATTTTCTAAATATAAAAAGCAGGATTAAATTTGCAGAATAGAATAGAAGCATACAAGTTATGGTAAAATCGTTAAATATATAAATTGAAAAAAAATTCTAAAATTTTGAAACTTATAACGACGCAATTTTTTAATCATGAGCACCGCGCTTTGTATATGCATTGATTGCCATGTTCTTTAATGAAAAACTTATGGTTTATTCAAAAAAGTTGTTTAACGTAACTTTTTTTAAATCTTGTCTATCGATGCACTATTTGAAATCCAGGCTGCAAACATTTGTCATTTTTTGAGCACAAAAACGAATGAAAATAATTTTTGATAACTTTATATGAATAGTAGCGTATTCAAAAAAAAAAAAATTAGTCAAATGTTCGGCTGATGGTGCAATTATCTCTAGAAAATTTTAAAAACATATGCAGGACATGTCTCGTTTAATGCTTTTCTTAAATTGAATGTTATATTTGCAGTGATCGTTTAACCTGACAAAAACAGTTATTTAGGGATTAGCAGTTGAATTGGCAGCAGTAAGCTAAGTTAAGTTAATTTTATTGAGACTTGAAAATTAAGGTTACAAACTGGTCTTATACAATTTTATAGGTTAGAATTGAAACCTTGAACTATGTGTATGATTTTAATCATGTAGAAAGGAAACCGCGACGTGCTATGAGAGAAAAATTGGATATTCAGTGCTGACAAGAGACATAAAGACGAAAAATGTGCTTGCTCCCGGCACTACATTAACAGGAATGTTAAAAAACAAATTAAAAATAATAACTATAATAACAACATTAATTTTAACAGAAACAACAATACGAGAACGGGAAAGCAAAAAAAAAAATGCTAAAGATTTGAGATTGAACGAGTCAGCAATTATGCATGGTCAGGTTCACAGGCATAACTAAAACTCTTCCAACAACTTACCACATGTAATTTTAAACTACTTATTACTAAAAAAACAATATTTACTATTTAATTTTAAAAGTCGCTTCTTTAAAATACAGTAATACAAGCGCATTCGACTGTAAGATATACAGGACAGTTTCAAACCAAATTTACAACTAGCCACGTTGGCAAATATGGTTTCTCTGTCTATAAAATTCAGGTAAGAGTGGAAGATCCGACATATTAATATCCTCATTAAGAACACCAATTGGTGATAAATATAAACAATCTGACCAGCTCAAACAAATTTCCCGATCGAAAATATCAGTAACTAGAGAATTGTAATAATGTTGAAGTTTCTAAGAAAATTTTTGCAACAGATTCAGGGCATAAAAACATAAGGGAGTGACATTGGACTCCTCATAAATGAATTTATTAGAAAATCTTTTATTAAATGATTGAAAATTACGATTAATACATAATCTAGGAACACCACGTTCAGCAATCTCAATTTCCTTAGCTACCGTAGGAGAAATGGTAAACCACACAACAGCTTTGACTCCTTGACTGCTTGTTAGTCAATAGTTTCGTGAACATATTTTTAATTTTCTGTGCCTTCGTTTTTGCCATTCGCGCATGTTTATACAATTTTAAGAGCTTACTAAAAGTAACACCTAGATACTTAATTTCGTCTCTAAAGGGAATATTAATGCCATCTAAAGTCAATTTTAACAATTTACTTTGGGAGGATCGATTCATCATACAAATAGCCTCAGAATTACTGAGGTTAATTTTTATCCCCCAACCTTTATTGAATTCATTAATAACCCCAAGGTGTGCCGAAACTCGTTCCAGAGCAGAATTTGGAGAACTGTCATGAACATATATCAGAGAGTCTTCAGCATAAAGAATGCTTTTAGAGTCAGCCAAATAATGAGAAAAATCATAAACTAAAATACTGTAAAGCAAAGGGCCTAAAATAGAGCCTTGGGGCACCCCTCTAAATACCGGTTTATGCTGCGAAATTTCTTGATTAATTTTCACAAAAAACTGAAAAAATCCTGAAAAAAACTCCTAAACAATCTAACTATGAAGGGGTCAAACCCAACCCGAATAAGTTTAAGTAAAATTGCATATTGGTGTGCATAATCAAAAGCCTTCTCTATGTTCAGTGAAACTGCCACAGTACAACATTGGGACCTCAAGTTCTGAATTACATCATCATGAAATTTAAGCAGTAATGTAGTGCAATATCTCAAACAAGAATATTTCGATTAACACAGTTCAATTGTGAACACAGTGAATTTGGTGTCGTGTCATAGTGTCCAAGGACATAATGTCCATGTCGCACCTAAAAGTGAAATAATGTCCATGGACAAAATATCACTTTTGTTATAGTCATAACCATCTACCATTTGAGTAAGCCGGATATTATTTTCTTCAACCGTTTCTGTGTCTTGGTCGTCTTCTTCTCCCGTTTCTTCTGGTGTGTCATCAAAATCAATAATAGAGTTTTCTTTGTGAATGATTATATTAAAAAACTTTTAGTGGTATGTGCTCCTTGTTTAGTTGATTAGACAGTTTCCCGTTTCTTAGTTTTTTGGGTTTACGTTTTTCTTTTCGCAAAACTGACAAAATACCCGCTGTTAACTGGCTCAAAGAGACTGATTGATTGAAATCTTCATTTTTAATTGCAGCAAGGGACTTTAAACTGGAATAGCATCTATATTGTTGTGAGGAAACAAGTAAGAATGTGTAGAAATAAAAATTGCTTTCGTGATCAACAGACGGTTGGTACAATGCAAAAACAAATGTACAAAATGAGTTGCAGGAAGAGCAGTGAAAAAATACTTTGGTTTGTGTGTATGAAATTCATCAAACAAAATTAATATTGATATCAGTACTCCTCTTATTCTTATTAACAAAGTTGTTGGTTACATAGATATTTTTAGAAATAAAAAAAAAATGAACTTGACCAAAAGTCAATTTCAATTCATTTATAATATCCACAGTTCAACTTCTAATTTAATAAAAAGTAAAATATTTTTTTTAATATTTGCTAATTTTGAAATAGAAGCCCTTTTGACTCTTGGCATCAAGCAGGTTTTGATTCTGTTTTGATTCTGTTAATGATGCTGGCTAAATAATTTGGATAAAGGAAAATGTGTCCTCATCGACTATAGAATATTCGTAGCATGCGTTAAGAAATCAGGGTACAGAGTTGAATCCCTGTCATATATAAATATTTGCTGCAATAATTTTGACTTGTAGGATAATAGACTTATGGATCTACAAGATGGGATACTTTCTTGCTGGATACAAGTATTCACAGGATGGAGTTAAAAATAAAATTATTTTTTATTAATTTCTACGGTAGACAGCTCTAGGAGCATCTTAGTTATATTGTATTCTTATTGCCAGCAATAGTTTAATAAAAGAAATTGTTATTTATTTTTACCCCTTTTACAAAAATTGTTTCATGTTTTAAAGAAAAATACATATTTCTGCTTCTTAAAGTCCAATAATCTTAAGAGGAAAACTATATTTTTATTCTATTTTATCTTTCAAACTTCTTTACTAGTTGCTATGTAAAAATCATTTCAATATAAAAGTGTTTTGTATTTGGCAGGTTTATTTTTCACTTTTTTTCCTTTTGCTTGAGATCTTTATCTAGTGTAAGATGATACCTTTTTATATCTAGTTTTTTGTATGCTCAAAGGTAAGATATTTTCGCTTAAAAGAACTTCAATGTAATCAGACAACATCTTTTACTATTTTTTCTTAAAGAATTCTTTTCAAAAGAAGCTTCATTGTTTTTTTTATTTTTATTTTTTATCAATTTCTAGTAAATGGCAGGTACTTGGAAAGGACTTGATATTATAAAGATTACTACTGTACACTGAAACAACTTTAAAATGTAATATTTAGGAAAATATTTTGCAAAGCCTTTACGAAAAAAATAGTTAAATCAAGTTAATTTCAATTCAATTTTATACACGATTTATTAATTTAAAGTAAATTTTAAGTAAAAAATTGTCCCTAGATTAATGGAGTTTGGCAGGAAAATCTGTTATAAAAAATGAAAGTGTTATTAAGGTCAAAGAATATTCAAAAACTTAATGTTAGACTTAAGAGATTCTAAAATACCACTTAAGCCCCGCCCCTTTTTGTGGGCGGCAAAATTAAAGAAAAAAGAATGAAATTATTAAATGAAATGGATTACATACGCCTTAAAGCCACAGAATTAAATTATATTGGGCGGGAGAGCTAACCCTTCCATTTCACTCCTAAAAACATGTCTGTGAAAAAAATTCTTTTTTGCCAATTTCCTAAAAACATTATTTATTAATCCTCTCCTTTCAAGAATATTATTAAAAAGATATTTTTGTAATTTGTTACTTTATAGTATTTAATTTATCTGAAAGTAATTAATTTATTTATTAATGATTGTACGGGTAAATTTTATTAATAATATAATAAGTAATTTATTTAAAACAGCTTCTCTTTCACACTAGGAAGATGCTAATGTCCTTCTGTGTCTGATGCCACGATGCCATGGTCCTTCTGTGTCTGATTCTTCAAAGACTTCTTCTGAATATGAATCCTCTTCAGCGTTAAGTACAGGTGGAAGCATAAAAGATATTTCTCTTTCATAAAAGTAATGAATTTTTTTTTATCAAAAAAATTTAAAACAAAATTTTCTAAAAACTAAAATTTGCCTTAAAGGTGAAAAAAAAATCAATAAAAAATCTCTATTCGTTTAACCATAAAAAAATATATTGCAAACCTCTCACAATTATATAAATTCCTCATATTGATAGTGTTCCAAAACGACAAATCTCAAGCAAACGCCTTAAAAACTTACTATCCGATGCAGAATTTTGTAGTCTGTCGAGCTGCGTATCTAGTTTTTTTTTTTTTTGTATTTGTCAAAGTTAATATTTGGCCTTATGTCCGGCTAAATTGCTAAAATACTCCTCTGTGCGATATGTACAACAGCAGTTTTGTTTTACGTTTGTTACAATTATATCGCACACATAGTTCAAAAGTGTCTGAACTCAAAATTTAAATCAGTTGTTCATTATATAGTGTATAAATATATAACAAATAAAAAGAACTTTTTATATCATAATCAGTATGGATTTTCTAATGAATAGTACAAGGTTTTTGTTTTTAACCATTTTTATTCAGGTCAAAAACAGTTTTTTTTTCAATTTCTGAAAAGTTAAAATTTTGACTTGAGTCACTTTTGAACTAGGTGTGCGATACATTGTTTATTTTTTGCTAAATGGCTTTAATAGTGGACAATAATATTTTTGCGGTTCTTTTTTCAACTTTTAAATACAAGTTATATTTTTTGAAATACTTCAACTACTAAACATTGAAATATGAAATATTTCCCTAATCAATGGTAGTACATCATTTAAACTTGCTGTTAATGACTGCAACTAAAATTTAGAGATAAAATTATTTATATCTTCAAATTTCGTTGAATAAAGATACTTCCTTTAATACACTTTGTTTTTGCCAAATTAAAAAAAAAAAAAAAAATATTTTTTGGGGAAATGCTCACGTATGCCCTACGTTACTAGAATTACTTACTTGGAGCAACAATTTGTATTTTGTAAGTTAAGTTGTACCGCAAATAAAGTGAACTAAGACAAAAAAAAAATAAATAAATAAAAAATAAAGTAGGAACTACACGCAAAGAAAAAATATGGTTGAGGTAACCATAATCTGAGAGCAACATACTATGGTTGCATTATATGGTTGCTAACAAAACATAGTATTGTTACATTTGCAACCATATTGTTGTCCAAAGGTCGTCTCAATCAACATTAATTATGTTCAAATATAAACATTAAATGGTTAAATTTAAATATAATAATATGGCTGAAAATGTCATGTTATATAATTAAATTATAAAATAGTCTCGTAGGTGAAAAATTTTCCTGATATAAAAAACCTATTATTGTTTTATTCATTAACGATTTGTCATAAAAATTATTTAAAAACATAAACGCTTATATCGTAGAATACTAGAATCAGTCATTAAAAAATATTGTTTATAAGCCCAAATAAATGTTTTCACAATTATGCTTCAAACACAAAAATAAAGATTTATATGCTTACAATGCATACATATTTACTTCAACTTTTTTTAAATGTTTTGGTTCCCTTTTTATTTGTTTTCATATCTTGCATTTTATTTTTGATTATTTATTTTGTACATAAATTTTTATTTTTTTCACTTTCTTTAACAATAAAAAACAATTTCAAATTTTAGCTACCAGAAAAATTACTAAACTGTCAAGAACTAGAACAAAATATTTTTTAGCCCAAACATTATTCTGTTGATTTTAATAATATATTGATTAATAATAATATATTATGATTAAATATTTTATATTATTCTTAATAAGTTATAAAACTTTGGTTGTGGTTGAAATTTTTTTAAGTTAAAACCAACCATGTTGCATTTTTTGTGCACATTAACCATATAATCGTTAAAAGTTAACAAAAAATGTTTATTGTGACTAAAGTTTTGTTGAAAACAACTATAATTGGTTTTCCGCAACCATACATTGTTACAAAGAACATACTATGGTTATTGTGACCATATCGCAACCATGTTTTTTTTCTGCGTGTACTTAAATTAAGAACGTAATATTTTTTTGGACAAGCAAAAGGCAGAAGCCTCTTCATTAGCAGAAAATAAGCGAAAAAGTGGTAAATAAGGAAAGGGAATACCAGGGCTTTTAATTAAACTAAATTTGTATAAAGCTTCTAAAGATGCTCCCTAAGATTAAGCCTTCTGTCCAGACAAGAATTCGAAGGCTCCCTAATAACAGGATATTTTCTTCTTTCGCATTACGTTTAATTTGAAGTCAAGTTTGCAGTTATATCTCGAAGCTTAAATTGTGTATTTTAGTCACATTAACTGCCTCAATGTTTATTTAAACATTTTCGTCTAAGAGGATCAAGATCCTTACGTGATGATTATCGTCATGACTATTTTTTACTTTTTATTGATATTGCCTTCAAGTAGCAAAAGTTAATGAATACAAATATACTTTTAAAAACTGATGAATTAAAATTTTCTTTCTTCAGGCTTTTGTTTCAGATTATTCGGGAAAAATTTACCGAATTCATTGCATTGATAAATAAGCAAAAGAATACAGTAGAGCCGCATTAAATGCGCGTTTTTTAAGTCCTATAGCTCTTAGGTAAGAGTTAACTGTCATACTGTGCTCTCTTTTTTACATTTGTGTTCAGTATATTTGCCTAAAAGATCATCAACAAATTAACGCTCGACAAACGCTAGAAAACTATCCAGGCTTACTTTAGATTATTAGTCTTACAGAATCAATAGGCTTATTTTCGACTGACAGACTTTTTCAAGAAATAAAATTTTCGCATATGAAGTGAAATTAGTTTTTAACAGACTTCACAGATTCTGTTACACTTCAAAAAATGCAACGTTTGATCGATAAAGATCATAAAAGCACCATGATCATTGAATTTATGGTTTAAAATATGGATCTTTTTGATACAAACCAAAAAATTGTGATAAATTTATTTCTACAACTAAAGACTCCGAGTTTGAGTAATTTAAAACCACGCGAATAATTCCTATTAGCCCATGTAAAATCAGCAGGAATTAGCACTTGCAGACCAACAATGTTTGTACTATTCTTGAAATGAAGAATAAGGGAAGAAGAAGAAGAAGATGCTTCGTCAAGAACAGCCGAGGTTGCCATATACACAAAATCATTTTCAAATATCAATGCCATGTGTTGATGTTTCAAGTAATAAATTCCATTTGGCTTAAGAAAACAAATTTTAAATTGTTCAAGTCTCTTGTGTTTTTTGATGATTTTCACCAACTACGGCCGTTTGCTTTTATCACTCAAGTCATTGCCTCAACTACATGTTCTGAAGCTGTCTTAGTTGAAATGCCCTGGGATGATCAAGATGATCAAAAAAATTATCAAGGCTGTGTAGTCGTGTTTTTATGGCGAAGTTGCCTGCAACATTTTGATAAAAAGTTTAACGAATAATTGTTTGATCATCTCGAACTGTGATTGACTGGCAAAGAGCAGTGCGGATGGAAAAAAATTATATTGCGTTTAAAAAAAAATTATTATGCATTCTAACTTTATGGAATGTAAAACAGAGAGTTTCTTTTTTATATTTTCCTTCTTACAGAAACATGTCAATAACAATTAATTCGATAACGGCGCGTTTACATACGGAGGCTGCAAAATGCCAGTCTCGCTTTCCCTCAAAGTTATCGCGATTTAAACATAAAATATCATCAATGTCACAAAAGGTATGTGGAGGTGAAACCAGCAAAAATGACAGCTTAAAAAGGTGAAGCGGCTAATCGCATAGAAATATCGACAGCTTGTACTGGAAGTTTAAGTTAAATGCTCCTAATTACGAATATGAGTAATATGGAATATGACGTCTCCTTTTGAGTCTCTGGCACGCACAAATTTCATTCGCATTTGTAGTCCTTGGGAGTATGCACATTTTCTCCCAGCTTGCACTTTAGTAATTTTGCTTCTTTTAAATGTCTGTCACACTATGGTTGTTGCGAAACTATAACTTCCCTTTAGTGAGTGGGGCGGTCATTAGCTGTTGCTTTATGATGCTCCAGTTACATGGCTACAATTTTTTTCCTTGGCTAGACCAGGTTGAAATTCCTAGTACCAGCATTTTTGAACGTCTTCGCCATATTGATCAATACCAGAGTATTGTCATCAGAAGCAGAGCAGAAGCACGTTTTAAGCCATTAATACTCACCTCGAATAAAACTAATAATCCGAATAGCAAGCGTAGATATTACCTGAAACTAAAAAAAGGAATTTTTTTGGTTTAAAACAAATATTTTTAAATTTTTATGTTTCGAATACCGACTGTAGTTAAATTCCTGTACAAAAAACATTTTTCTTTCATGCGTTTTTCTTTTTTAATCTTGAAATCGTCTGTAAACGTGTGATAATTTACTGCAAACACATGTTTTTCAATTTGATTTTCTTACTTCAGGTAGCAAACAACATTTCACCCTTCACTTATCTCATACGAATTTTTGTTTTTATTGAATTTTATTTGTTGCTTTAAGTCCTTTAACTCGGCACGTATGTTTCTGTTGCAGGTAAAGTAAAAACTATTTTTATTTTCGAAGAGAAATGAAAAGAAAGGTAAAATTGAAATAGATTTTTATTAAAGGAAATGAAAAATTTGAATGTTTGGGTGATGTGTTTAAAAAAAGTTGTTAAGGCAACATTGACGTATGATTAATATTAATTTATGTATTACTGCGTATACGCAACATATAAAAAATTAATTCATTAGTGTTAATTAGCCAAGCAATTTATTCTAAAACATTAAAGTTTTTTTTTAAATCGTCTAAAAGTCGCGATAATCAAAGATTATTTTTCAACTATTAATAATATGCGACGGAAAGTGAAAGGAAAAAAATTTCTGCCAAAAATTTTTCAGAAGCATTTTTAGGGGTGTCGAATACGACTGAAGTATAGAGAAACGGAAAACCACTTTTTGGTTTCGACAAAACCGGTTTTCTAATTTTTCTGCTTGGAAGAAGAGCTGAAAAAACCTTTCTTTATATTATTCCTTTGAGGCTGCCGTAGTCTAAGTGACTACAAACCAGCTGCCCTGGGTTCAATCCTTGCGGTAAGTCAAAAAATAAAAATGTTTTTTTTCTGTTTAATGGTATATATACATATTCAGATCTAAAATTAAAAACTTGCAGCCTCCTTCGTCGGTACTTCTCTATAGCATATTCGCCGGCAAAGTAAAATAATTAATAAAATGGCTATATCTATCTCCTTTCACCACCTTTCTTCTCTCTCATCTATCCCTTTCCTAAAAGAATGTAGTACGGTTACGAACTAAGTAGGTATTTATTGATGCCTGAAGTGCTACTTCTCTTTAAAAAAAAAAAAAAAAAAAAAAACAAAATCGCAATCGCCAGAATGCGGGACGTACAAACAATTAGTTTGGAGACAGAGGGCTCCTAAAATAATGCGCTTTTCTGTGTTGCAGCATCATTCGTCAGGGGCTTTAGTAAGAAGGCTCTGGACACCTGTAGAACTCATGGAACATAGATACAAAAAACTATCAATCTTTTGAAAAGAGGTTGGCGCAGAACTAATAGGATAAAGGCGCCTATTGAAACATAAGTTTATACGTCACGCGTAGGCTAAAAAGTAAAGTTTTTTTTTATGGTAAAAACTTAACTATCATGAATGTATTCAAACGACTCGATATACAGGGTGTCCTTCGGGAAAGTATAATATTTTGTTTTGCCTCCACCTGGGTAAATATTAATATTGCAATCGTATATTTGGCACGTGGCAAATTTATGATGGAAAAATATTTGATAAACCAACGTGTTTTATCATTAAAACATTTCATTAAAATCAATCATCGATTGCTGTGACGATGAGAAAGTTATGCAAAAATTATGTGAAATTTTTGCGAGAAACAAGGTGCCAAGAAAATGCATTATTTATCGTATAGTGAATGATTTGTGCAGGTACTAGGCCCAGCATGGAGCACAACGTACAGTAATTTTTGCTGAAAACAATACTGCTGTTCAACAAACAATCCATCAACCCCAATTCTATGTCAAGCTCAGGAGCTTGGTTTTCAAAGAATAACTTTGGGCACAATTTTGCACAAGAATTTGTATTTGTTTCCATTGAAGATTCACACGAGCTTCATCCACAAGACCATTTACGCCATCATACATATCCCAATAGGATGTTACAGTTCGCCCATGATAAATCCAATTTTCATGAAAAAATCATAATGAGTGACGAGGCACGTTTGCATTTAGATGAATATGTGAATAAAGAGAAAAGTCGGTTCTGGAGAATCATCAATTATTCAGCAGTTACCTCTGCATGCATTAAAAGTGAAAGTCTGGTGAGCAATTTGGTCAGGAGGTAACGGTAACTGTGAATGTGGACCTATATTGTGATATGATATAAAGTTTTTAAATACCACAACTGCAGGCTTTGGGCTTAATGAACATCTGGTATCTACAAGACATAGAGTCAGAATCCAGAACCTTCCCAGCAAACACCCTGATATAACTTAGCAATGACATTACTTTAGAAGTAAAAAAAAACAAACTAAGAACTAAGTGGATAAAAATGGCTAGGAGTTCCATGCTGATATAACCAAAAAGAACAAGTGTCGGCGTACAATTGCTGCAAATGCAATTCTGAACGACTACTGCAAAATAAGTGCAAACAGAATTAAGTAGTGATTACACTTCCCTATAAGAGAACGTTTTGCAAAAGAGTTACAGAGTTATAATTCAGTGATTTAAAATCTGGCTCAACTACAATATAAAAATTTGTAAAACAGATAGTTTGAGAATATGAGAAAAGCCAGGTAGCTATTGTTATTGCTGCAGAAATTGGCAGATATTATATTTCGAGGATCTACCTAATAAATCGGAATTGTCGCAATACCTGGAGTTTCATTCCATTAATTTCATTGACAAGAATTATAAAGAAAAACGAAAGTTGAAAAATATAAGTCGACAACCCAAAATCAGTAGTCATTGTAAGGAACTTCTATATTATTGATCGAAATGCCTGTTCATTTTCCAAAAAATGATAGGAAAATAATATGTTGCTGAAGGTACCAGCTTCAGTAAAAGAACTACTGCAAATAAAGGCTTTTATTAACGATGGGATAAAAAGAGTCATATTAAGGGACAATGTTATGAGAAACCGAAGTGAAAAATATCATTAAAGTTGAAAATTAACTGGGGGTGCCTGTCTCGGTCTAAATCATGTGAATAAAGAGGGACTACCAGTTAAGCTTAAGTTTTTTATTATTATTTGTAATTAAGTATAAAGATGTCAATTTAATTCAGCAATAAGCAATATATCAATAGTTGTTTTTTTCTTCAGTTATTCTCATTTTTCTTATATATTTCTGTCTTGTTTCATATAAAACTTGTTACATGGAAAATTTTTGTTGTATATAAAATTGCGATTAGGAATTAATGCGATTAATTTGTTTTATTTACTAAAAATTTCCTGGCTCTTAGTAGCATGATTGAGAGTCGTGTAACTGTGGTAGTAAATGAGTTACATTGTTTTACATCTTACACTGTGATATTTATTAGTTTATAAAATTTTCCCAATTTATGGTAAAATGTTGTACGTATACTAAGATTGACTACATATGTACATATGTAAGTATAATAAAAAAGGTGTATTTAACTTTGACAATTAATTATTCGAAATATGATAAATATTTTGCAAGAATAAAAATACTTAATCGCTGTAGCGTTTGTTGTATTGTTGCTTAATATTGAATGAAGCATTCTTTAACCATTTTCTATTAAAAAATTAATCGATTAGTTTTAGCCGATTATTCGATTAATCGATTAATCGTTATTTGATTCTTTTGCATTTGGATTTGCAAACGTAGGCTTAAATTTTAAATTAAAAATTTAATTTTTATTTTTTAACCATTTGTTGTGGAATATTTAAAGTGTCTTCTTATTACAGATTAAAAAAAAAGAACGTAATTATAGGTCCAGAACAATTTATTGGAATACCCTATGACACAATTTAATTTTTAACTTTCATTTTTTTACAAATTGCACATATAATCATATTTTTATAACACCTTTTAAAAGAATAATATTGGCCGATTATACGATTAATCGATTTATCGTTGCTTAATACTTTTACAGGTAGACTCACACACGGAAGTTTTCATTATAATTTTATGTTTTAACTATTTGTTGTGTAATATTTAAAGTATCTTCGTATTACAGATTATATTATAAGAAATTATGGGCTGAGGGTAAGCTATTAAAATTTCCTAAGAGGACAAAATTTATTTTTAATTTTTATAAAGTATAAACGTACGTATCAATCATATTGCTATATAGAACCCCCTATAAATTTAAACTTAATTCTTTTTTTATTGCTAATGAAGCAGATTAGTATTTAATAAAAAAGCGACTATGTTTTTTATATGGTGTTTTGGACTATTGGTTTGTCCTGTTAAAAAAATTATTCACTCACTTTATTCACACGAAATAGAATTAAAATAAAAGTATAAAAAAGAATATTTATAAATTTTTTTTTCTCTAAAATAAAGCATAGAAATGATTGATGCTGAAAAATATATTTTTTTTATAAAATTATAGAATATTTAATTTTCCATTTTTCATTTTAAAGACATAACAATAATACAAGAATAAAATATGCGCATATAAATACATAATAACATTTCAAATACATAAATGTCACATCGTTCGAGGCAAAATTATATTTGCACTTTTGAATGCAAATGAAGAAGTTTTTCTTCTCACATTAAAACATTAGAACAAAAGACATTATAAATAAAATTTAAGTATTAAAATTCAGTAGGCTCTTTAATAAATACATATAGAAATTTATCTTGCCTTAATTTGGGAATAAATAAAAACTAATGAAGATTTGTTTGGCATTTGCCAGAACAAAATATAAAGCTGAAATAACAACAAAATTATAAAATGTTCCCCGTTTGAGTTGATACTTCGATTTAAGCCTACGTCTTGCTGCCATTCTCCAACTATAAATAGCTGTAAACAACTATTGAAATATAATGTTTTAAGAATTGATGTTATTAAAAACAAGTCAAAAAAATAGCAGAATCATTGAAGGGTGTCCTCAAGAAAAACACTAAATTTTCTTGTACGCTTTGAGGCATAATTGTCATAGAGTGAATATTGGATTGACCGTAATTAGCAAAACGCAATAAGGAAAGAAGTTTAAAATAAAGGAAGTTTCAATAAAGACATGCTTTTGATGTAAATGGTAGTTACTTTGAAACCTTAATCGACATACGCTTAAAATTTACACCGGGTCTATGCACTTGTGACTAGTACCTGCAAGTACAAAAAATTAAATTCAAATTTAAAGGGAGATTTATTAGTTACTGAATGTTTGCTGTGTTTTTGTATAAAACATTTTTGAGTTGTTATTGTCTGTTGTCTTATTGATTCAACGTAGTTTTCATTTAATTGATTTGACTTTTGATATAAGAATTTCTAGTTCTCATACAAAATTTGGGTAAAATCCACTGATGAGCTATTTGAGCAGTAGCGAAATGGCCATATGGATATGCTTTCCCCGCAGTAATACATTTCACTTTTTAGTTTAGTTTAAAATAATAAATATTTCATGAGAATATAATGAAATATTTATATTTGAAGGAATCAGGCACGAAAAAAGTTAATTAAAAACAAAAAATATATAAATTAAGAGGGTGCTGCATGCAGTTTTAGTTAAAAATAAATATCGAAAATAAATTCTTTGACCCCATATTTTAAGGGTCAGGTTGAAATTTGCGAGGCTTCAAACTAGCTCTTCTTCTTTTTTCCTCTCAGGTAGTTCGAACCCTTCCACATAAATATTTTTAAGCCAGATAGTCGTCTTATTTATCCTCCAAACCATATCGTAGATGTTTTCCATCAAAAATTTTTTACAACAGTAGGATGTCAAAACTTACCAGGATAATAATAAAAAAGTATTATTTAATTTAATTTTTCAATGATCTTTCCTTGTTAGTTAGCGTTGCAAAAACAATTTCTGATTCGTGTAAAAAAAATCTCGCACTAAACTTAAAAAAAAAATCCTTTAAGATTTTTTACATTATGTTAAAGATTTTGTCATGAATACTGTCAACTTTCATTTGCAATTGGTCTCATCCTATTAACATTTTTTTACTGCACTGATTAATTAAAACTCGGTTCCATTGAAAAAGTAATTTTGACTCCATATTTTTTTTGTAAACTGCTAGACAGACACTTGAAATTTACACAGAGTATGTATAAAAATATCAGCTACAACGAGAATAAAAAATATTATATGCATTTCAAGGGTGTTTTTCTTCTTTTAAGCAGGAAAAATGCACTTTTATGATTGCTACAATTTTTTTTAAATAATTTTCTATTTAATTATTTATTCCACATTTAATATCAGTATATTCATTATTTTTAATTTAAATTCGTTTTTGTTGAAAAACTTTTTCGAACTTCTTTTTTATTCGTTTTTCTTATTATTTATGCAGGTCCTTTGGGTCAAGGCGAAGGAGGTTTCCAGGTGTTGCACATTCATCATTATCCATAATCGGTAATATCTGTTACTGTTAGTATTACAGGCTAATATATTCCATACCAGTAAAGATATTTGCTTTATCTTGATCAACAAGTACATAAATCTTAATGCTTTTCAAAGCTATCAAGAGGACATTCATCTTCGCTAATTAATATGATTTTATTTGATTCAATTTAAAGTTTTTGTATGCATGATGATTCTGATCTTCTAATAATTCCTGCACTTAAGATTTATGTCATGGAAGCCGAGTTTTCATAAGCTTTCTGAAGCGGAGTTTTGATAAGAAGACAATTGTCTTTTGATCGAGTATAATTAAATTTAACTAAAGTTTTTAATTATCAATTAAGCAGTAAACATAGTGAATAAAATGTTTCATCCGCAATAATTTTTTTTTAATTTTTCAACAATAATAAATGATTGATCTTAAATATTATTAACCCTAAAGCACTAGCTGCGGTTCTACTTTTTTAAGATTACCAGCATTTTATTCACCAATGGCTGCCGGTAAAGTTTTCATATTTAATGCATTTCGGAATACCCTGCCTGTATTTTACAATGTGATTTGACTTTTTGCTTTTCTTGCTGCTATTAAAATGCCATATTCGTTTTTGTTCAAATCTTAAAAAAAAACCTTTAATTTTCTTATCCTCCTTTTTGTTGCATTTGTTTAAGTTGTGTTTTAATATCTTCTTAAACTTTTGTGGGCAAACACATGTCATCTTGAACGAGAGTAACTAAAACACACACTTATGAGTTGAAGCCATCCCACATAAATAAAAAAGAAAATGTATTTCTTTTTGGTAGCATGAAAGCATATGCAATTTACTCTCTCCTTCGAATATTTAATTTAAAAGTCTGTGTTTAATAATTTCTTTCCTTGTAATGCCTTCGGAGTTTATGTCAACGAATATTAAAGTAAATTTTATTCATTAGTTGACAATAATGTTTGCTTGACATTTGTTGCAAACTGTTTAAAATTTTTATTTTGCTCTAGTTTTGTTTTAATTAAAAATCAGCGTTGAAAAATGAAACCAGCGATAAAAAGTCATTTGGCATAAGACATTTTCTTTCCAACTAAATTAATAATATCTAAAATAGGCTACAGTATGAGAAGGATATTATTAAGGATATCAAAAATTCAAGAGTTTGTGTTACGTATTTCTATGCGAGAAATATTTCAGCTGGTGGTAATAAAAAATTTAACAGTTTAATTCAAAAGCTGACGCTTGAAAAAGAAAATTATTTTATTTTGTTTACTGAAAAGATGTTTTATTGCAACTATAAATACTCATAAATAATTCTCGAATTTCCTTATCGATTTAATATTTAAATCTCATCTTGGCCTTAAGCTGAAATTTTAGGGAAATTTGACTTTTATCTTCTCATAGTGGTCATTGAACACGCATTCCTAGTAGGTTGTACATCTACTAGGTGCTATTCTGAAAAAATCTAGAGAAGCAGAATCCTTATTGTTACCCCTAATTTACCCTGAAAGAGCATACGCTAAGAATACGCGGCGATCTGGGAATTTGGTCATTGGCATGCAGATCAACAAACTACTCATGGGATCTAGATGCAAAATAAAATTTCGAAGTAAAAAAAAAGGTTAAAGCAGTCGAACAACAGGCGATAGACAACGATATTTAAAGAGCAGTAGAGTAGTCAATATCCAAGGTAGCAGCAGCCACGAAAGATGATCTGAATAAAAGCAAAAAATGTCCAGTTCGGTGTAGAAGAATCTGTTTGAACAGCAGAAACTTATTTTCATGGGGCGAAATAATATCTAACGTCCACTCCACCAAGACCTTTGAAAAAACGCCCCACTAACTCAATAGGATAGAAATATTTTATGGTTATCAACGCTAGATATTAAAAGCCAGTAGAATCGCGGATTACCCTAATGGTAGTTGAACATTGCAGACTGGCTGACTGCTGGAGCCTCAGTTTTTTCGAGAACAAAAGTTACTACTGCGGAAACATGTAGACACTCTGCTCAACAATGGTATAACAAAATTAAGGATCGAATTGAATTAAGCTTTCAAATTACGCAAATGGCAAAGTGTATTTGTACGTTTTTCTTTAGCAGCCGATCGAGTAGAAGAGAATTTATGATATCCATAGTTATTAATGGTGAAATTCGATAATTCTGAAATAACAGAAAGGGAGACAACTGTATGTGTGCAGACTGAAGAGAATATCACTGGTGTAAACGAAAGTGTGGATTCGATTCGGCAACAGTTAAAGGAATTGCTGCTCTTTCAGGCGATGTGGTTTCGTTATGTGCCATATGGCGACCGAAACCACAATTTATTGAAATCAAGATTTATCGCTAATTCGGTGTTAAGAAATGGAGCAGTCAGTCGGCCTTCAAATTTATGCGATATGCCATCTCTGCGAGCAACAGTTGATACCTAGTGTTATTCGTGAAAAACTCAGCACAAAATTTGTGTAAAAAAGGCGCATCCTCAACAGCATCTGCGGTGGACACATGCCCGAAATAATTTTTTAAATTTCTTCATTCTTCTTCATTTTATCAAATCAGTCATTAGTTACTGTGATGATGAAAAATGTTACGTGAAATTTTTGGAAGAAACAACGTGCCAACAAAACGCGCTATTTATCGTGTAGTGAATGATTTCAAAGAAAGACGGTCTGTAGGTGAGAGGCCCAAACATGGACCAAAACGTATTGTAAGATCGGCTTAAAACATTACTGCTGCTAAAGGAAGTGTTCAAAACAATCCATCAACCTCAATTCGATACTTTTGCTCAGGAGCTTGGTCTTCAAAGAACAACTTTGGCCAATATTTGGCACAAGAATTTGCATTTGTTTTAATTAAATATTCAGTTGACACAAAAACTTCTTCCACAAGACCATTTATGCCGCCGTACATATTTCAATACGATGTTACAGCTCGCCCATGAACACCCCGATTTTCCTGAAAAAATCATAATGAGTGATGAGGCACATTTTCATTTGGTTGGATATGTGAATAAATGGAAATTATTCATCAGTCACATTTGCATTCATTAAAAGTGACAATCTGGTGTGCAATATGGTCAGGAGGAATCATTGAATCCTACTTCTTGAAAATGAAAACGTCCTTACGTCGTGTTATAATTGAAAACTTTTTACCTCCACAACTGCATGCTTTGGGCTTGATTAACATAAGGTATCAACAAGACTGTTCCACATTGCATACAGCCACGATTACAATGGAATTACTGCAAGACCTCTTTCCAAAACAATTTATTACAAGAAATGGTGATGTTGATTGGCTTTCACGGTCGCCTAATTTGATTGAACTTTTGAAAATTGCATATTGAAAAGAAACTTACAGGGTTAAGGTATATTTTAGCACACCTAAGACTAACATGTCAACAAATTTGGACTTTGCTTTTGTAATTCATTTAACCTGCAATTTTTATAAATTTTTGTGTCTTATTACCAAATGTAAGCCGAAAAAAAGGTCAATATTTTCTCACACAAAATAAAACGATGTCGTCGTTTCTAACAATACTTAGTACGCATTTTAATCATGTTAAAGAATTTCTAATAAAGATCATCATTGACAATAAATTAACCTTAATTAACTTTTTGTATGTTAGGAATGATACATACATGTGAATGAAATTACCTTTGTTTTTTCTGTATTTAGCTTAAATGTCAAGAATAGAGTTAAACACAAGCAGCTACAACAAACAGGTTGAGTGGCCATTTAATTAAATTTTATGTTGATTAAGTGTATTAATTACGAATACAAAGAAAGAAATTATTGATTAAAATAATCAGTTGTAATGTTCATGCTGAAAATCAAAAAGGAATGACAAAAATTAATTGCGAAAGTTAATTAAGTGTTTCCATAAATTTTGATGCGCATATTAAAAATATTAATTAAGATTTACTTTAAGAAAATTTCGCTAAGAGTTTCTATAAGTTGTTACATTTTTTGTTGGTATTGAAAGTTATTATATTTAAAAGTTTAAATGGTTTTAACACAGAGATGGTTGCGGCTGCATGTCACGCATGTTTCACATTAATCAATGCCAATGTCAGTATCAGCGAAAGGGTAAGTTTTTTTTCGTGGTTTAGACTTTTCTACTTCAGATTCTCCGGCAAAATGTCAAAGACAGCGACATGATGTTCAATAGTTCTGTCACTTTGTTGGGGGCTTATAAAACAGTAAAATTTTTAATTATTCCTTTTCGTTTTAACTTTGAAAATTCAGGTGGAATAAAAGGAGGAATGTAAGATGGATGGCAAAACCACTTGAAAAAAATGTTATAATTTGAATGTATTGCTTGAATGTGTAGCTTGCAGAAATGAGTAAAAAATAAGAAAAAAATCGAAATAAAACCGGCTATTTGCTTAAGAGGATTCTCTATAGAAGAGATTCAAGAAATTGTTTAAGAAATCCTTGCAAAATGTAGGTGGATGGACAGGAAAAAGTTTAGTCGCAGTATAAACAAAAACTTTAATCTGTTTTTCAATCATTTAAACAATGAATTTATCATATATTTCTAATGATATGCCAGCAATTACTGTTGTAGTTGTTGTCAGGCTTAGATTTAAAGCGCAAGAAAGCGAAATGGCTCTCGTTGATTTACACATAGAAACTGGTTCGCTGTAAGAAAAAAACTATTAATTTAAATATATCAAGAAATTAAGGCGCAGAACAGAACTCAATACTATAATTTTGAAATAGGCAAATATTAGAGATATATCCAGTTCGGATATAAACACAATAAAAGTTTTTTTTTTAAAGTATTATAATACATATATGTACGTTTAATTAACAAAAATATTTAGTAAGTACTTGTTTTATTACAGGGTTTTTCATTAAGAGCACTACAAATTTTTTTTTTTTTTTTAATAAAACCAAAACGGTTTTGGATATCAATGAAATTCTTTATTCCTGTGAAAATACGTTCGATGCTATTATATATTGAACTCAATTTCTTTTGCATGGCCACCACGGGCACGCTTGCAGAACTTCAGATGTTTAACCCACATTTTGACAGTTTTCAAGCATAAATCGCCGATACTGCTGCAATTTCACGTTCGTTATTCTTACGAAGTTCATCAATCGTCTCTAGCTTGTAGTCTTGACGTAGCCAAACAGAAAATAGTCTAACTGTGTCAAATCGCACGACCGAGGCCGCCAATCGACTGGACCATTTCGTGAGATAACACGTTCTCCAAACTTGGCTTCCAATAAATTGATTGTGGCATTTGATGTGTGGCTTGTGGCGCCGTCCTGTTGGAACCACATATCCTCCAAGTCCATATCATCTAATTGGGGCCAAAAATATTCGGTTATCATGACGGATGAAGTATGGCCCAATGAAACCGCCGGCCCATAAACTACACCAAACCATAAAATTTTCGGAATGCAATGATGACTCATGGAGTATGTGTGAATTGCTGCCTAACGAATAACGCATATTTTGTTTATTGGCGAAGTATTTCTGCCAGAAATGAGCGTTCTTAACGTTGAGGCCACTGACTCCGAATTTCGGTAATAAATTTTAATAATTTCGACTCGTTGTTGACTCGTATATCTTTCCATCATAAAATGTCAAAGCTTAATGAAGAGATGTGTGAAAAGAGCGACTAGAAATATGGCGCCGTTTGCTGTCCCTGTCGCTCTACTTTTGTAGCGTCCCTGTTGAAAAACCCGGTATTAGAAGCAAACTCGACCGAAATGGGGGTTGAACCAAAAAGCCCTCCGCTCAGGATCTTAACGCATGCTCTGACGTAATGCACCGTCATGTTATACCTTTTCATTCCCAGCAAAAAAAGACAAGAAAAAGAAGTAGGTAATTCATGGGTTCTACTCAAAATAAAGTGGTTCATTAGCTTGTCATTGGCGAGCATTGGATCACATTACCAAAACCGCTTGGCATTTAAATTAATGCTTTAAAGGAGTAAAAATTTAATGATTAATTAAATTTAATAATAAATTTAATACGTTTTTTTCGTATTTTTTTTTAATTAAAAAAAAGCAAGCACTGTAAATATAATAAGCTTGAATTGTCTTTTTTTAATATTTATTTGTTGCAATAAAATGGAATTTAATTTCTAAACGTTTTTCATTAACAGAATTTTCATGAAGTTTCATGAGGTCTTCATGAGTTTAAAAATTATAACTGGAGCAGCATAAACAATTTTGTTAAATTAATTTTAGAATTTAACAAATTTGTAAGCAATGAAAATACTCCTATTGATTTTTGAACTACTTCATTTTTTTTGCTGAGTTGTTATGACATTAATTTTGCAAATCGACGCCACAGAAATAAAATAGCAAAAAAAGTTATTACACGAGAAAAAAACATGTTTGTGAAATGGTCACAATAATCATATTATGTTCTTTTTTTTAACAATGCATAGTTGCGGAGAACCAATTATAGTTGTTTTCACCGAAACTTTAGTCACGATAAACATTTTTTATTAACTTTTAACGATTAAATGGTTATTGTGCAACATAGTAGGTTTTAACTTAAAAAAATTTCAACCACAACCAAAGCTTTATAATTTACTAAAATTAATATAAAATATTTAACCATAATATATTATAATTAATCAAAGTATGGTTAAAAGCAACAGAATGTTTTCTCTAAAAAAATTTTTGTACTAGTTCTTGACAGTTTAGTAATTTTTCTAGTAGCTAAAATTTTAATTTGTTTATTATTATTAGAGAAAGTAAAAAAAATAAATGTTTATGTACAAAATAAATAATTAAAAATAATATGCAAAATATGAAAATAAATAAAAAGGGAAGGTAAGCATATAAATCATTATTTTTTGTCTGAAGCACATATGTGAAATCATTTATTTGAGCTTATAAAATATATTTTTATATAACTGATTCTTGTAGCCCATGATCTAGACGTTATTATAAGCAAATAATTGATTTTTGTGAATTTATCTCTTTAAATAATTTTTATGACAAATCGTTAATGAATAAAACAGTAATAACTAAGTTTTTTATATCAGGAAATTTTTGCACATACGATACCATATTATAGTTCAATTATATAATATGCCATTTTCAGCCACATTTTAATTTTACCATTTAATGTTCATATTTGGACATAATTATGTTTATACTATAAAATATTATTGTTTTTCTAGACAACAATATGGTTGTAATAATACTATGGTTTGTTAGCAACCATATAATGCAACAATAATATGTTGCTCTTAGATTATGGTTACCTCAACCATGTTTTTTCTTTGCGTGTAATCATGAAAAACATCACTGAAAAATAATATTAAATGTTTTTTTTTTTGATTCTTTTAATAATTTTTTTTTACTGAATTTTATAAAATTCTTAAGAAAACTGGAACACTTGTTTTTTTCTAGTTATCGTTGGTGCCTTTCTAAATATTTTTTAATGAAATATCAAATTTTTATTGCAATAAAAATAAATTTTTTGGTGAAATTTTTGTAACAATAAATATATTGTTCAAATATTAATTTTGAAATATTTGATTTTTTACTACAAAAACAATATAGATCCCAATCTCAAAAGTAATAGAAATAAAAAACTTATAGGGGCGTAAATGTTGAACCGTTGTAGACAAACGCTGCAATTGGGACTGAATGTCTATTGCTGTGACCATTATAGTAAAAAGTATTAATATTCAAATTTATCAATTAAAGGATCCCCCAATGCTTGAAATTTATAAGGAATCGGCGTTGCTAATTGGATTTGGAATATAAAGGGTGTCCCCATAGTTGATATAAAAAACTTACTTATAGTCGAAAGATCTATCAATATATTAAAATTTGAAAATGTTTACGGGCATATGGTCACCAGATCGAGCATTACTGGCCTTCGAGGCATCAGTTATTGCTGGTGTTTCACCGAAAAAATAGAGATTACAAGTGGCCGCTCAGAAAATTATCGAGAGGTAAAACCTTTGCGCCCCATTAACAGGTCCATTTCTTGTAATAAACTTATTTCTGAATGTTTATTTCAATAAGTCGATGGATGGTTGCTGTCACTCTAACTAATGTAAAACAATGATGCCAACATGTAACCTACACTAACCAGCCAGTTTTTTTTTTTTTTTTTTTTTTTGGGAAATTTTTTTTATTAACGAATCAGTTAAGCCAAAAAAAAGTCTCATCACTAAACAAAATTTTGTACGATTGATGACTGAATTTCAAAGTAAATCTAGATAATTTGACAGAGTATTTTAAGCATTAATCGTAATCTAAATCTAAAAAATATTTCATTTCTTAAAAAGGAACGTCAGTCCTTAAATTTACAAGATACAACATTTAAAATAAATTATAGTAGAACAATAACATGTTTATTAAAGCGCCCAAAGCCAAGTAACTATTTATTGTCATAAAAAACAAATGATGATTTCCTTAAATTCTTTGGCTATAAAACTTTTTGATTTAACATCAGTAGAAGTTATTTACAAAAGCAAAAAAAAAGAGATTTTAGTATTTCCATCAACTAAGTTTTATATACGTATGTGTGCCTGTATGTGAGTCTGTATATGTGTGTGTGTGTCTGTGTTTGTGTGATGTATTTGCTCAAAATAGTAAAGCAAATAAGTAAATTTTATATTAACTTTTCAACATGATTTTCAATGTTTCTAAACGTTTTTCCTCAGGTGGTAGATAAAATCACTTCCATTGCAGCCAGACTACTAACGATTTGACGCCAATCAATCTTTTAAAATTTTTTAAGGAAAGATAAAAACATTTCATTAATAACATTAAGCTTAACAAATTTATACAGAAATTAACACAAAAAAAAAAAAAAGAAACAAAAGATTGAAATGCGATTTATAATACAAGTTTAATTTAAAATATTTTTTGTTTATTCGTGGCGGAAGAAAGATGAACGGAAATTGGAATATACTTTCTTTTTGTTAACATTTTTGTGCAACATGAAAAAGGATGTTTCAGGAAGAAAAAAGATTTATTTAATATTAAATCTTTGCATGTCTACAATCGTAAAACTACACTACGTATTAATAGAATAGAAAAAGTTACTTCGATTAAAAATTGCGAAAAGTTAAAAAATCAGAAAGCTTGAAAAATACTGGGGTTTTTATTAATAAAATTGTTCTTTTCTAAATTAAAGTTTCTCCTGGAATCAATCCCAAATTTTAGTCAAATATCCAGCCTTCAATGGACCCATAAAAATTATTTCATATACACCCAGAGAAAAGACATGGTTATACAATGTCCATGAAAACAGCATTATGTTTACCGTATTTTATTTTGCCAAACATATTATAGTTGAAAAAGATATGTCACCTTGACATAAATCGACAAGCAAATCGTAGTGTTTTTTAAAGTCGTAATCGATTGTTGGTGAAGTAATGTCTGCAAATACGAAGAACTAATACAAATCTCGATGTAGCTTAAGTCGAGCTCAATATGTTTTTTCCATGTCACTTTAATAGAAGAGCCATTTGCTCCATATATCACAACTGCTGCAGATCGGTCGTCTAGTGATTCTAGGACTAAAGGCAAGATAGCATCGTCGGCGCCACTGTCTGTTAGAAAATTTGCATTTAAATATTTATCTTTGGCGAAAAATGTCGCACCTTTGCACACATAATGTACTGATTGCTCCAGCAACGTTTTGTCCGTAGGCATTTTAAAGCTGCATACCCTACTGTACTTTTGGCATCACGAATCATTTCGAAATAGATTTCAGAAGGGCAATTCGGGTAACAGTCTGTTAAGGCGACGTATCGAACTTTCCTATGAAAAGTTCAGAGGCCCATATCTCGGAAAATATGAGCGAGCGCGAATTTTTTCTCTTGATGTCTACAGCCCCTTATATTTGTTTTTTTTTTTTTTTGATTGGAGCTTCTTCACTAAACTAAAATTGTTCCAAATTAGAGGCCGGTGTGGTGTTTTGCCCGCTGCCTCGAAAGTCATGGACCGATCTTATTGTTTTTTAATAGCAAAATTTTCGAAACTATGTCTATGTCTCAACTAGTTTATTTCAACCCAGACGGACATCGCTTGATTGACTTCGCTATGCATAAGAACATATATACTTTATGGGGTCGGAAATGGATATTGTAGAAATTGCAAATGGAATGACAAACTTTGTGAAGGGTATAAATAGAAGAAATAGAAAAATGGTTAGTAGCAAAATATATTATTTGGAAAGTATACCTTTTCTTATTTTTTTAGAGAGTGTACTGAATTAAAGTTAAGGGTATTTTAAATAATTTTTACTTTCGACTTGATTTAAATTTTGACAAATTAAAAGTTTGTAATATTCAGGCCTATGAGGAAAAATTTCTATTAAACTCCTTTACATTCACAGTAATAGAACAAAAGTTCGATCTAGAATACCTAATTTCTCTTTTGACGCCAAGACTCTATTTTAGTGCTTTCTTACCATAACATGATAATTTAAAATGTTTGCTTACTTTAGACTAAAGTGTCGCGTAACATCCAGTTACATGTGATCCTCATTCTGAAACAAGCCAATGCTGTATGTTCGCACAAGATATGATCCTACCTCTGTCTAAGCAACTTCTGGGTACAGCCCACAAATGTGGGCATTATCGATTTTCGTTTTAGCTAAAAGGGTCTAAAAGTCCTTAGTTTTCCTAAATACTATGGTTTTCCGCCATCCTTTAAGGTTTTAATACGAGATCCTGGCTCTCACCAGCTTAGAGCCACTTTGATTGAAAGACGGAGTAAAGTGTCTGTCAATTTGTGCGGTAACATGCTCCTATTCTAGTTATCTGCCAGACTGTAAAGCATTATTATGAATACTATTTCCGTAAAGTGGTTGCATAGTGTTCGAACTACCCCAAAGTTATTCCTGGTGGTGTTGAGATTTTTCTTAAAAATATATAAAAAATTAGTCATGTGTGTAAGTGTCACCAGATGGTGCTTGGAGCTGGAGAGATTGCGCAACTACTACTGATCGTATCCATAAGTCTACAGGGCGTAAATTCGAAGACCTATTGGGGCAGTTTCATAAATACACTGTGTAGCAAGGGCTCTAGAGGCAAGCCGAGAAACGGTTTAAAGTGCTACAAACTATTCGTTCACGGTAGCAGTTAAGTATGCGCTACCGACCGGCTATTAATTGTGTTAGAACCGATATCGTTTGCCTGAGTAAAAGCCTCTCATTTTTTTAACTCGCGCGATGTTGTTTATACACGAACCTATTGCATCTATACCCATTTTTAGCTTCTTTCGTAAATAAAATGATATCATTAAGGTCATTGCTATAGCTCCTGAAGTTTAGCCAGATATGTCGAGGAGACGAATCCTGAGTTATCATTTCATAATTAGGGTAACTGAGCAGCTGATAATCCACTTGGAATTGTTAGTAAGTAATTTATTGTGTCCCTTGACCGGAAGCATCCTAGTATCCTCATGGATATGATCTATACTTCTCACCTTAACACATCCGGTAGCGATTCTTTGTGCATTATTTTGTATAATCAGTTGTAGCTTCTGCCGCTAACAAAGAAATTTTTACCCATTAAATTGTCAGGTCCAATTATTGTCGAAACACAGTCACAGTCGCTGCTGTAATCTTGAAAAAGTACATCATCATATCTTGTAAATTGGATAATGAATCGTTCTTCAAGACTTGGATGGTATCTTGCAGCAAGTATTAGGAGAAGCTTCATTTTATATATAAGACCATATTAAAAAAGTTGCTCGACAGGTATTCAAAGCCTATAGGATGTTATTAAAAACAGGCCATTTTACTCCCGACTATTAGAAGACGTATGACGCACGGTGGTTCAGAATTAATTTTCATTGGCCAAAACCTATATTTTTTGTTGCCACAGATTCTTAAAATTTTTATGTCACCAGAAAGAAAACATATCAAAACTAAGGTAGCCCAAAAATTGTGTCAAAATATTCGCAGTAGTGGGCGTGGCATGCCGCTAAAGGCAAAGAATCTATGGTAATTTAAAAATAAAATAAAAATTGTAATATTTGATCTAATATTAATTGCGATTTCTTAAAAACTGTTATCGATATTGAGCTGCGGTTTTTTTTGTTATGTTGGGTGAACTGTTGTTTTTTAGAAATGGTATATGCGCACCCTGTATAATTTGTAAATAGGGTGTTATGTTTAAAATTGGAAACCTCCATATATTCGCAAAGTTTGAAGTTTAGAAGTATATAACTTCTAAAGGACAAAAAAGGACAAAAAACCAAAACCACCCAAAGAAAGGCAAAAGTGTTCTCTTTAAGCCTATATATACTTTTGCACCCGCCCGGATCCGCCCGTAGAACACTTTTTCTATTTTAATGAAAATACTCAGCATTTTTACAAACAAATTTCTATCAAAACTGCTAGTTAATTTACTTTAGAAGTCATTCACTGCCAAAAGTATAATATAAGAAGAGTGGTAGAAGACCAGAAAAATCGCTAGATAACTGTAGCCATAGATCTAAGAGACGAAAACTTAAGAATATAAATGAAGAAATCGGATGTGAAAAAGTTATTTCTGCTAGTCCGGTGAGAACAAATTGGACCCTTAAAAGCATTCCGACACCAAACCAGGAAAAACAGTTCACAAATGAGGAAGCGCTTGCATTATTTCTGGATTTAAAGTTAACAAAACAGCAGTATACTCAACTCAGTTTACGTGCGATCGAAAAAGGCTCAAATTTATACCCGTCATATCATCACATAATTGCAGCTAAAAAGGAGTGTTATCCTCCAAAGGAATCTATCAAAATCACACCAATTTCGGCACAGGTACAACTGCAAGCTGTACTTGATCATACAGCCGAAAGGTTGCTAAAATCACTTAAAGTAAGTGAGTTGAAAAAATATGGAAACTGCAATTTAACTCTTTTTTGTAAATGGGGATGCGATGGGTCTTCTGGACAAAGAAAATATAAACAATTTTTATGTGAGGATATTTCTGACACAGATATGTTCATGGTGTCATGACGTACAAAGCAATCATTTTCGATATTACTAAAAGTGATACTGATTTGGTGATAATTTGAAAATTATTTAAAATGGCTTCGATTTGCTCAAATGTTAAGAATTCGTAGGGTTATATTTTTCTACTGTTTGGCTTGTCATGTTTTGTTTTCCCTTAATTGTTAAAATTACTCTGCTTTCTCAGCTAATTCTGGGACAGTCCCTACTTTAAGAAGAAAATTAAATTTTGCTCTTGAATAACAACATTTTTAATTTGCTTTATCTGTTAATATCTATTTAAGACATTGTTAAATTTGCTTTAAAGAAATTATGTTTAAATTAAAATAATTTTCCATTCATTAATTTAACCATTCATTCACTTTGTTCACATTAACATCTAAATTTCTAGGCGTTACATTAAAACAATTAACATTAAAGGCAACTCTAACGCAAACATACTTTTTGTTTATAATAAAGCTCTCCCTAAAGGCAACCTAAACACAATTAAATAATATTGTGCACGTATTTGCCTTTTTATTGTCCACTAATTAAAATTTGTTATTTAATTGCGCTTCTAGGGCTTAAATATTTAAGTATTTTTTGTGAAATCTTTAAAAAGGTATAAAATTATTTTAACTTAAATAGGCGCAACTAAAACGTTTTTTTGTCAATGTATTACAAGACAATTTAAATTTTTAACTTATCACAATAAAATAAATGTATAATAAATAGAAAAAAACAATTTATTTATGGTAGAAGTTTAAAAACAATTTCTTTTGTTGTTGCTTTTTTTTAATATTTGTGGCTCAATAACTCAGACATTTCTGTATCGATTTTTTAATTTCTTTTTTATTTAAAGGTTGGTCCCGTTTCAAAAACAGTTTATAGTCTTAACAATAAAGGCTGTACAACATACATGTTTTTTACGTGTTTTATGAACTGTAGAGGGCACAACTTTAAAATGAAAAAACTTAGGTCCAAGGGGAAAAGGCAATACAAGAATAAATGTAAAAATTAAAGGGTGTCCGCATAAGTGACCTAAATTTACCTATATGGACCTAACTTTTTAACCGTTATAGACAAGCGCTTGCAGATTGGACAGAATGTTGATTTCCACCACCGTTAGAGAAACAAGTGTTAACATTCAAAATTATAAATTAAAGGCTGTCCTTGGCTATACTTTTGAAACATTATAAACAGACATATGACATCTTTTTTGAAGTCGGTTTTTTTTAGCAAGAGTTATTAATCTAAGCGGTGTTATAATATCCTTAATGGTCGCTAGAATTTGTCTTTCTTTTTTTCACATTTTGCAGGACGAAAACTTTTATCGGTCCCAATTCAGCAATTCACGTTTTTGTTAATTTGAGATTTCATTTCATCATTTCGGAAGCAGTTATATTTCATGAAATTCTTTATGTTCCGATTCTTATCTGTATTCTTTGTTATTTCATTTATATCGAATCACGGTTAACGTTTCGTTAATTTATGATTTTTGAATTTGTGATTTCATTCGATTACGTAGAAATCGTTTAACAATTGTAGAAATTCTATATGCTCCGGTTTCTATTTTTATTCGAAGCAGTTTTATTTAATAGAATTACACTTAACATTTCGTTGATGTCAGATTTAATCCGATTATGTTTGAACCGGTTAAGATTAGTAGAAATTTCTTATGTTTCGTTTCCTTTTTAAATTCGAATCAATTTAATGTCAATCGAATAACAGTTCCCATTTCGTTAATTTAAGATTTCATTCGAATACGTAGGATCCGGTTAAGATATATATAAATTCTGTATATTCGAGTCCTATTTATAATCGAATAAATTTTTTTAATCGTATCACAGTTTACATTCCTTAATTTATGCTTCCTTTTGGTTATCTAGCAACCGTTTAAAATTTATAGGAATTCTGTTTGTTGCGGTATTTATTTATATTCGAACTAATTTTATGTTAATCGAATCACAGGTTACATTTCGTTTATTTAAGATTTCATTCAAATACGTAGGAACCATTTGAGATTTTTAGAAATTTTTAGAAACATACAGTTTTGGTTAGTTTTAACATTCGAATAAATTTAAGGTAATCGAATCATAGGAAACATTTCGCTAAAATATGATTTCATCCGACTATGTAGGAAGCGGTTAAAATTTATAGGAATTTTGTATCTTCCAGCTCTTATTTATATTCGAACCAATGTAATGCTATTCGAAATTCCTTAATTCAAGACTTAAATAGATTATGTAGAAAATGGTTCCTGTTTATATTCTAATAAATTTTATGTTAATCGAATCACAGTTAACATTTTGTTAATGTGAGATTTATTTCGTTTAGTTAGGAACCGGTTAAGGTTTCTATTCCAAACTTTTGGAACTACAATAATCTGTTTATATTCGAGTCAATTCTTTATTTACCGAATCACACTCTATTTGATATTATTGTCATTTATTTCTTAAGGAACCAATATGTAGTGATGTTGATTTCTAGATGAATCAGTTTTATTTTTCAATAACTGCAAACTACGAACTAGGTTACAATTTAGTCGTTAGTATAAATGTTGAAACGAGAAATTAATTTTTAGTTTTTTTTAATTTTTTTTTTTACCTTTAACGTTCGATTTAGTAAGAATCATTTTGAAATGAATCTAATGATTTCATTCTCATATCCGATTCTTGAAAATGGTGTAGAATATATTAGTGCAGAAATTAAGTTTATTTGAATCTGTTTTTAATCTTTTGCATATTTAGATTAGTTAAATTTATTCGATTCTTTTTTAACTGTTTAACATTTTTGGATTCTATATGAGCTGGTTAAAATTTCAGCAATTTTTATATTTGTTTGGCATTCTATTCATTTTTATTTACTTTCACATATATCGATTTGCATGTCATTTGATATTTTACGAAGTGTTTGTTACTGCATGTACCGGTATAAATTTAACATGAAGCAATTTCTATTTTTTATTTGCTTTTGATATTTGCTAAACTTCTTTAGTTCTACATGAACTGATTTATATATTGCTTTATTTACATTTCATTCTGTTACACATAAAACAGTACAAAAATCAATTAAAAATTATCTGGAGTAGCATCGTTACATCTGCTTTTGTATCGACAATCGTACGAAAAAAAATTACGTGATACGTTAATCGTTAATCATATGAACTAAATGGCATTATGTCATACGATTGTAAACGGATCGTAATCTTTTGAATTATTCACAATAATTTGAAATTCAAAAATTCTAAAGCTAAAGAAAGAGTATTAATGCTGGTAAGTTTTTCAAATTTTGTTGTTTCCAAAGATCAAAACCGATTTTTTGCCTATAGCGCTTCATTCAAAAACTGATGCTTCATTTAACACTTCATCATTTGGCACCAGCAGCTTTTCTTTAAAAAGGCCTCTCCCATTCTGGTTTTTTAATTAAAAAAAAAAGTTTTTTCTTCGCTTGAGACCTATATTTGATGAGCCTTAAGCACAAATTTATAAATATAAATTATTTTCTTGCAAAAATATAAATTGCGAATTACCTATTTAAAAATCTCTTAGAAAGCTCATTTCATAGTCCGTTAGCATTAGATTTTCAAATGCTCAATTAGGAAGCATGTTTTTTGCGAAATTTTTGTGTTCATTCATGTATCTTAGATTTAACTTATTGTAATAATAACTTAATCATAAACTAAAATTAAATTTGTTTAGCGAATTTGTTGCACTTTTCATCTTATTCGAACTAAGTTTTGGTGACTTATGACAGTTCGTAAAAACGTACTTTCATTTATACGATAACGTATGTTATAATCTGCGTTACTGTGAATTATCATCCGTTAACCGAAAAACGTATTTTTACGATACGTGTTGTACGTTTACGAATGTAACAATTCCACCCATGTTTTACATATCACACAGTGTGGCACTTAAATAAGTGATGCTTCAAGCAAACATCGGGTGTGTGAATGATTAAAACGGTTGCCAAATTCATATTTTTCAACAGATCTAGCGATACCCCCTATCTAGCTCTAAACAGAACTTAAAAAACATATTCACCATATTATTTAGTTTAGAAAATATTTGGTTTTTAAAATTAAAAACGTCACGTTTTGCGCTAAATTTAAATAAATGCCCAATTATTTTTGTGAAGGATATAAAAGATTCGGCACAGCCGACTATAGAACTCGTACAAGTTACACTTTAAATTAATCATTTTTTTTCCAAGAGCATAAGCTTGAATCCTTTTAAAATAGTATTCGTATTATTGTTATCCCACAGAAATAAATTCGAGAAAGACTTGGAATTTTTGTTTATGCAATTTTCCTAAATTCTTTCTGAAATTGCATTCGAGACGGCACATTCAAATTTTTTTTTTTGCAATTTCGGCCTAGATTCACTTAAAGACACGGGAATATCCTCAAAATTTTTAATTTTCATAAATAAAATTTCGTGCTATTTTTGTTTGATTATCCCGATTATATTAATCACCGATATTGATTATTGAGGGTCAAAGTACGACTCGATGGCCATTTCGTTAACGCTTACTTAACTCTTTAGGAAACTTCTGACAAATATTTTAAATAAACTCAAGATTTTTGTCCAAACAATAAAGCAAAGAAAAAAAATCAAAGTTTGAGCAAAAACAATAATAACCAAGAGTGATTCTATTTTTTTTCTCCGCTGTATACGGCCGAGTTTTTTTCGGCTCTCTGTTTAGATTATGTTTTGGCTTAAAACGCCAAATGGCAAAATAAAGGAATTTACTAGTACATACAATATGAAACAGTGTACCAATTTCTATTCGTCTCATTTTTTTCTCATCTACAAACTGAAGAATTGCAAAAAGTGGACGGGATCTAGGACAGTTTAGCTAATATTTAATTTTATATTTACTTCGTTTTACTGAGATCCAACATAATTTTGATTCATTAGTGTTTTTCTATCACTCGAATAAATTTATGTCGAATTTAATATTTATAACCCGGGTCAGACTTTTCGTGTTTTTTTACCAATTCAAATTTAACAATTTTAAAGTTAGGATATTTATTTTTTTAAGTAAAAAATCATACATTTTGCAAATGAATACCATATATACACATCAGTTTAATTTTCGTTTTAATCTTTGTGAACCGGTTCACTTTTCATATATTTCAAGATATACCGTTTCATATTTCTTGCATTTTACATAAGTCAGTTGACATTATGTACAGTTGATAATCCTGTAGGAATTTAAATACATAAACATCTCTTGAGTCCGCATTAATTTTTTAAATTCTTTATTTATTTTTATTCGTTTTAAATATGAAACGAATGGAATTAAAAAAACAATTATTTTTACTTTTTTTATATTTCTTTTTAATTCTTTTAATTAAACTTCCAACTGTGTTGATTGATGTTAAATGAAAATAAATCTTTTCAAGGTTTTTTATGACATGAATCCAGCTGGTTTTTTTTTTACACTGAATACATTTTTGATATTTTTAAATTATTTTTTCTAGGAAACTCTTGCCATTTAAGAAAAATTGTTTAAAATTCAATATGGAGTGTTTCAATTAAAATTATAAAGCCGAAACATTAAGTAACTATAAGAAGTTAAATAAAACTTTCTACAGTTATTATACGAGGTGTGTTTTAAAATAAGCCAAGAAAATATATTTATATTATTAAATCCGCTTTTAATTAGAAATAGCAATCAAGCTTATTTATCATCCTCAAAGATTTTCTTAATTATTCCTCCAATTATTTTTTGAGTAAATAAGCTAAAATAAACGCAGTTACTTTAAGTTTACGTATTTTTATGCAGCTTCAAAAATTGCATTTTTTTAAACAAAATAATTTGCAAAGTGCTCGTGCATAGAAATAAATTATCGTACAGCATAATTAAATGTTATTTTTCATCTTCTTTTAACTGTATAAAAGAGCTGAAAAAAAGTCAGCCGTAGACAGAGGAGAAAGAAAAATTGCATCAATTTTAGTTATTGTCCTTTTTGCTTAAATTTTGGCTTTTACTTTTCTTTACTGTTTGCAAAAAATATTTAGTTTACTGAAAATATTTGTGAGAAGTTTTCTGAAGAGCTAAGTAAACGGTAGCGAAGTGGCCATCGAGATGTGCCTTCACCCTCAATATAATAATATAATATTATTAAAAAATTAACTTGAAAAAAGATTTTTTTTGGAAACTGCAAAATTTCTTTTAGTCTACATGTCTTTTCTAAAATTAAAATATTTAGTAAAATGAAGGAAATTTTAATCAAATCAACGTATAATTTAACGTATAAAATTGAACTACCTACGTTACTACTAGTTTAACAAAATGTTGATAGTTTTTTAATGTCTACTAATTTCAACAAATAACTGGTTAGTTTAAATGAATCGTGCATAGATTTGAATAAAAATTTATTTAATTTTGCTATTTTTGCTGCTGCCATTTTACTACGAAATTTGTAAGTGTACAATTGCAGATCTACTCTACAATTCCCTGCCATGTACGCATGCACTTCATATAGAACTGCTCTTCTCCGGAATCTCAGGCTTGTGATAGATAACAGCTATGATATAGAGCATCATAGTGATTTGGAATATACTCTGGAGATTATACGTCACAATCACAAAATCTGCAGGCAATCTTAGTTTGCTAAGATGCTGTTTTAAATTACAACGTTCTGTGAGAAAAAGCTAGTGAATGCGCATTTTTGAATGCCTTTTATTTAGAAATATAAAAATTTAAAACAAGTTTCAGTCTGAGTTGATAATGTCAGTGATATTTTTAAGTGTTCTTTATCTTTGTATATATTTATTCTCGAGTTCTGTTTGATTGAATTCAGGAATCAAGCAGAAAATAATTATCTTGGAGGTACCATGTCAATTTAGCGTGACCTAAGTGTCCTAATAGAAGTTGGATTAATTGAAAAGATGTCTTTGTTCTCTAATTTATTGATACTTTGTTGAGCACACTTTTTAGTGGAATATATTTCCGACCGAAGAATGGTGGGGTTTTTTCTCCCATAAGCTCACAGTAGTTAGTATCCAGACCTTTTATTTCCTTGTTTCATCTCTCTAGCGTTCTAAATTGTGCTATCTCTAATCGTTTATTGTGTTACACTAACCTTCTACTCTCTTTTAACAATAAGAATTAAATAATTGTCCATCAACTTAGACGGTTGCATTAGTACCTATATGTTTCCTGCTCAGAATGATAGCACCCTATGGCTTTTTGTCAGAGTACTTATATTAACTACATCCGCCGGAAAAGTATACTACTTTGTTTGTTTATAGTTTTTTATTAAATGAAAGAGATTGGTTCTGATATTGATAAATGTTTTATTACAATATATAAAACATTATGTATGCAATCAAAATACTGATAAGTGTCCGCCTTTGTTAGCCTCACTAAAGCGAGCCCTTTGGAGCACATTTTTCATTACATTCTCACACATTTCATGCAGTATTTGATTAATTTCATCACGAATATTTTGTTTGAGTGGCTCAAGCCTTTCTGGTTTATTTGCATAAACTTTGTTCTTCAGATATCCTCACAAAAAGTAGTCCGGATCATTCAAATTAGGTGACCGTGAAGGCCAATTAACATCATCATTTCTTAAAATAATTTGTTGTGGAAAGACGTCTCGTGGTAATTCCATGTAATACTGGCTGTGTGCGATGTGGCACCGGCTTGTTAATACCACATCTTAATCAAGCCCGAAGCATGCAGTTGTGGCGTTAAAAAGTAAGTTTTATATTATTTCACGATATCGCTCATAGTTGCCGTTACTCCGTCTTCATTTTGAAAGAAGTATGATCCAGTGATTCCTCTTAACCAAATTTCACACCAGACTGTCACTTTTAATGGATGCAAATGTGATTGATAAATAATTTGAAGGTTTTCCATTGCCCAGAATATGTGCCTCATCACTCATTATAATTTTTTCATGAAAACCGGGGTAGTCATGGGCAAGCTGTGGAAGAAGGTAGTGTGTCAACTGAATCTTAATGGAAAGAAATGCAAACCCTTGCGGTCTAAGTTATTCTTTGAAAATCAAGCTCCTGAGCATGGCGTTGAATTGAAGCTGATGGATTGTTTTAAATACCTTCTTAAGCAGCAGTCATGTTTACTTGCAGTACATTGTAGTCAATGCTCTTCACGTCACTTTCTCATCGTCACAGTAATCGATGATTAGTTTTGATAAAATGTTTTAACGATTAAAACACATTGGTTTATCGTATATTATTTCATACTAGTTTATGAGTGCCAAATACGAACTGGCAAAATAATAAAGATGTAGATGTCTACTAGGCTTTGTAGATTTTCTAATTGGTTCCTGGCTCTGATTATGTGCAATGGTGGTGTTAATTGTCACCATTATAAAGTACAGCCATCGTAGATTTTTGTCCGCACAGCCACAGGATTTCTCTGCAATAGTTGTGCACTCCATTCGTACCCTCATGGACTTGTCGACAGCCATCTGCAAAGGTTGTTAAACATGGGAAAAAAGTATAAAAGTACAAATTCAATATATGGTGCATTAAAAAAAAGATATAAAAAAATCGTAGAACACAGCAGAACCTGTATACATTTTTAGCTTTTAAAGAAAAGCAAGCAGAATGGCTACAAATTAAAAAAAAGTATTGCAAAACTTCCTTGCAATCAAACCTATATATTTCTACAATCCTCGTACGTGAGAAATAATAAAAAATTAATAACAGTCTCTTTTGTTTGTTGTTGTTAACAACAGGAAACTTTTTAAAAGTTTTCATATGGGACAAGGAAGTGACGTAAGTTTTATAAAATTTATTTCATTACATTTTTGGGAATACAACTTCGTGGTATAAGGTTGACTTTATTTTGCTGCCTGCTTGAACCCGGTGCGCTTCGTTACTCCCATAATAATAAAATTGTCAATAAAATATATAAATGTATTATGGTTTTCTTTATTAACATTTAACTGTCGAGTTTTTATTTCTTTTTTTTCTGTTAGACTTACTATTCTTAAAAATAAATAAATAACAATAAAAAATAACGTCACTATTTTGGCACTTCAAATAAAGAACACAAGTAAGTTAATAAAAAGGAAAAGTATAAAAAACTGGTACGGAGAGCTTTCCAATATTATTTAATATAAGCCTGGTGCTGTACAGTGACAGGAGAATAGTTCACAAAGATTTAGTGTTCATCACTTTTATTGCTCTTTTGGTATTTGGTGATAAATACGTGTTTTGTGTTTAGAAAGTGCCATATCCGTTATTTCAGTTCTTTAGCATTTCTTTCTCTACTACGCATTTTAGTAATAAAAATACTTGTGCAACAATTGCAGGCTCTAGAGTAGATAGAAAGAAGATAGTTTTTATTTAAAGACCATGCCCACTGTTTTATACTTTCAATTTTTGGTTCCTTCAGACACTTTTCTAAGAAATCTTTTTAGACAGAATTTTAAAGAATCCATTACATCCAGCAAGAAGCACTAGCGTAGTGGCATTACTGGGTCTTATTTCACAATACTGAAGACGAAGCTAGCATTTGGGCCAATGTAAATTATCAATTGTCATCATTATTTCTTTATCTAATTTTCACTGCATATAGTAGTGAATGTTAAGCAAGTAAATTTTAAAAGTGTGCTCTTGAAGCTGCCATTCGCGAAAATTTTTAAGATAAGTCATCCATAGAAAATCCAGATTTAGTTAAAAAAAAATTTGTGCTATTTTTTAAATTATCCCGATAAAATAATACATCACCGATATTGATTATTAAAGGTGAAGATCATGTCTCTATGGCCATTTCCCTATCGCTTACCTAGCTCTTCAGGAAATTTCTTACAAACATTTTAAATAAACTAGAGATTTTTGTCAAAACTATAAAGAAAGACAAAAGTCAAAGTTTAAGTTTAAAAAAACAACAATTACCAACAATGATTCTATTGTACTTTTTTTCTCCACTGTATACGACTGACTTTTTTCGGCTCTTTTATGCAGTTAAAATATGATGAAAAATAAAATATAACAAAACACTACGATAATTTACTTCTATGCACGGGCACTCAGCAAATTGTTAAATTAATTTAGAAATACGGGAATATTTCCTTAAATTATTTAGTGTTAAAAAAAAAGAGAAAAGACTGTGATAATCCATATGATTTTTAGTACTTGTAGTAGAAGACACTTTCCATCGTTGCATAATAAAGGCTTTTGAAAATATTTTTAATTGTAGACTCAGCAGAGCTAAACGATATGTATGCTGCTTTTTTGAAAGTGGTATAAGTCAATATATTCAAATAGTTATGTTATAGGTTAACTTTAAAGAATTCAAGTGATGTTTTTACACTTTTTACACCTCTAAAATTTTGTTATAAAAAAAATAATAATTAAAATTATTTTAAAAATACCCGATTTTTTTTGGCTTCTTATTTTATTTTATATTACTTTCAAAAATAACATTTTAGAAGAAATAAAAATAGGAGCAAGTTTAAGTCCATTTTTTACAGACATAAGCTTTACTAAAATATAGTTTTATGTTTAAAGTAACAGTTAACATGAATACACTTATTCACGAATGACCAAATTTATTAATACAAATTACTTCATCCTTAAATAAGAAAAATAGAAAACTAAATTGCTTTAGTATTATTATACTAAAGTACTTATAATTAATAGGCGGTATATAAGGTAATAAATTTATCAAGTCGTTATACTTCTCTCTTTTTATGCTTCATGAAGTTTTATGGAGTGGTGACATATTAATTTTGCTCTTCCGTTTTTTTTTTTTTTGCAAACAAAAAAATTGTTTTAAATAGAGCATATTCTTTTACAGTAATCTTAACAAATTTTTTGTAAAGTTCATTCTTTTTAAACCTCATCCAACATGTTTTAAGACAGTTTAAAAATATCTCTGTATATATATATATTTTTTTTTCTTTTAAATATATACTCTTCTAAAGATTTAGTTGAGACAAAGTCTTCTCTTTTTACTTCTTACAAAGCAAAAAATGGAGCTGTTTTTTTCCGCAAGCCTTTACTGTATTATAATATTCTTGGTCTTTTCTTTATTCCTGTTTCTACAACTGCAAAATATCTGTCATTTAGATGAAACTAATGAAAGTTGATTTAATTGAATTTATTAGGAATGGACTTATTCCGCTTTCAAAAGAAATATTTGTCCGATAGATTTGTACAGCAAAACTGTTTTTGTTTCTTTTATATCAAGACAAAATTCTATTGAAATATGATTGTTACAATAGCGAGAAAGAGTCTATTGCTCATTAAAGTAACCGTTGACTTCATTTTCCGAAAAGGTGGACTTATACCACTTTCCAAAAAAGAAAAAACAACTTATTGGGATTAACGTGCTAAAATGAGTGGATTAATTAATTTTCCATAACAAATTATTTTAACAAAACAAGAAGATTTTCCAGATCACCGGCCTTCTGTTGCTCTTTTTTCTGCTTTTTTTATATAAAAAGAGAATAATTGCAGATTAGATAAATTCGGATGTGGTAGTCGTAATAAGATCTCCAGATATTTAGGATTGGAAAATGGCACCATTCCTTGACAAGGTAAATGCTTTTTTATATTAAAAATAAATTTGTCAGAGTAACACCTGTACCTTCCGTTGCATTATGGACCGAACTTTAGTTTTGAATATTATATTTTAAACTTGTTACAGCGGACATAGTAATAGATACTTTGTTTATATTTGAAAAAAGGTCCTGTGAAAATCAAACAACTATTGGGATACCTCTTAATTTGTTATACTTATTTTGGTTGTGAACTCGAAATTTATTTATACTCTGTATAAATTGTAAATGTCTGCTTACTACAGCTGAAAATCAAAAGCCATATACGTTAAAATCACCACACTATAGGAACACCCTTTAGATTTTTGTTTTTTTTGCGCTATAAGAGGTCATGAAAATAATAAAATCCAAGCAGTCTGCATATGCTGCTCAGAAACTCGTTACTATAGGGATACCCTCTAATTTAAATTTCGCAATGAAATGTTACTTATTGGGACAAAAATATTATTTTAAGCATCTATAATTTTTTTCACCGCAACAAAAATATTGTTACAGAGAACATTATATGGTTCCGGTGACCATATTAGAAGTCTAGAAACATTTAATTAAAACTGGGCTTTAATGGTTACATTAAAACGAATCTTTATGTGAAATAATAATTCCGGAACAAACCGATTTGAAAATGCTAATTTGTTTATTTTGGTTAAGAAATATAACCAACATTAAGGAAGCTAACGCAAATGAGCAGCAATATATGTCAGAAGTGTAAAAGTTATTATGAAAATTTTTTTGTAATAAAATATAAAAAATGCACACCCTATTTAATGTTAAATGTAAACTTTTTCTTCAGTATTTTTTTAAAAACAGTTTTGGTTTTATTTACTTAAATTTTAGTTAATTTTTTCACTTTTTTTTGTGTTTCACAATACATCGGCCAAAATAATTATGATTTGTAACTATTTTCCTTGAAATTCTGTTTCCTCCTTTATTTGAAAAGAGAAATTATTTTTAAAATTATTTTAAAGCTTTTACTTGATATTCTGGCAGGTTAGTTTAACGTTTGGAATTTTATTTTTTCTGGATTGTGTGAAAACTGTTTGGTAAATGATTTACGGTTGCGTTAATTAGTGGTGGATGTAAAGTTACAGTGACATGATTTATTATTTACATTTTGAGAAACATCCTGCAGATAAAAATGTAGAAAATTTCATTCAAAATATTTAAACGGAATTGTTATAAAAAAATGTGATTTTTTGGCAGCTTTTGAATGATTCTGTAAAGTAATTTTAATAATGTCACATTTGGTGTCGAAAGCTTACAAATAGCCAAAAACAGGCAAAAAAAATTTTGTTTCAAACCAAATATATTTGTTCAGTATGAAAATTTATTTTTGAAATCTTTAAGTTGATTGTGCTTCACTAATGCAAATATAAATTTTTCATGATATTCTCATGAAGTATTTATTATTTCACACTTAAAAATAAATTGTATTACTGCGGAGAAAGGATATCTATGTGGCTATTTCTCCACTGCTCTCGTAGCTCATCAGTGTACTCCACCCAAATTTTGTGCAGAAAACTCAAGAGTCTTATATCACAAGCCAAGTTAATTAAAACAGAACTATATTTAACCAACAAAGAAAAATGACAACAAAAACTTTTTTTTTTTTTTTTTTTTTTTTTTTTTTTTTTTTTTTTTTTTATTTTTATTATTTAAAATTTTTCTACATAAATGTTGCCAATACTTATTGTGTGCCTCTGCCATCCCTTTATCAGTGTTGCATACTAAAGAGTGAGTAAATAACAAAATATTTCTCACATTCTAGGTTTTAAACTAGGATGCATTATGACCATTATAACAGCTGAAGAAACTGCGCACATAGGTTGAAGAGTGTCCAAAATTAATTTATTATCATGTTCGCCGATTTGGATAAATTTTTAAAGTATTTTGTTGTCATATATCTTATATCTATGTATGATTCCGTAATTTAAGGCTGAGATATTAATTATTTGCTTGCACAGACGCGCTCGAAATTCTTGTTTAAAATGGCATTAAATCATAATAAACTTATCATTTAACTTTGTTGTTTATTTTCTTAAATAACAATTGTCATAAATGAGACTTGTAATAAAAAAAAAGTTGGAAAATTGCATTTAAAAAAATTTCTTAAAACAAAATATAAACAACAAAAAAATTCCAATATTTATCAACTTCAGTGATCGGCATCTTTTTAGCGCTGTGGAGGGATTTTTACCGTAAGATGTCAAATTAAAGCTTGAAGGCTCAACTAAAAGTTAAAAAAATAAAACAATTTAGCTGCTCTTACCTGCTCTTTTCTAAAAAAAAAAAAACAGTAAAACTATAAAGTAATAAAATAACAAAACATGAATTTTTGTTCATGCATGTTCATGTTGCCATAATTCTTTACAGTTTAGAATTATTACACAATGTAATTTACATGCTAGTCAATAGTGTTAATTTTTATATATTTCATTGTTGAGAAAGCCATAACCTTCAATTGAATTTGATTTTTTTTTAACTGATACTATTTGATATCAACAATAGAAGATCAAGCACGATTATATGGGATAGACTATTAGGTGCTGTGTTATCATTCATTTAGTATGTTGTTGCATGCAATTACGTCTTGCTCTCTTTTTGCAGTAAATCTTTTCCGTTGGAATTTTTAGAAATATATTAAGTACCAACAATAATATACATTTCTGATTTATGTTGTTACTTTTTCTGGTATTGTAACTATGTATTTCGAAATTATATTGAAGTCTTTCACATAAATAATGCGGTAATTCACCTAATCTTAATTTATGTACAAATTTCATTGAATGATATGCAACTAATTGTTTTATATTAAGCCAGCCCAAACTTCTTAACAATTCAGCAATAGGTGTATCGTACCTTTTATTTAAAATAAATCTCATCATTTTATTTTGTTGCAACTGTAGACTACTAATTTGCATATTGTTGAGCATAATTAGAATAGTGGGGTTATAAACAAAATAGGGTTCAATTACTGATCGATATATCATTATTTTATATTGCCTACTTAAACATTTACATGATCGATATAAAATCCTACTTTCTTTGCGATCTCATTTTCAATATAATTTACATGGTCATCCAACTTTAATTTATCATCAATAATACCTTATTATTTTATTCTATTAACGTTTTCGATTTCATGTTCCTTAACTTTAAGCTTTATATTATCGCAGTTAATGTTACTTCTATTTATTATTATATATTTCGTTTTTTCGCAGTTTAATTTTAATCTATTCTGACATTGCCAAGTATATAGATTATTAATATCAGTTGTATATAATTTATGACACTATGTATACATTTGTGATTAACATACAAAAGCGCATCATCAGCAAATCAGACTATTTTACAATATTTCAAGTATTTCGTATATCATTAATATAAATGAAAAAAAGCAATGGTGCAAGAACTGATGCCTGTGTTATTCCGATATTCACCGCCCTTTTTTGTTTTCTTTCTGATAAGTAGTTCTGAAACCACTTCAACGCTTGTCCTTGTATACCTATTCCGTAAAGTTTCATTAGCAATATATGCCTATCCACAGTTTCAAATGCCCGTTTTAAGTCCAAGAAAACTGGTACCACTACTTTTTTGTCTGCCATAAGATCTTTCCAGTCTGCTATAACCATATTCGATGTAGTTTCACAAGAATGTTTTGCTCTGAATCCGGATTGTTGTCTAATGATGACATTGTTTTGGTTTATAAAGTTCATCAGTTGTTCCTTAACTATACCCTCCAAAATTTTTTCATCAGGTGGCAATGTATTAATTGGCCTCAATTCCTCCGGTCTTATTGTGTTTTTAACCTTCTCTATTAGTACAACTATTGATGCCTTCCACATTATTCAAAGATTTCATTTTTATTTCGTACACTTTAATTGATTATTTATTTAAGGTATGCTGTTCGAGGAAGCTCAGGAAGCGAGAAATAAAGACTATAGAGCCTAAGATTACATCATTCGTATTTTTACGATACGTGTTGTACGTTTACGAATGTAACAATTCCACCCATGTTTTACATATCACACAGTGTGGCACTTAAATAAGTGATGCTTCAAGCAAACATCGGGTGTGTGAATGATTAAAACGGTTGCCAAATTCTTATTTTTCAACAGATCTAGCGATACCCCCTATCTAGCTCTAAACAGAACTTAAAAAACATATTCACCATATTATTTAGTTTAGAAAATATTTGGTTTTTAAAATTAAAAACGTCACGTTTTGCGCTAAATTTAAATAAATGCCCAATTATTTTTGTGAAGGATATAAAAGATTCGGCACAGCCGACTATAGAACTCGTACAAGTTACACTTTAAATTAATCATTTTTTTTCCAAGAGCATAAGCTTGAATCCTTTTAAAATAGTATTCGTATTATTGTTATCCCACAGAAATAAATTCGAGAAAGACTTGGAATTTTTGTTTATGCAATTTTCCTAAATTCTTTCTGAAATTGCATTCGAGACGGCACATTCAAATTTTTTTTTTTGCAATTTCGGCCTAGATTCACTTAAAGACACGGGAATATCCTCAAAATTTTTAATTTTCATAAATAAAATTTCGTGCTATTTTTGTTTGATTATCCCGATTATATTAATCACCGATATTGATTATTGAGGGTCAAAGTACGACTCGATGGCCATTTCGTTAACGCTTACTTAACTCTTTAGGAAACTTCTGACAAATATTTTAAATAAACTCAAGATTTTTGTCCAAACAATAAAGCAAAGAAAAAAAATCAAAGTTTAAGCAAAAACAATAATAACCAAGAGTGATTCTATTTTTTTTCTCCGCTGTATACGGCCGAGTTTTTTTCGGCTCTCTGTTTAGATTATGTTTTGGCTTAAAACGCCAAATGGCAAAATAAAGGAATTTACTAGTACATACAATATGAAACAGTGTACCAATTTCTATTCGTCTCATTTTTTTCTCATCTACAAACTGAAGAATTGCAAAAAGTGGACGGGATCTAGGACAGTTTAGCTAATATTTAATTTTATATTTACTTCGTTTTACTGAGATCCAACATAATTTTGATTCATTAGTGTTTTTCTATCACTCGAATAAATTTATGTCGAATTTAATATTTATAACCCGGGTCAGACTTTTCGTGTTTTTTTACCAATTCAAATTTAACAATTTTAAAGTTAGGATATTTATTTTTTTAAGTAAAAAATCATACATTTTGCAAATGAATACCATATATACACATCAGTTTAATTTTCGTTTTAATCTTTGTGAACCGGTTCACTTTTCATATATTTCAAGATATACCGTTTCATATTTCTTGCATTTTACATAAGTCAGTTGACATTATGTACAGTTGATAATCCTGTAGGAATTTAAATACATAAACATCTCTTGAGTCCGCATTAATTTTTTAAATTCTTTATTTATTTTTATTCGTTTTAAATATGAAACGAATGGAATTAAAAAAACAATTATTTTTACTTTTTTTATATTTCTTTTTAATTCTTTTAATTAAACTTCCAACTGTGTTGATTGATGTTAAATGAAAATAAATCTTTTCAAGGTTTTTTATGACATGAATCCAGCTGGTTTTTTTTTTACACTGAATACATTTTTGATATTTTTAAATTATTTTTTCTAGGAAACTCTTGCCATTTAAGAAAAATTGTTTAAAATTCAATATGGAGTGTTTCAATTAAAATTATAAAGCCGAAACATTAAGTAACTATAAGAAGTTAAATAAAACTTTCTACAGTTATTATACGAGGTGTGTTTTAAAATAAGCCAAGAAAATATATTTATATTATTAAATCCGCTTTTAATTAGAAATAGCAATCAAGCTTATTTATCATCCTCAAAGATTTTCTTAATTATTCCTCCAATTATTTTTTGAGTAAATAAGCTAAAATAAACGCAGTTACTTTAAGTTTACGTATTTTTATGCAGCTTCAAAAATTGCATTTTTTTAAACAAAATAATTTGCAAAGTGCTCGTGCATAGAAATAAATTATCGTACAGCATAATTAAATGTTATTTTTCATCTTCTTTTAACTGTATAAAAGAGCTGAAAAAAAGTCAGCCGTAGACAGAGGAGAAAGAAAAATTGCATCAATTTTAGTTATTGTCCTTTTTGCTTAAATTTTGGCTTTTACTTTTCTTTACTGTTTGCAAAAAATATTTAGTTTACTGAAAATATTTGTGAGAAGTTTTCTGAAGAGCTAAGTAAACGGTAGCGAAGTGGCCATCGAGATGTGCCTTCACCCTCAATATAATAATATAATATTATTAAAAAATTAACTTGAAAAAAGATTTTTTTTGGAAACTGCAAAATTTCTTTTAGTCTACATGTCTTTTCTAAAATTAAAATATTTAGTAAAATGAAGGAAATTTTAATCAAATCAACGTATAATTTAACGTATAAAATTGAACTACCTACGTTACTACTAGTTTAACAAAATGTTGATAGTTTTTTAATGTCTACTAATTTCAACAAATAACTGGTTAGTTTAAATGAATCGTGCATAGATTTGAATAAAAATTTATTTAATTTTGCTATTTTTGCTGCTGCCATTTTACTACGAAATTTGTAAGTGTACAATTGCAGATCTACTCTACAATTCCCTGCCATGTACGCATGCACTTCATATAGAACTGCTCTTCTCCGGAATCTCAGGCTTGTGATAGATAACAGCTATGATATAGAGCATCATAGTGATTTGGAATATACTCTGGAGATTATACGTCACAATCACAAAATCTGCAGGCAATCTTAGTTTGCTAAGATGCTGTTTTAAATTACAACGTTCTGTGAGAAAAAGCTAGTGAATGCGCATTTTTGAATGCCTTTTATTTAGAAATATAAAAATTTAAAACAAGTTTCAGTCTGAGTTGATAATGTCAGTGATATTTTTAAGTGTTCTTTATCTTTGTATATATTTATTCTCGAGTTCTGTTTGATTGAATTCAGGAATCAAGCAGAAAATAATTATCTTGGAGGTACCATGTCAATTTAGCGTGACCTAAGTGTCCTAATAGAAGTTGGATTAATTGAAAAGATGTCTTTGTTCTCTAATTTATTGATACTTTGTTGAGCACACTTTTTAGTGGAATATATTTCCGACCGAAGAATGGTGGGGTTTTTTCTCCCATAAGCTCACAGTAGTTAGTATCCAGACCTTTTATTTCCTTGTTTCATCTCTCTAGCGTTCTAAATTGTGCTATCTCTAATCGTTTATTGTGTTACACTAACCTTCTACTCTCTTTTAACAATAAGAATTAAATAATTGTCCATCAACTTAGACGGTTGCATTAGTACCTATATGTTTCCTGCTCAGAATGATAGCACCCTATGGCTTTTTGTCAGAGTACTTATATTAACTACATCCGCCGGAAAAGTATACTACTTTGTTTGTTTATAGTTTTTTATTAAATGAAAGAGATTGGTTCTGATATTGATAAATGTTTTATTACAATATATAAAACATTATGTATGCAATCAAAATACTGATAAGTGTCCGCCTTTGTTAGCCTCACTAAAGCGAGCCCTTTGGAGCACATTTTTCATTACATTCTCACACATTTCATGCAGTATTTGATTAATTTCATCACGAATATTTTGTTTGAGTGGCTCAAGCCTTTCTGGTTTATTTGCATAAACTTTGTTCTTCAGATATCCTCACAAAAAGTAGTCCGGATCATTCAAATTAGGTGACCGTGAAGGCCAATTAACATCATCATTTCTTAAAATAATTTGTTGTGGAAAGACGTCTCGTGGTAATTCCATGTAATACTGGCTGTGTGCGATGTGGCACCGGCTTGTTGATACCACATCTTAATCAAGCCCGAAGCATGCAGTTGTGGCGTTAAAAAGTAAGTTTTATATTATTTCACGATATCGCTCATAGTTGCCGTTACTCCGTCTTCATTTTGAAAGAAGTATGATCCAGTGATTCCTCTTAACCAAATTTCACACCAGACTGTCACTTTTAATGGATGCAAATGTGATTGATAAATAATTTGAAGGTTTTCCATTGCCCAGAATATGTGCCTCATCACTCATTATAATTTTTTCATGAAAACCGGGGTAGTCATGGGCAAGCTGTGGAAGAAGGTAGTGTGTCAACTGAATCTTAATGGAAAGAAATGCAAACCCTTGCGGTCTAAGTTATTCTTTGAAAATCAAGCTCCTGAGCATGGCGTTGAATTGAAGCTGATGGATTGTTTTAAATACCTTCTTAAGCAGCAGTCATGTTTACTTGCAGTACATTGTAGTCAATGCTCTTCACGTCACTTTCTCATCGTCACAGTAATCGATGATTAGTTTTGATAAAATGTTTTAACGATTAAAACACATTGGTTTATCGTATATTATTTCATACTAGTTTATGAGTGCCAAATACGAACTGGCAAAATAATAAAGATGTAGATGTCTACTAGGCTTTGTAGATTTTCTAATTGGTTCCTGGCTCTGATTATGTGCAATGGTGGTGTTAATTGTCACCATTATAAAGTACAGCCATCGTAGATTTTTGTCCGCACAGCCACAGGATTTCTCTGCAATAGTTGTGCACTCCATTCGTACCCTCATGGACTTGTCGACAGCCATCTGCAAAGGTTGTTAAACATGGGAAAAAAGTATAAAAGTACAAATTCAATATATGGTGCATTAAAAAAAAGATATAAAAAAATCGTAGAACACAGCAGAACCTGTATACATTTTTAGCTTTTAAAGAAAAGCAAGCAGAATGGCTACAAATTAAAAAAAAGTATTGCAAAACTTCCTTGCAATCAAACCTATATATTTCTACAATCCTCGTATGTGAGAAATAATAAAAAATTAATAACAGTCTCTTTTGTTTGTTGTTGTTAACAACAGGAAACTTTTTAAAAGTTTTCATATGGGACAAGGAAGTGACGTAAGTTTTATAAAATTTATTTCATTACATTTTTGGGAATACAACTTCGTGGTATAAGGTTGACTTTATTTTGCTGCCTGCTTGAACCCGGTGCGCTTCGTTACTCCCATAATAATAAAATTGTCAATAAAAGATATGAGTGTGTTATGGTTTTCTCTATTAACTTTTAACTGTCGAGTTTTTATTTCTTTTTTTTCTGTTAGACTTACTATTATAAAAAATAAATAAAAAACAATAAAAAATAACGTCACTATTTTGGCACTTCAAATAAAGAACACAAGTAAGTTAATAAAAAGGAAAAGTATAAAAAACTGGTACGGAGAGCTTTCCAATATTATTTAATATAAGCCTGGTGCTGTACAGTGACAGGAGAATAGTTCACAAAGATTTAGTGTTCATCACTTTTATTGCTCTTTTGGTATTTGGTGATAAATACGTGTTTTGTGTTTAGAAAGTGCCATATCCGTTATTTCAGTTCTTTAGCATTTCTTTCTCTACTACGCATTTTAGTAATAAAAATACTTGTGCAACAATTGCAGGCTCTAGAGTAGATAGAAAGAAGATAGTTTTTATTTAAAGACCATGCCCACTGTTTTATACTTTCAATTTTTGGTTCCTTCAGACACTTTTCTAAGAAATCTTTTTAGACAGAATTTTAAAGAATCCATTACATCCAGCAAGAAGCACTAGCGTAGTGGCATTACTGGGTCTTATTTCACAATACTGAAGACGAAGCTAGCATTTGGGCCAATGTAAATTATCAATTGTCATCATTATTTCTTTATCTAATTTTCACTGCATATAGTAGTGAATGTTAAGCAAGTAAATTTTAAAAGTGTGCTCTTGAAGCTGCCATTCGCGAAAATTTTTAAGATAAGTCATCCATAGAAAATCCAGATTTAGTTAAAAAAAAATTTGTGCTATTTTTTAAATTATCCCGATAAAATAATACATCACCGATATTGATTATTAAAGGTGAAGATCATGTCTCTATGGCCATTTCCCTATCGCTTACCTAGCTCTTCAGGAAATTTCTTACAAACATTTTAAATAAACTAGAGATTTTTGTCAAAACTATAAAGAAAGACAAAAGTCAAAGTTTAAGTTTAAAAAAACAACAATTACCAACAATGATTCTATTGTACTTTTTTTCTCCACTGTATACGACTGACTTTTTTCGGCTCTTTTATGCAGTTAAAATATGATGAAAAATAAAATATAACAAAACACTACGATAATTTACTTCTATGCACGGGCACTCAGCAAATTGTTAAATTAATTTAAAAATACGGGAATATTTCATTAAATTATTTAATTTTCAAAAAAAAAAAAGAAAAAACTGTGATAATCCATATGATTTTTAGTACTTGCAGTAGAAGACACCTTTCCATTCCATCGTTGCATAATAAAGGCTTTTGAAAATATTTTTAATTGTAGACTCAGCAGAGCTAAACGATATGTATGCTGCTTTTTTGAAAGTGGTATAAGTCAATATATTCAAATAGTTATGTTATAGGTTAACTTTAAAGAATTCAAGTGATGTTTTTACACTTTTTACACCTCTAAAATTTTGTTATAAAAAAAATAATAATTAAAATTATTTTAAAAATACCCGATTTTTTTTGGCTTCTTATTTTATTTTATATTACTTTCAAAAATAACATTTTAGAAGAAATAAAAATAGGAGCAAGTTTAAGTCCATTTTTTACAGACATAAGCTTTACTAAAATATAGTTTTATGTTTAAAGTAACAGTTAACATGAATACACTTATTCACGAATGACCAAATTTATTAATACAAATTACTTCATCCTTAAATAAGAAAAATAGAAAACTAAATTGCTTTAGTATTATTATACTAAAGTACTTATAATTAATAGGCGGTATATAAGGTAATAAATTTATCAAGTCGTTATACTTCTCTCTTTTTATGCTTCATGAAGTTTTATGGAGTGGTGACATATTAATTTTGCTCTTCCGTTTTTTTTTTTTTTGCAAACAAAAAAATTGTTTTAAATAGAGCATATTCTTTTACAGTAATCTTAACAAATTTTTTGTAAAGTTCATTCTTTTTAAACCTCATCCAACATGTTTTAAGACAGTTTAAAAATATCTCTGTATATATATATATTTTTTTTTCTTTTAAATATATACTCTTCTAAAGATTTAGTTGAGACAAAGTCTTCTCTTTTTACTTCTTACAAAGCAAAAAATGGAGCTGTTTTTTTCCGCAAGCCTTTACTGTATTATAATATTCTTGGTCTTTTCTTTATTCCTGTTTCTACAACTGCAAAATATCTGTCATTTAGATGAAACTAATGAAAGTTGATTTAATTGAATTTATTAGGAATGGACTTATTCCGCTTTCAAAAGAAATATTTGTCCGATAGATTTGTACAGCAAAACTGTTTTTGTTTCTTTTATATCAAGACAAAATTCTATTGAAATATGATTGTTACAATAGCGAGAAAGAGTCTATTGCTCATTAAAGTAACCGTTGACTTCATTTTCCGAAAAGGTGGACTTATACCACTTTCCAAAAAAGAAAAAACAACTTATTGGGATTAACGTGCTAAAATGAGTGGATTAATTAATTTTCCATAACAAATTATTTTAACAAAACAAGAAGATTTTCCAGATCACCGGCCTTCTGTTGCTCTTTTTTCTGCTTTTTTTATATAAAAAGAGAATAATTGCAGATTAGATAAATTCGGATGTGGTAGTCGTAATAAGATCTCCAGATATTTAGGATTGGAAAATGGCACCATTCCTTGACAAGGTAAATGCTTTTTTATATTAAAAATAAATTTGTCAGAGTAACACCTGTACCTTCCGTTGCATTATGGACCGAACTTTAGTTTTGAATATTATATTTTAAACTTGTTACAGCGGACATAGTAATAGATACTTTGTTTATATTTGAAAAAAGGTCCTGTGAAAATCAAACAACTATTGGGATACCTCTTAATTTGTTATACTTATTTTGGTTGTGAACTCGAAATTTATTTATACTCTGTATAAATTGTAAATGTCTGCTTACTACAGCTGAAAATCAAAAGCCATATACGTTAAAATCACCACACTATAGGAACACCCTTTAGATTTTTGTTTTTTTTGCGCTATAAGAGGTCATGAAAATAATAAAATCCAAGCAGTCTGCATATGCTGCTCAGAAACTCGTTACTATAGGGATACCCTCTAATTTAAATTTCGCAATGAAATGTTACTTATTGGGACAAAAATATTATTTTAAGCATCTATAATTTTTTTCACCGCAACAAAAATATTGTTACAGAGAACATTATATGGTTCCGGTGACCATATTAGAAGTCTAGAAACATTTAATTAAAACTGGGCTTTAATGGTTACATTAAAACGAATCTTTATGTGAAATAATAATTCCGGAACAAACCGATTTGAAAATGCTAATTTGTTTATTTTGGTTAAGAAATATAACCAACATTAAGGAAGCTAACGCAAATGAGCAGCAATATATGTCAGAAGTGTAAAAGTTATTATGAAAATTTTTTTGTAATAAAATATAAAAAATGCACACCCTATTTAATGTTAAATGTAAACTTTTTCTTCAGTATTTTTTTAAAAACAGTTTTGGTTTTATTTACTTAAATTTTAGTTAATTTTTTCACTTTTTTTTGTGTTTCACAATACATCGGCCAAAATAATTATGATTTGTAACTATTTTCCTTGAAATTCTGTTTCCTCCTTTATTTGAAAAGAGAAATTATTTTTAAAATTATTTTAAAGCTTTTACTTGATATTCTGGCAGGTTAGTTTAACGTTTGGAATTTTATTTTTTCTGGATTGTGTGAAAACTGTTTGGTAAATGATTTACGGTTGCGTTAATTAGTGGTGGATGTAAAGTTACAGTGACATGATTTATTATTTACATTTTGAGAAACATCCTGCAGATAAAAATGTAGAAAATTTCATTCAAAATATTTAAACGGAATTGTTATAAAAAAATGTGATTTTTTGGCAGCTTTTGAATGATTCTGTAAAGTAATTTTAATAATGTCACATTTGGTGTCGAAAGCTTACAAATAGCCAAAAACAGGCAAAAAAAATTTTGTTTCAAACCAAATATATTTGTTCAGTATGAAAATTTATTTTTGAAATCTTTAAGTTGATTGTGCTTCACTAATGCAAATATAAATTTTTCATGATATTCTCATGAAGTATTTATTATTTCACACTTAAAAATAAATTGTATTACTGCGGAGAAAGGATATCTATGTGGCTATTTCTCCACTGCTCTCGTAGCTCATCAGTGTACTCCACCCAAATTTTGTGCAGAAAACTCAAGAGTCTTATATCACAAGCCAAGTTAATTAAAACAGAACTATATTTAACCAACAAAGAAAAATGACAACAAAAACTCTAAAACTCATTAATACAGAAACACAAATACCATTGTGTAACTATTTTTATTATTTCAAATTTTTCTACATAAATGTTGCCAATACTTATTGTGTGCCTCTGCCATCCCTTTATCAGTGTTGCATACTAAAGAGTGAGTAAATAACAAAATATTTCTCACATTCTAGGTTTTAAACTAGGATGCATTATGACCATTATAACAGCTGAAGAAACTGCGCACATAGGTTGAAGAGTGTCCAAAATTAATTTATTATCATGTTCGCCGATTTGGATAAATTTTTAAAGTATTTTGTTGTCATATATCTTATATCTATGTATGATTCCGTAATTTAAGGCTGAGATATTAATTATTTGCTTGCACAGACGCGCTCGAAATTCTTGTTTAAAATGGCATTAAATCATAATAAACTTATCATTTAACTTTGTTGTTTATTTTCTTAAATAACAATTGTCATAAATGAGACTTGTAATAAAAAAAAAGTTGGAAAATTGCATTTAAAAAAATTTCTTAAAACAAAATATAAACAACAAAAAAATTCCAATATTTATCAACTTCAGTGATCGGCATCTTTTTAGCGCTGTGGAGGGATTTTTACCGTAAGATGTCAAATTAAAGCTTGAAGGCTCAACTAAAAGTTAAAAAAATAAAACAATTTAGCTGCTCTTACCTGCTCTTTTCTAAAAAAAAAAAAACAGTAAAACTATAAAGTAATAAAATAACAAAACATGAATTTTTGTTCATGCATGTTCATGTTGCCATAATTCTTTACAGTTTAGAATTATTACACAATGTAATTTACATGCTAGCCAATAGTGTTAATTTTTATATATTTCATTGTTGAGAAAGCCATAACCTTCAATTGAATTTGATTTTTTTTTAACTGATACTATTTGATATCAACAATAGAAGATCAAGCACGATTATATGGGATAGACTATTAGGTGCTGTGTTATTATTCATTTAGTATGTTGTTGCATGCAATTACGTCTTGCTCTCTTTTTGCAGTAAATCTTTTCCGTTGGAATTTTTAGAAATATATTAAGTACCAACAATAATATACATTTCTGATTTATGTTGTTACTTTTTCTGGTATTGTAACTATGTATTTCGAAATTATATTGAAGTCTTTCACATAAATAATGCGGTAATTCACCTAATCTTAATTTATGTACAAATTTCATTGAATGATATGCAACTAATTGTTTTATATTAAGCCAGCCCAAACTTCTTAACAATTCAGCAATAGGTGTATCGTACCTTTTATTTAAAATAAATCTCATCATTTTATTTTGTTGCAACTGTAGACTACTAATTTGCATATTGTTGAGCATAATTAGAATAGTGGGGTTATAAACAAAATAGGGTTCAATTACTGATCGATATATCATTATTTTATATTGCCTACTTAAACATTTACATGATCGATATAAAAATCCTACTTTCTTTGCGATCTCATTTTCAATATAATTTACATGGTCATCCAACTTTAATTTATCATCAATAATACCTTATTATTTTATTCTATTAACGTTTTCGATTTCATGTTCCTTAACTTTAAGCTTTATATTATCGCAGTTAATGTTACTTCTATTTATTATTATATATTTCGTTTTTTCGCAGTTTAATTTTAATCTATTCTGACATTGCCAAGTATATAGATTATTAATATCAGTTGTATATAATTTATGACACTATGTATACATTTGTGATTAACATACAAAAGCGCATCATCAGCAAATCAGACTATTTTACAATATTTCAAGTATTTTGTATATCATTAATATAAATGAAAAAAAGCAATGGTGCAAGAACTGATGCCTGTGTTATTCCGATATTCACCGCCCTTTTTTGTTTTCTTTCTGATAAGTAGTTCTGAAACCACTTCAACGCTTGTCCTTGAATACCTATTCCGTAAAGTTTCATTAGCAATATATGCCTATCCACAGTTTCAAATGCCCGTTTTAAGTCCAAGAAAACTGGTACCACTACTTTTTTGTCTGCCATAAGATCTTTCCAGTCTGCTATAACCATATTCGATGTAGTTTCACAAGAATGTTTTGCTCTGAATCCGGATTGTTGTCTAATGATGACATTGTTTTGGTTTATAAAGTTCATCAGTTGTTCCTTAACTATACCCTCCAAAATTTTTTCATCAGGTGGCAATGTATTAATTGGCCTCAATTCCTCCGGTCTTATTGTGTTTTTAACCTTCTCTATTAGTACAACTATTGATGCCTTCCACATTATTCAAAGATTTCATTTTTATTTCGTACACTTTAATTGATTATTTATTTAAGGTATGCTGTTCGAGGAAGCTCAGGAAGCGAGAAATAAAGACTATAGAGCCTAAGATTACATCATTCGCAAAGAATTGGACGTGTAGCCACTAATGAAGACGTTATGCATAATATTTATTTGTCTTCAGACCCATTTAAAAACAGATGGCGCTCAAAGCTGGAAATAAAAAAATTGTGAGATGGGTGTACAAGTATCAGGATCAGGTATATATTTTCAGAAGCCATTCTACAATTATAAAATTTAGTTTTTGTGAAAATTGAGTTGATGCATTAAAAAGCAAAAGCGTTATGCCACTTTTTCAATACAAGTTGTATGGGAAATGGGCGCAAAATTGGGCGGATATTTTTTAAATTTCACACATATGATTCTGAGTGTTTAAAAATGTTATGTGCCAAAAAACAAACAATGCCGTAGGTCAAAATTTAATTTTCACTTTGTATAGGAGGTGGGCGTAAAAGTGGGCAGATTATTTTAATTATTCCATGTTTTCTTGACTGAAACTTAAAATGCCTACGTGCCAAGTTTCATTGTCTCTCTATAGCTTCTTCTATTTTTAGCCGCTCGTTATATGAACCTTAACCCATGTGCTGCGGTGGCACAGTGGTATTATCCTGATTTACACTATCAACAAAAATGAATACTAAGAAAATTAACAAATATAAAAAAAAAATTAAATTATTGTTAGTTTCGAATTAATTTAAATGTATTTTTTTTCTAACTATTTTTCTTCTTTTATGTTTCTTGGCAAAAATTCCAAATCTTCGTTTGACGTAATTTCGAAATTTGCATAACATGGTTAAATTAATGACTTCAACTGATTACACTGAGTATTATTTTACCCTAAAGTTAAATTCTTTGCCTTTCTGATATTTTTTCTGTTGTATCTCAAAGCATGAGTGTTAAGTTTCCGTAGTTTTGTTTTTTACTTATTATTCTCTCATTTGCATAATTTGTGATTGTGTCTTGAAATCATTTATGCACCACAACTATAGTTGAAATTGTTTCAAAAAATACTGAAATATAATCATGAAGACCTATAATGAGTTTTGTTTTGGTCTATTTGAATTTCATTTTTGAAAGAAGAAAAAATCTAAAAACATATCATAGATAAAGGGAATGTTCATGCTTGACCACGTTGACTTTGTTTAGCAACATTACTTGTTAATCCTTTTGAATTTGTAATGAATTAAGCAATTTGATAAGAAAATTGCAAGGCTCATTAAATCGGCAAATTGACATTTTGTAGATAAAAGAAATTTTTCTTTCCTTATACACAGAAAAAAATATGGTTGTGGTAAACATATTATTTTTGAAAATACTTCAATTATTATTAATAAGATTTTGTTAATATTTTAACATTTTAATCTTAAAAATTTCAACTGAATTTTAAAAACATTATATTAAAGGGTGTCACAATAGTGACGTGATTTTTCGAACCGCAATAGTCAGACACTTAAGTATTTTTATAACTGCTATAAGAAAGAGCAATCAAAATTAAAAATAAAACTTAGACTGATACATAAAGGGTGTGCCTATAGTAAAGCGATTTTAAAATTTTGATCGTAGTAGTCAGACATTTTGCATTTTACAGAAGGATGTATTTACAAAAGGATGTACAAATATATTCACTATAAAAATAAGTATGAACGATAAATTTGAAAATTAAAGAGTGGGTCCATAGAGGACGTGATTTTGAGTAGTACTTTCTTATATTTTTAATTGTTATTGGTAGATGATTGCTATTTGTCCAAAGTATGTATTGTTATATCTGCTATATAGACAAACATAAAAAAATAAAAAAAAATTATAAACGGGTATCCCAATAGTAATGTCATTTTTGCATATGTACGTATATGTCATCATTTCTTTAATCGTTATCAAATAATACTTTAAATCTACTTAGAGTGTGTATTGCCATTTTGATATAAATGTAAGATTATAATTTAAAAGGTGTTCCAATAGTTATGTAATTTTGAAAATACCTTATATTAAATTTATCCAAAGTATGTATGTGTATATGTATGTATTATTATGCTCGTTGTAAGAAAATAAAATTTTAATTTAAAGGGTAACCCATATATGTACCGAGCGATTTATTTTATATTCTTCTAGTTTATTAACCAAAATATGATATTAAAATTCAATTTGAACATGTGGCACTCATAATCAGTTTATTATGCATTGGCAGGCTGTTGATTAAAATTAACTTGTGTTTTTTTAATTTTCCTTTGAACATTAATTATTCACACTTGTATTTACGTTTCATTGCGCTGCAAAAGTTCGCGATTGATGCAATTATTCATTTGTGAGTAATTTATATAATATTCTTATCTTTTAAATGTAAAATTATATTTTTTCTAAACAAATTTGTTTAGAATTATTTTACACAGGTTTTAAAAAGATAAAAATGTTAAAAGACAGTTTCGTTTGATTACTAAAACAAGAACATGACGTAAAAGTGTTGGCACTAATAAATAAATGTTGTTTATTAATCATACGCCAGAGTGATTTATAAAGCAAGCAAGCAAGCAAGCACTTTTAGTGAATGATGGCACATTTATGTTTGTTGTTACGTTGTGTGAAGCATTTAAAACTATTTTTGTTTAACTTTTATTCAAAATAATTAAGAACAGTTGGCAAATTTTACTGAAATTATAAAACCAAACAATTCAAAGACGCTTTTAAAAGATTGAACACGTTTTAATCGATTTCGGGTAGCAAGTGTTCTTTTTATCAACGTTCTGTTTAGTATTATAAAACACTTTCTAGAATAGGCGAAAACATGAAGTCAGTATTCCCGTCTCAATAATTGAAAATTTTACGAAGTAATCTGCTTTGTCTTTTGATGAAAACCACCGCCTTCCACTGCACAAGACTCTGAAGCATAAACGAGCAGACCTTCACAATGTGGGAGAAATTTGTACAATGGTTATAGGAGCAAAGTCCGGTAATGCTAGTTCGAAAAAATTATCTTACGCAGTTCATATTTATTTAAATGGCTGGGCTTATGAGCCTATCCAAATATTCTTGCGGAGATTTTGGTCAGGTTGATTAAATTAATTAGAAATTGCTGAAATTAAATTCTTGTGACCTCGGCTAGACGACATAAATCTGAGCGACAGGTGATTAAAGGTGGACTGCGTCATCTGCAATTTATTCAAGCAACTGTCCTCTCCAAAGACATGCGATTAAATACTTTAAAAGGATGAAAATAATTGACTTTTTTTTTTTAAATAAAAGTTTTTGTAACCACTGTGCGTAAGCGAAAATTCCGGCTTTGACTTAAGGTAAAAAAAGTATAAACTTCAACTTAAGTCCTCGTTAAAATAAAATTAAATAAAATAATTTTCTGCTACTTAAAATTTCTTAAATTCTTTAAAATATTATCTTAGCAACAGATTAATTTGAAGTTGCCAGCAAAATTTGCCTTTGCTCATTAACAGTCACATCACGTTTTTCAATTTAAAATGTGTTTTCTATGTTTATTCCTTTTGCACAAAATTTAAAAAATAAAAACAAAATAGATATTGCTGTCTAGAGAATAAAAATTCTTGCTGTAAATGTTTTTTGGTCACAATGTGCGACAAATAAGAAAAGATTTTTTTAGAAAATTCAATCTACTAAAAAACAAACAAAAAAACTCACTTAATGACTTACAGGGCAAACAAATTAAGTTGGTTCTTGAACAAGTTTATCTAAAGAACTGGCGAAAAATTTTCAATAATAATATCATGGAAGCTATTGAAAATACTACGCATTTTATAGCAATTTATATTTAGGTATTTTGCAAATAAATTTTTATTACTATTGTTGTTCATTTCTACGTAAAAAATAAGTGTTATTTTGAAAAAATAAAATATATGTTCTTTATTGCTTTATGAGTTATTTAATTCATAAAAGTTGTAGGAATGTAATAAAAAACAAGAAATAAAAATAGTTTTTATAAAGGAGAATACATAAATAGATATAAGTGTTATAAAGTTTTATTTGTAAAAGCTACTTTTGATTCATAAAAAGTTTTATAAATCAAGATTTGTAAACAAGCAAGTTATAAAATGTTTTAATAAAAATATTTTTTCTGATAGGCCTTTAGTTATTAAATACAACAACACAATCGTTTTTTATAGTACTTAATTGTACATTATACGTCACTTAATGTATTACCTCACTTGATATATAACGTCGTGTACTACATTGCGTTACCTATGACAATACATCATTAAATGTGTAAAGTTATTAAACATATTACGCCTTTGTATTCATTACGTCATTTTAAAGATCACGTATATTAAAACATAAAATTTTTGACTAAAACAAAAAGAAAAGTATTTTATTTTGTTAATTTTTCTAATCAAATTAAGAAAATCAACGTATGATTTTATTTAATACATCATATAATACATTACGTCACATAATCTATTACGTTATTCATTACATTAAGTTACTTAACACACTACATTATTTTATGTCTTAGGTTACTAAACACATTAGATCTTTGAATATGTTATGCCTTTGAATTTATTATGCCTTTGAATACAATACGTAATTTTTAAGAAAATGTGTATTAAATTATTAAATTCTTAAGTAAAACAGGAAGGGAATTGTTTTATACCCTGTTCAGACATACGTTTTAATTGCGCAATAAAGGAATTTATGCAATTAAGGCTCTAATTGAATTTAATTTACCATTTAAGAAATTAATTAATAAATTTATCAATTAGTACTTAATTGAGTCATTAATTGGTTAAGTTTCCTCATATAATTCTTTTAAAGTGTGTTTAGTGAAAAAAAATTGTATACAATGTCAAAACTAAATGCCATAAAAATAAAAAATAAAATATTTTCAAATTAAATGAAATGAAAATTTTTTAAAAATTTAATGGATATTCAAACTTAGCGTGCAGTCAGAACTTGATCCTACTGAATGAAAGAGTTCCAATAAAAACAAGTAAACTTTCTTTTAAAGCCGAACTTCTCTTTATTCAAATGTAAAAATTAGGTCTGTTCAATAAATTTCCGGCAGAAACTAGCAACGATAGAGTAAAAAAATTTACAACATTACTATTTCAAATAAAAAAGGAATGAACGCATTTTTGGAAGAAAATAACAAAGTAAAGGCGAAGTGACGATAACAAAAAACAACCATAAAACTAAATATCTAAAACAGAGGTGTTCGATGCTTAAAGCAGTGGTGGCCACTTAACGATTTTTTGCAAAAAGTACTTAAAGGCTGCTGTAGTCTAGCTGGTAAGCACGTTGACTACAAATCTGGCTGACCTGGCTTCAACTATTGCGGCAGTCAAAAAATAAAAATGTTTTTTTCTGTTTAATGGTATAAATACATATTCAGAATAACATTAAAACATGCAGCCTCCTTGGTCGGTACTCCTTCATAGCAAATTCGCCGGCGAAGTAAAATAATTAATAAAATGGCTATATCTATCTCCTTTCACCACCTGTCTTCTATCTCATCTATCCCTTTCCTAAAAGAATGTATTAATACCTGAAGTGCTACTTCTCTTTAAAAAATTTTTCCATTGTACTAAAAATTATTTTATTTTGTAATAATGAAAAATATAATATTTGCATAATTTATACTTAGCCTAACAATTTTACAAAACATTACGGTTATAAAATATTTAATTTGGAAAAGAAAACTTCATAATATCTTTAAAATTATATTTTGTGTGACAAAATTTAACAACTTAAAAGTGTAAGTAAAAAAGGTCAAATAAGTACTTATAAAGGGGTTTGTACTTTGCTTCAATTTTTTATAATATTTACCAACAGTGGCTACAGGTGTCACGCAACCTCGTATTGAAATTCAATTTTCAGCAGGTTGAGACATTACAGCTAAGTGACATTTCAGTCGGCTAAGCATTTACATAGCTTTTCGTATAACAAGAAAAATGATCAGCTGACACATCTACATTTACATTACTACATTTACGGTCGGCTAAATGTACCTTAACAGTAAAAACATTTTCAATTCTAAGCTAACAAAAAAACTGATTCTGAGCATTCTGTCAAGACGTAAAACAAAATATTTTTAAACGCAAACATTGTTTTGTTTGACTTTAATCATACTTTGATTAAAAATATAACATTATGGTTAAATATATTATATTATTTTTAATAAGCAATAAAACTTTGGTTGTGGTTCGAAGTTTTTAAAGTAAAAACCAACCATGTTGCAATATTGTGCACTGTAACCACAAAATTGTTAAACGTTACCAAAAAATGGAGTGAGTGAAAATTTTTTTAAAACAACTTTAATTTGTTATTGGCAACTATACATTGTTACAAAGAACATAATAACGTTATTAAGACCATATCACACCCATGTTATTTCTCTGCGAATACTTCACTGGAAAATCTTAAATCTTTCTACCACCAGGTAACTATTAAGCTTTTATATGTATGTAAAATAGATTTTGAAGTGCTAACTAGTTTTTGAATAAAGGAATGGTAATTTACAAAAATATTTGAATCTAAAACTTTTCATGAGGCACAATCGAATTGTCATAAAAAAGGTAAAATAGTTTGGGCATCAATCTCAGTAGCAAACTGCCATGAAAGACTAATGTTTGGGCAAGTATACTGAGGACAGATACTGATACCTTCTCGTGTAAAGGTGAAATTAACGCAAAAGGCGAGAACTGTGTTTTTTTGACGGTTGGTATTAAGCCAACACATTATTAACGAAGAGATCAGTTTGTCTCATCTTACATCATCGAAAACTGAAATCAAATTGAATGCAATTGGCATTTCGAATTAAAAATCTTAAGAGAAACTAGAGTTTTAAGATTCGATTCCACTTCGTGATAATGTACTTTTTTATACATTTTTTTAAAGAGAACTTTGGACGTTGCCTTTATATTAGAATTTAGCAAAAGAAAAGTTTTCAGACTGAATTTATCATCCTTAAAGCGGAATATTCTGCAATAGAAACAGTTTTTTAGTGATTCCGAGGTTGTATAACATCCCTTATAGTTGTGTATGCTACCTCAAATTTGGTAGCCTTGTTCGCGATTGAGCATGTTTCGACACAGTACTTTAATAGTACCGTGGGTGCATATAGGCTGCTACTAATTGATAATGATAAGATAGGCATCTGCTGTTAAATTCTTTTTTAGGCCTGCGGAAGGAAATGCTTTGAACAACGATTACGAACCTACTCTACTTTAGCCTTGCACCTAAAGTCCAGCGGGTGAAATTTAAAACAACAATATTTCAGGAGTCTTTTTGAATTATCAGCAACTAGTTCGAATGGAACTAGTTTCCTTAAAGAAATCAGTGAAAATGAAACCTTTCACTAAAAATGTAAACTCTTATTCCTTAAAACTATATAAATGTTTCAACAAAATTAAATTAGTTAATTTAATTTCTATGGAAAAATATATTGAAGAAAACGTTAAGAGAGATCACTAAAGCCAGATAAAAAGTAGTAAACTACAATTAAGTCTTTCAATATTATTTCTGCATTTAATTTTTATATTAAAAGTCTATTTGTTTTAAAATTTTAAATTTACGCTAATCCAAACATAATTTAGAATAAATTATATGCATTGCAGATTCGTTTGCTCCCACACAAAAAGCAATAAAAAGGCAAACCACTTTTCTATTTATTTAAAGCTTCAATTTTGCTTCTTTTTTAGAAAAATCTTCTTAACGTTGACCTTAAGAGGAAGAAAAATGAGAAAATGGCAACAACATTTGTATGAAGAAATAATGACTATTTATTGGTTTCAGTGGGAGTTTATACGAGTAACAGACTTGGTTTTAATTTACAAGAAAAAACAAAAATGGAAAAAAATCAATTATTGTAAACCAATATGAAAATAATTTTGTAATTTTTATATATTATTTTACTTGTTTTTAATAGCTTCTTAAATTTATTTTCTTTTTATAAAGAATTTGAAATAACAATCCTTTGGCTTTTCTTTAATATTAAATTTGGCATAGAATAACATAAAAATCTAACAGTTTTATTCGAAATTTATTTAATACAGTGTGCTATAATTGTTTTAATTATTAGGATTGAAAAATTAATAAATAACATTAAATGAATTTAGTTTTAATTAAACTAAATGTATCAGAGTATATATCTGGTGCTTGAGATATTATGTTTTATACTTAATATTTTAGTATCTCAACGTAATCGGATGATCTTATTATTTTTACATGCAGGGTGTCCGCCGGGAATTTATACTTTTTTCTTTGTTTCCATTGTAATCCTGGCTGTATGCAATGTGGCACCCTCTTATTGATACCACATGTTAATCAAACCCAAAGCATGCAGTTGTGGCGTTAAAAAGTTTGTAATCATATTACGATAGCGCTTACCATATCGCTACCGCTACGCCGTATTTATTTGTAAAGAAGTAAGGTCCAATATTTCCTCATGACCAAATTGCACACCGGACTGTCCCTTTTAATGGATGCAAAGGTGACTGATGACTAATTTAGGGGTTTCCATTGCCGCGAACCGACTATTCGGTTTATACACATATTTATCCAAATGAAAAAGTGCCTCTTCACTCATTATGTTTTTTTTTTAAAGAAAATCGGGGTTATCATGGGCAAACTGTAACATTCTATTGATATATGTACGAAGGCGTAAATGAGCTTGCGGAAGAAGCTCTTTTGTCAACTGAATCTTAAATGGAAACAAATGCTAAACCCTTATGCAAAATTGTGGCCAAAGTTGTTCTTTGAAGACCAAGCTTCTGAGAACGGCGTCAAATTGAGGTCTATGGACTGTTTTGAACACTTTCATGAGCACCATTAATTTTTTCAGCCGACATTACAGACCGCTGTGATCTATGCTTGTGGCTATCAGCTACGGACCCTCTTTCTTCAAAATCATTTACTACACGATAAATAGTCCGTTCTGTTGGTACGTTGTTTTTCCCAAAAATTTCACGTAACTTTCTCATTGTCACAGTAATCGATGATTGATTTTAATAAAATGTTTTAACGATTAAATCAAATTGGTTTATTGTATATTTTTCTATAATAAATTTGACACGTGCCTACTTCACGACTGCCAAATATTAACTGTCAAGACTAATGTTAGCCAAAATGGCGGCAAAAGAAAGTAGTATACCTTCCCAGTAGACGCCCTGTATAAAAGCTTCGTTAGAACATAGATCCTTATAAATGAAGGTGGTTTCAGATTATTTTAAACTCTTGACGTCTATATAGTACAGTTAGAGATTTTACAAATTAAAAAAAAAAACTAATAATAGTAAATAATTAAATAAAATAATAAAAAAGATCTGAATACTGTTTACTGTATATTTAGAATGCACTACATGTATTTGTTTGTTTGGTTATTTGTCGGACAGGTGATGCTGCCTGTACTAGTTAACTGATCTCCCTTAAATTTCCGCAGTTGGTTGCTAGGGATCAGGTCTGTAAAAATAGTTCATACATATATTTTTTCTATATTGCAAGTGAGCGTGGCCATACAAAGTAAATATTTCATACAGTGTAATTTGGACCCTAAGTATTTTTAGCCTTGAAATTTTGTACAACTCAATACCTTTTTATATTTTTTTCATGTTCATAGTGCAAGATGGGGACAGTGGAAATGCTATCTACCATACAAACTGAAAAATTATTAATACTTTCCTTGAAAGCTCTTAATAATTTAGTTACTAGTTAATAGTTTAGTTAGTCCGCACACACACAAGATAATAAATTCCAAAAATTTTAAATACTAATTCAATTACTTTGATATAAAGAAATAAAAGAATATTGCATTCGTTGCCAATTAGATACATTTATTAAAGTATCAAGTCGTTCAACAAATCATTTTATAAAATATAATTAAATATATTAAAAAAAAACTTATTTATTTATTCTTTACAAATATATTATTCTTTCTTTCCAATATTTCTTTCTTTGTAACTCTTAAATAAACTCATATAAAAAAACTTCCTGCATTTATTGCGTTTTAAGGGTTTATTTCTCCTAAAACAAACTGCTCAATTTAACGTCTATAAATTTTTTGCACTTACACTCTTAATTAAAATCAATTGCAGTTGCTTAAATTTTTTTTTCTCTCCAACAGCTCGTGTTTATCTTTAGAAATTGTTATAACAATCTCAGTTTAAAAATTTTCACACTTCAATTATTTTAAAAATTCTTTTTTTTAACATTGAAGGATGAAATGGTATAATTGATTTGGGAAAATAAAGAAAGAAATTAAAGAGATTTGCAATATATTTAATTACCAGTAGAACTCTAAATAATAATGAAGTGTAGAAATGGTGTTTATTATATGAATAAAAAGGTGATATTTTTAATTTTTAAATAGAAAATAATTTCATTAAAATAGAAGAATGTAAATAAAAACTTTATTTTTTTGAAATTTAAAATTATAACATTTTTGACAAGCAAACTTAAACTGAATTCTCTGATTGCTTTCGAATAACTAATTTCACTAGAATTATGAATAATTCTTGCGAAAAAATTCGCTTTTAATTTATACTTGAGCTTGTAATAGACTTAGCAGTCAGGTTCTGTATAAATTGCAACTGTCGCTCTATGACATTTCAATAGTTTGACCATATACATCAAATTACATCAACTATTGTGACACCCTTTAATTTATAATTTAAAATATTTATTATACTAAACAAAGTAGTGGACATTCTGTGTAATTTTCAAGTGCTTGTATATAAAGGTTTAAAAGAAACGGCCATATAGTTCAAACTACATCAACTACTGGGACACCCCTTTATTTTTAAATCAAAATTTTATACTTGTTATAGCGCAGTTAGCAGAACAGGTTCTTGGTAAATTTCAACAGTTTGTCTATGCGAACAAATACTTCAAATTAAATAATTTTTGGGCCACCCTTTAATTTATAATTTTGAATATTAATACTTGTTACTATAACCGTCAGAGTTATCGACATTTTGACCAATTTGCAAGCGTTTGTCTATAAGGGTTCAATAGATAGGCCCATAAAGGTCAATTTAAGTTATCTATAAGGACGCTCTTTAAGTTATCTATAAGGAAACCCTTTATATTTGCATTATGTGGTGGCTGTTACGGTTCATAATACGCCTATAAAACGCGTATGTTGTATTGGGACACCCGTTAATTTTAAAGGATATGACTCGTTTTTAAAACGGGACCAATAAATAAAAAAATATTAAATCGATTCAGAGTTATGGAGGCACAAACAAAGCAACATTCACATGAATTGAAAACCCACTCCTTTTTTTAAAGTCGATTAAATGTAAATATATGCAAAGGGTAAAATTGTAATTGTAATTTTTTGTAACATCTAAAGCACTAAATGTATGGTCACACTAGGACATTATTTGACAAAATATAAAATATTGAAGATCTATCGTGTTTTGTCGAGAATAATGTATTTGGAACGAACAAAATTTTTTTTTTTAATTTAACGCTTGTGGTTCAAATATTATTTTATCGCCAATAAAATGAAATGTATTTCATTTTAGATTATTTTATCCTTCACTACAAATTTCTATTCTATTCTAGATATTCTATTACTGACTCCATAAAGTATATATATCTTGACTTCTTACCTATAGCGAAGTCGATTGAATGATGTCCGTCTGCCATCTGTCCGTCAGTGTTAGTGTTGAAATCAAATTTACCGCAGCACTAGATCAACTAAAAAAAAAATTAATTACGCCAACTAATCAGTCATAGTGTCAAAAGAGGTGCTATTGGAACTCTGCATGATCGGTCCGTGTCCATCGAGGCAGCGAGCAAAAAGCCTCTAATTTTTGCAAACCATTTGGAACAACAACGGAACTACAATCAAAAAATTAAACATATGAAGCGATAGAGAATTAAAAAATAAGAAAAAAACATCAGGTGCAAAAATTGGCGCTCGCCCATATTTTCCAAATTACGGGGGTTTGAAATTTTTAAATTTTTTAAATGTAAATATGGGTGTCATTTAAGAGCTTTTAAAGGGATCTTTTAAAAAATAATAATTTTTTTAAAAAATGTTTAACTTGTTAAGAGCCGTTGACATTTTTATGTATTTTTTTCTTATTTTTTAATTCTCTGTTATTTCAATATTTCTTTTTTTTAATTTTTATTAAATTATTGTTTGAACTTTGAATATTATAAATAAATAGAAATTATTTTGGCTTAAGTTTATTTATTTTTAATTTATAAAAATCTTTTTAAGAAAGAAAATTTATTTTTACAAATTTATGCGGACGTTTTCCAAAGAAAACAAGAAAAATTAGATGCTAGTAGAATGAAGTGCTGCATTTTCTGAACCGCTACGACCTTCATCAGCATTCTTCGCATCTATCTACCTTAGTTGTGTATTTTTATAAACATCATCTATTGAACCAACTAACTTTCTAAATAAGAATACGAGAATATTTCTTTTTTTTATTGGAGTTATTTCGCTAAACTAGATTTGCATATGTGGTGAAGGGTGTAAAAGATTCGGCAAAGCCGAACATAGAAATCTTACTTCTTATTTTCGTAGTTAAACTGGATTGAGGTTGCTTTAACTGTCAGTTCGTAGACCCCTATTTGAACTTGATAACTCCGCAGGCGTCTTCTATCATTAAATGCTTATCACAGAGTCTGCTAAAGGAACTGACGTATCTAGTCCTTTAGAAACAAATTCGTTTTTGCCATACTGATTCCTTTCCACTGCTATTTATAAAAAAGTAACCCATCCACATCGTTTGTTTTGGGTGTTCTTTAAATTTGCTCCCCTATAAATTAAATATTTCCATTTATTAGCCACTTTATATTAAACGAAGCTCCCAATAGTTTGTTAAGTATCAGAAATTTTATTAATCTAATTTTTAACTTTTGAAACGGTGCAATTTAAGTTTCTTCAAGAGCAATTTTCGTTACTTAAAGTCATTTTAATTACCACAAGTATTACCCTCAAACCTTTAGAAAAAGTGTTAACGTCTTCCTTGTTTTAAACTCTTAAATATAATTTGGTAAAGTATTCTTTTAATTACTAACGTTTCACATTTAAAGTACCAGGAAAGTAGTTTTGCTATTAAAGCATTTCAGCGAAAAAAAGGAAAGTAATGAAATTTATAAAGCATTTGAAACTGCTAAATAGAATGGAATAGTGGTTGCTCATGAAGTGCGATGTATTTTCAAGAAATTTATTTTAAAATCATGGTCATTACAAAAAATAAATTAAATTTAATAAAATAAAAAGAAACTTGGCTTAAGAAGCGAACCAAATCCAAAAACAGTAAAAATGTTAGAGCAATAGTCAAGCATAAGTTGCTGGACGTATTTTCTAAAATGACATAAAAAGTGAACGATATATATTTTTAGGTCAAGTGAACACTTCGCTAAGTTTTATCAGTTACCATTTTTTAAATTAAGAAAACCCTGTGATAAAGTTCAAAGAGACTCTTCCTTTTAAACGTGAAGGCCACACATATAAAATCTTAACAAAACTAATATCACTAAAGCATTTTATAACAAAAATTAATAAGAAAATAAACTAAAATGAAACAGACTGTCATCATAGGTGGCAGAATTTGACTTATATTTTTTTAAATCGTTAAGACAAACAATTGAAATTTACAATGAATGTTTATTTCTATGTCCGATATAACAACAAACGTCTTCATTATTTACATATTTATCCATTAGCAGTAGTGATAAAATTTTTTGATTAAGTGTATTAATTTACAAAAGAATTGTTTCACAAACGTAAATATGTTTAATATTTTATAACAAGAAATTGCAATATTAGGTGTCAAGCAAATAAATCAAAAAAGAATCTTCATTTTGGGGAAAAATTCTTTAAATCTTATTCTGATTTAAACATCTTTAAAACTAGGGTATATTCTTCATTTTGGCATCGCTGGTGTATACAATTTATTTTTTTATCTTTTGATTTACTTAATATTTCCGAAATTTATATGTTATTTCCCAGCCAAAAAAAAAAAAAAATAAATAATAATAATAATAAAGGAGTTCAAAAATAATGGGTATTTTCATTGCTTCTCTAGCATATACTTTCAATAGCCGTCCCAATAAAAATTTAAAAATTTCGTTCCATTTTATTACAACAAATAAATGTTAACGAAAACTATTTTTTATTATTTCAAATTCACATTTTTCGGTTTCCTTTAGTTTAGGTTATTAATTATAGCCAGATCTAACAAAATTTATCCCTGCAACGTTAGAGAAAAAAATGGAATAATAGGTTTTTATTTAAATCTATAAAACGACCAATAAAGACCTTTAAGGACCAATATAGGTAAAACTATATAACCAAAAATAAAAGAAAACTATTAAAGTTAATAATATGTACGAGTTGCTTGAATTTAATCCAGATTTACACTATGCAATATTTTGAGGCATTTTTTCTCAATTTTCTATTTAAGTTACAGCGTTATGCGTTATCTAAAAGTTGAACATTAGCAACAGTAACATCCTCTCAAAACTCAAGCAATAGCATATTGCTTACTCCTCCTGCTTCACACACAAACAAAAATTTCATGCTAGTTTCATGAAAAATTACATAGTTTAAATGACGTATTAGTTTAAAAATGAAAAAAAAAAAAAAAAAAAAATAATAATAAAACGTATACTTATCATCGAATTTTCTTTGGTTTATAAGCATTCATTTAAGTGCCAAGCCATTTTGTTAATGTGAATACATGCTCGCCAATAACAAGCTAATCATGGATTTTCCCCTTAACTGAACCAGTTTAATTTAGATACAACGGATGCATGTCTTTTGCATGTCTTATTTTTTTTGCTGAGTTATTTTTAAAATAAAATAAAAATCTATTTTGAAAAACAAAATCATTTATTTATTTCTATAAATAAAAACTAATACAAATGTACTTTAAAGCGTAGAAGTTATAAATAAAAGTAAAAATTATGATAAATAGTCTTATTCAATGCTTTATATATGTCAAATATTTAAAATATTTAAAAACTTTGTTATTTTTTTGCTTAAATTTGAAAAATATACTGATCTATTTTTCCTAAGTGTTTGCATGAACATTCATTAATTTTATTTACAATGCTTGTACGACATTTCTAATTTTGGCAAGTCTGTTCTTTATTAGAGGATATAAATAAGTCAACTAAAAAAAAGGCAAAATGCAGAAAATTAGTATAAATTCAATTTAAGTTGGGTTTTTCAACTGTCTGAATTTAATTTTTTTATAAATCAAACAACAACGACATTAAGATTTTTGATTAGATGAAACCCCTTTTTTTAATAGCAAAATAGTAAAAAACGTATTTCTAGTTAAAAATGAAAAATGTGATATTTTTAATATTTATTTTTTTTAGAAATTTTGAATTAAATAAAAATAAAGAAATTTACTTCGTGGGTCGGTCTTCTTATATAAAATGATGACCTTAAAAATAAATTTGTAAATTTTTACAGTGATTAGAAATAGATTGTAGAGTGGATCTTTTAAATACCATAACTGATAATTAGAGTCACTTAACGCATACTGCAATTTACTATAATTAAGATAAAATTCATTAGTAAAAAATACAATCTTAAAATGTATAATTTATTTATACATTTCTATCACAAAAAATAAAAAAAATTTTGCTATAAGACTTTGCACATCGTTGGACTATTCTTCATTGTAAATTACGTTACCAATTAATCTACATATCTTTTATATAATTCTTGCAAAAAAAAAACTGGCTTCAAAACAGGAGGCTTATTCTGAATTGCGATGCGAAAATTAATGCGATGCGCAAATGAAATGTGATGCGAAAGGAAACTGATATTCTGTTAGACTTTCGCAATAACATTCGCAATTTATTTCAAATCGTGGCAACACTGCAAAAAAATATCTCGTAGCCAACAAACGTCAAATTAAAAATAAATAAATTTTTTGGGTTTTTGGCTGTGAAAATTGTTTATAAAATTTATTTAGGAAAAGACAAAAAAATAATAAAAATGGATTCTGTGGCAGTGTGGTTTGAAGATGAAGAAGGCTTTGAGCAAAATGAAAGAATACGGATAAGATTTCTTAGAAGCAATAGTTGCGCGGAAGGAAATGCGTCGAGTAATCCATTTACGTTAAGTTTATCAATTTAACCACTTGCTCTTCTAAGGAAGATAGTGGATTATATCTTGATAGGTCACCGGTAATGTCGGTTTTATTCCGTTTAAACTTCTGTTTGGTGTGTACTTAAAAATCGGCCAAAACTTATTAAAGTTGAAGTCAAATATTTTTGAACTGGTTTATATTTTTAATACTTTTTTCCATTCTGCAGCTTCTCTAATATGTGGTAAATTGATATTTAAATCTTTATAACGTTTGCTACAAAGTATTTGCCGATTGCCGTACATTTGGTGTTTTCAAAAGGCCTTTTGCCAACTGGCTGTGCTTATTTATAAATTCTATCTTTATTTCAAATTGACGTCTTTTGGTGATCTTATTGCTTGCAACCCTAAATTAAATAATAAATATAAAAATAAATAAAATGTTATCTTTCACTTACATGTTTGTACTTTGCGAATGCTACTTTGTTGTCGAATAACTTTTGCGAATTTAAAATTTGTTTTCGCAATTTAGAATACCGACCTACCAACTTTTTGCATTTGAATTGACTTAAAAAAAGGACTTTGCGAATACCTCAATACAGAATAGCGAATTTTCGCATTTATGTATTTTTGCATCGCATTGATTTTCGAATCGCAATTCAGAATATGCCTCCAGATTTCATCTGTTTGTCTATAACAGTTCAAAAGAACATACATACATTAAATTAAACTAACTACACCAAACTTTATGCTTGTAATAGCCGACTAAGCACTACAACTCCTTGTTAATTTCTGTCTAACCCTGTTTAACATTTTGGTAATATACATTAATTTGCAGCAACAATATGGGCACCCTTTAGTTTCCAATTTAAAATTTAATACTTGCTGTTATAGTAGACATAGCAATTAGGTTCTTTAGAAATTTCAAACGTCTGTATATAACGGTTCAACAGTTTCGTCATTTACATCAAATTAAATCAACTATTATAACTTCCTTTAACATATAATTTAAAATATTTATACTTCTTCTTATACCAAAAAATGTAGTGCACATTCTGTCTAATTTTCAAGAGTTTGTATAAAACGGTTAAAAAGATACGGCAATATATAATTCTAATAACATTAATTTTGGGAACACCCTTTAATTTCTAAATTCAAATTATAAACTTGTTGTTTTAGCGGACTTGTAATATAGGTCTCTTGTAAGTTTCTATGACCGTTTAAAAGTTTGGCCACATTGATAAAACTCCATCAACTACTGGAACACCCTTTAATTTCTAAATTCAAATTATAAACTTTTTGTTATAGCGGAGTTGGTAATACAAGTTCGTTGCAAATTTCAAGAGTGTCTCTGCAACTGTTCAAAAGTATTGCCAAATACACCAAAATATATGAATATTGTGGCACCCTTTAATTTTAAATATTAATAATTATTACTATAACATTCATAGCAATCGACATTATGTCCAATTGACAAGCGTTTGAATAAAACCGTTAAAATATAGGGTAATATAGATCAATTTATAACACCTATTGGGGCACCCTTTAATTTTTAGATTTATTTTTGTATTACCTTTTGCCATAGGGAGTTATAGTGATACGCAATTATTTTTTAATTTTAAAGTAGTGCCGTTTACGGTTCATAATACACGTAAAAAATATGTTGTATGGGGACACCTTTTAATTTTGCAGATTATGAATCTCATATATAAAATAACATCAACTATTGGGATACCCTTTCCAAATCTAAATTTTATACTTGTTGTTATAGCGGAGTTATTGAATTTTATGCGTCTGTCTACAACTGTTCTAAAGTATGGACAGATACTGGAAACAGATGTATAGCATCTGCATAGTGAAGTACTTAAAATATTCTGCTCAATTTTATTTTTTTGTATGTCATGTGAGACTTTATTAAACTAATTTAATCTTGCGACTTTTTTATATTGTTGCGACTTGCCTTTGCCAGCTTACCTAGAAAAACAAATTCACAACAATGCATGAAAAAAATTTTATTCTTAAGATTTACGTTGACTCCACTATGACGTAATGCTACCTCTTTTGCATTCTGGCACTAAGACAATCACCTTGGACTGTCCTTATTTTGTTTGCTTAAAATAAATCTGTCATTCAAGAATTTATGCGGAGGCTGTTAGGACACCATATTTAGAGTTAAACGCAGATTAGTAGTCCCTATAAAGGGATTTCCTCATTTCAAGCAAAATTTTAAAAAATTTTATTAAAAAATATTTTATTTAAAGATAAATATCAAACCCAAAGATTTGTAAATATATTGTATGATATGTACGTATGTCTGTATGAAAAAATAATTTTTTTTTTGTAAACAATTCATGTGTGGACTTTTTGTTTGTTTAAATATTTGAAGCAATATTTGGGTTTATTTATAAAAACCGTAATCGATTCGATTATTTATGCATTGCGTGTCAAAATATAAAATCAAATTCACACCATATAAACATTCACACACATACTCACCCACATGTTTAAACATTTAAGACTGAGTGGAATTTATGTTAACAGTGTAAATTAGTCTGGAGTTAAGCTTTAACAATTTACGTGTTGTATCCTTGAACGTTCAAATAAAAACAAAAAAAAAAAAAAAAATAATTTATATAAAGAAGCAACACAAAGCAGCAATGAAAGAACATTTTAAATTATTATTAAATCAAGTCAATAATGTTTGTGGCATGAAGCTCTGCTACTTAACTTTGGTTAACTTTTTTATTCTCACATAAATATCTACGCTCATTCCTTTCTAATGTTTTGTTTGTCTTTTGGTTTTATTTTCTATTTTTTTCCCCTGCCAACAAAAATACTCATGTGCGTATTATTCAGGGTCAAAAGTTTTTGTTTCCCTCGATTTAATTTTCTTTATGTTATTGATTGGTAAAGAATCTTTTAAAAATGATTTATTATATGAAATTTGATGTTATTTTTAGAAAAGTTTTTAGGCAGTTATGAATCATAAATGATTTTTAAAATTGATTGTAATTCTTATGCTAGTGATAATGAGAAATCAAAACCTTTAGGATGTAAAAGTAGTCCTGGTTGCAAACTCTGCTGACTAAAAATTTGAGAGGAAGACAAAAACTATGGGGACAAATTATGTCTGTTTATACACCTACACAGGCAAAAATAATTTAAGAACGTAAAACAAAACCAAAGACTTAGACAAGAATCGAATGGCATATTACAGTATTAAAATGAGGACGAAGAGATAAATCTTCGAGTGTAAACAGTCTTTGCCTTACCAACCACATTATCAAAGATGTTTCGGCCATTTTTGCCGTCGCAGCAAATAGTGTCACTTTATGGATGCATTTGTATTTTTATAAATTACGGAGACATAATACGTTTTAGAGAGTTTTTTAGTAATTGGAAATTATGTCACGCTATTTGATATCGATCAAGTGTACTCTTTGCTTCAATAGATTGTTTAATCGACATCCAATATCATAACTTGTCATCCAGATTTAATTTGATATTATTATCTAAAAGGCCTGTATACTAAAAATCCCAACTTTATTCAGTGTTCCTCAATGATTTATTTATTTCCTACAACGCTGAAATTTGCAAAAGTCAACAAAAGAAATAAAAAAGTGAAGGCTAATATTGTAAACCTTCAAACAGTCAACAGGTAACTTACGCCATGTTCCCAAGTTTACCAAAAAATCAGAAAACAGAAAGCGGCATTCAGGTTAGTCGCCATGAAACAACAAATAGAAACACTAGTAAAATCGATTAACAATTTTACCACCACCATCTGCAGCATGATGCTGAAAATGCTGTTGCAAGCACTCAAAGGCTTAAGAGAACAAAAATTGAACACGAATACTGCCTTGTGAATCAACAAGTCGACATAATGCTGATTGCTGAGATTTATTTAGCACAAAGAAGATCATTTAAAATAAATGGGTATATTTAATAATTGATACGGATGATCACCGTAGGTCATGTAGGGGATATTTTAAACACTTATTATTGTTCTTTAAAGTGTCTTTCAAGTGGTTTAAAAAGAATTTGCTAGTACCTTAGTAAATTTAAATTATATAAGCAAGAAAGAAAAAAAAAAAAAATACTAACTTTTTAGGATAATCCTAGAAATGCAATTAAGGCGTTAGCTTTTATGTTGATACTTTGTTTCGCAACTTTGTATACGAGCATGATTTAAATACGTACAACTGTAAACAAATTTCATCGCCTTATTCCGCTCAAAATTTTCAATATCTGAGGGAGAATACTGCGACTTTTACGAATTAAAAGGACACAGGTTTTCATTGGCTGGTGATTACATTGCTAAATAAAAATTTGGAGGACACGACTTACCACTCTGAAAGGTCATGTCTTATTAGACAGTATTTCAAAAATCTGGTTGAACGTGAATTCAAGTGGGCATAAAGCTAAATGGCAACCCAAAGAGATCTAACATCAACAGATATAAAAAGATGCTGAACGTCTCTTAGTTAAAAAATGCAGCTAGAAGTCAATGGCAGTATTAAATAGATTATCCAAAAGAGTACACGAAGCGGCTTAGAGAACATAGAAGTACAGCATCTCTTAAACAAATTGGTCCTTAATTAATGTAGTTTTAAGGCGGGCAATAATATTTTAATGTTATTAACATTTTTTGTTTAACATTTTACATTTAACATTTTATATTGAACATTTTTCATTTAACATATTTTTTAACATATTTCATTTAACATTTACATTATCCTGTACATTCATTTTATTACATTCTCATTTTTAAGAGAATAGTTTGTACATCTCTTACATCCACTTTTAAATAGAAGAAGAATTTGATTAAGGCAAACATAAATTTAAAACCGGCATAATAATGCACATAAAGAGCCAAAAACTTTTTCCTTTAATAAATGCCTTGACATTATATTGCAAATTTTTTTGTGTATTATTTTTTTTCTGAAAATTAGTTTAAAAAATTCTAATAAATTTTCGATAGTGTTTTGTTCTTATAATTTCCTTTGGCGTTTTCTTGTGACTTGTAAGATTCTCACAAAGACTTTGCAGTACAGCAGTAGCAGCAGCAGAGTCTAATTGATATAGTAGTTAAACTACACGGTAATAATTTTTCACTTTCTTAGGGATGTATTACAACCTTTGTTTTAATCCACCGGTTTTTTTTGCTACAGTATGCATATTAATAAAGGAATTATTTATACAAAAATTTCAACGAGCTACCTGTAACAGTTGGCAAGTAACACGATGATAAATATTTACTTTCTTCGGCTAGAGTCACGCCTACCGGAAATATAAAAAACTTAAGTACTTTAATTTATCAACTCCATATTTGATAACAACCTGCAAATATTTCAGGAAGATCGGTCCACTGCTATATACAGCTGTATCTTTCCGACACACAAACAAACTAGCACTTTTTGTGCTTTAAATTATTACATAGATTCTTCTAAGAGTTGTACTGTTTTTGACAAAAGGTTAATAAGGCTGTTTTCTTATTACGTTTTAGAACTGATCAATATCTTAGTACTATATAGGGGACTTTGCAGTAGCAGAAAAATTTTAATAATTGTTTTTTATTCTCAGTACAATTTAATTTTTATTACCGGTAAATTTTTGAAGATTACTGAAAAGTTTTTAAAACACTTTTGCTGATACTTCAAGTCGATTTTAATTCCCAGTTGATTTTTGATAATAACTAAACAAAATATCTGTAAATTTAAATAAAATTTCATTTGCATTATCAGTAAAAAAACTTTCCGTTTATCAATCAGTGTACGTTAACAAATATTCACTGGTAGTCCAAACTAAGTTCCTCTATTAATAAAAATGTATTGGTGGCTTCAATTTATAATGGTGATGAATAAAAAGTACCCAAAATAAATCTACAAAACGATTTACAGAGAGAACAGTGAAGAAATACTTTGGCTGGTGTGTGGATTTCGTCTAACCAAATTAATATAGATATGAATAATTCTCGTATTCTTATTCACAAAGTTTGTTGGTTAAATAGATGATGTTTACAATGTAAACAACGTGCGGTAATTAGACGCCAAAGAATGCTGTAGAAGGATGTAGCGATTTAGAAAATGCAGCATTACATTCCAAAATCTAAAATTTCTTGTTTTCTGAAGAACACATCCACATAAATTTGTAAAATAATTTTTGTTTCTAAAAAAAATGTTTTCAGGAATTAAACAAGAAACTTAAGCAAAAATCAATTTCAATTCATTTATAAGTACCCAAATATACTCATACGGACAAAAGAATTAAGGTAAAATTGCAAATAGTTAAATTATATTCTTATAAAAATTAAAGTATTTTTTACCACAATCCAAAAAAAATTTTTTTTTATAAAATTTAAACTTCTTTAGAATTTTCGCCTTTTTTGCTTATTAAAAGAACTGAGCATAATTTATAATTGAATATTCGATAAGATTTAAAGAACAAATTATAATTTTAGTATTAAATTTAGATATTTAATGGGTTAATTTGGTAATGAATAAATTGTGGGTCTCAAATTCAAGTTCAATGCAAAAGTTAAACGAAACCAAGAGAATGAGCAAAAAGTAGGAGAGAGAGAGAGAGAGAGAGAGAGAAAAAAAATATTAAACAAAACAAAAGAATATAACTAAAATGTTTTGGCACGTGACATAAAATGTTCAAACAACAACCTACCTCAATAAAAAAAGTAAAAAAAGCAAGTCAAAATAAATGTTATTAGCATCCTTAAGTTATTCTAACATGATGTTATTTAACATACAGTGGTCTACCAATCTGTTTACACTTATTTCTTCTGTTAAGCACATATTCACCATAATTTTGTTATTTGTAGCAATCGATGTTAGGCGGCAAAAATCAGATTGTTTTTATATTTCAACTAAAACAGACGTTTAATACGGTTGAATTTGTATAGTGAAAATAATATTAAAATAATATAAACATAAATAAAAATTAATAATTTATAAGCGTTTTTAAAAAGGAAAAAAAAATTACTTTAAAATAAATTAATGCAATTTTTGTGTTTACAATATAGTTGTGTAAATTTTGCACAAAATATAATCAACGAATAAAATTTTCAAAATATTTTCTTTTAAATATCAAAAAAAAAAAAAAAAATAATAATAATAATTTATAAGAAGGAATGTTTATAAAAATGTATTTTCCAAATAATGGCAGGGTGTAAAATGAAATTTATGTTGTTGGAATTAAAAACTAAAAATTTTGTATATAGATTATTATCATTGTAATGATTGACGATGTTTGTTGTATTTGATATTTATATCTGACAACAATTTTTATTAGAATTAAAGCAAAAGCTTAAAATTAAAAAAAAAAATAATAATAATAATAAAAAATAAATTATTAAGAAATTCTGAAAAATAAAGTGAAATACTTCTAAAATTAATAATTTCATTATTTATAATGTACGAAAAAACTACTCAAAAATTATTTTTTTAAAACTTAAAAATTTGTAGAATTAAAATATAAACATACGATTACAAAAAACTTGTTATATTAAAAGTTGTGTATAATTAAAACTGGATTGTTATTACTTGAAAGCAACGAACGTAAGTTTTACTACAAGTTTTTACTGGTTTTATAATGAAGTATTGTTATTTTTGAAAAAAAATTCTATGTAAAGGTTAGGTTTATGCCGCATCCGTTTAAGATTTAGGACACATAAGTTTATAGCGGCCATAAAGCCCTGCTTAACTAATATATATTATTGAGCTTAGGAAAGTGCAGACAACTCTTGCTAATACTAAATATATTATAAATTAATTACACATAGAGTAAAAATATGATTGAAGTGTCTATGGTTAATATAAATGGTTTTTCAATTATCTCCGAATTTACTCTATGAATTAAAAAATAAAATAAACAAAGCTATAGTATATAATGCAGGTCGTAGAAATGCTCTAAAATTCGACCCGAACAACGCCGAAAAAAATAATATAGTTTTATGGTATTATTAATAATAATAAAAACAAGTAAAAGTGCTATATTAGACTGTGCCTAATCTTATATACCCCTCAACATCTATGTAAATCTATTGGGGTGACAGAGGATTAAAAATTAAAAAAAATTTTTGCACATAAAAATGATATCGGCTCTTAATGGGTTAAGCATTTTTAAAATAATTTCGTTTTTTCTTAAATATTACTTTAAATGCTTTAAAATGATACCCATATTGATATTTTAAAAAATTTGATAATTTCAGAGCCCCGTAACTCGGCAAATATTCAAATAAACAGATTTAAATGAAATTAATTGGTATTTTTGCATAAAAAATAGTATATACAGCGGAGAAAGAAAAATTGAATCATTGTTGGTTATTGTTATTTTTGCTTATCTTTGATTTTTGTCTTTGCTTTGTTGTTTGGACAAAAATCTTTAGTTTTTTTTGTTAATGTTTGTAAGAAGTTTCCTGAAGAGTTAAATAATCAATATCGGTAATTAATATAATCGGGTTAATTAAATAAAAGAATAGCACAAAATTTTATTTATGAAAATTAAGTATTTTATTTGTTTGTCTAAAAAATAGTTAAAAATTAAATAAGGTTTTTATAGCTCAGACTCGTTAAATAGTTTTCTAAAGTTAAAGAAAGTGGGTAAAACTTAACGTATTTACTTAAAAAAAAAAAATAACAAAATCAAATAAAATAATAATAAAAATATTAAATAAAAACAGATAAGTAAAATAAAAAATAGATAATTTTAGGAGCTGCGTGTCTCCTACAAAAAAAGATAAATAAATAATAAATATCTTTGATACCATATTTAAGTTTTCAAGAAACAAATAAATTTCTTGCAATGCCTTTACCAGACAATTGAAGCAGCAGTTAAATGGTAAATTATTTAAAAAAAAAACGTAGTGATAGTGGTTGCCAGCGAAATTAAAAAATAGAAAATGTGTTTTTTTGTCATTTAATTAAGAAGCTAAGTTTCCGTTTAATATATTAAATATTAAAATCAAAAATAACTAATTTAACAATTTATTTTTTTCAATTTAACTAAAGTTTTATGATATTTACCGAGTCTAAAGTAATGGTATGAAAATAGACAGAACGAAGCAATTTCTTTAATATTTATCACTTTTCAAACCACATTTTTTTAGTGTAAAACATCAATAGAATTAACCCAAAAAATTTGTAAGTTGTAAAATAAGCGACTTTTTAACAATTATACGCTTTACTTTACCGTTTTTATATTCTGTATTTTCTTAATAAAATCAATTTATTTATTAGACACTTATGGTCTAATTCATAAAAAGTTCCTATTTTAGGTTTAAAGTTTAAAATAGTTATTGACCACTTTTCGGGTAATAAAAAATTTTTTTAAATTTGTATTTAAAAACATGCAATAACAGCTAATGTACACTTAAAGCAATCTTACATTATTACCTGGCAATTCTATTATCATGTTATACTTGTGCTTTAGAATCCAATTTTCAATTAAAACCTGGTACTCTGTTCAAATTTGTGAAAATTGTTGTGCAACATTAATTATTTCATTTGGAAAATTTGACATTTAAAATGTGGTGCCTATCTCGAGGTTTAGAAGAATTTAACGTTTTATTGTTTTCACGTGTACTACATTGTTTTACAAATATAAACAAAGGACATATCATCAGCTCTTGTTTCAAAAATTCCGCATGAAATAATGCCTACTTGCTTTATTTCTCAACTTTGATAAAATGTTGCCAGAAACATTTCATATGTTTTTCGACAGTAAAAACAGAGTACAACTACTGCAACATTTTTTCATGACTTTTTCATACAAATTTGTTATATATGTAGTTTGACAACATTACGCACGAAAAACTGAACAGAGTACCAGGCTAAACCCAAAAACCGAATATGGTTTTCTCTTTTTATATACATAATTTACACCAAAAAAATTAAACTTTTTTGTGAAAATATATGTTCTGGTTACTGCAATATATACGAATGAGGAACGTAATAAACAAATTTATAAATAAATGTGTTTTGTTTATTCTGGTCACAGATAAAATGAAAATCAATCGAATAAGGAGTTCTGTAACGAACTGTTTATGTTTTATTATTTCACTATTTAAATAAATTTGTTTTTATTTAGTTTTATTTTATGCAACAAATATAGTTTAGCGCGGCAGTTGCAAAAAAAAATTAAAATTTGTTCGGTTTTCAGAAAAAGTAGTTTTGAGGAGAAAATGTAATGTAAAAAAACCTTCGAAATCTTTTTATATTTTTATATAAAATTTGCTATATTTTAATTATTCTTAGGGGGAATGGGCCAATATGAGTATCATTGGAAAACTGTTTTAAATAATCTATTATGATCCTTACAATAATATGTTAAATGTTATTTAAGATTTTATTATTTGTAACAATAAATTTATAAACACTTTAGCGATACACAACTTTACAAATTTAGATAACCGGCGATTTGGTCATCTTAAATTTTCTTCTTTAAATTAATTTTCTACCCTAAGACAAGCTTTATTTTAAACAAAATATCCTAATAACAATATTCGGACAAACTGGACGAACATTAAAAACAAGGTTTACAGAACACATACGATCATACAAAAGGAAAAGGGAAGACTCCAATTTCGCAAAACACCTTAACACACGTGGACACGAACCAAGGGAAATAGATGAATGTATGACAGTATTACACCCAAGTAAAAAAGGACGAAGACTAGACATTCTTGAAAACATGGAAATTTACAAAACACGAACGTTTAACAGAGACATTATTAACGAACAGGTAAACACAACCTCTGACACGATTTTTACACCACTAAAATTACTAAAACACTCTTACAAACGAAAAACAACCACAGACGGTCACACTTACCTATCTAATATTAAAAGACCAAAATATTAAAGTATTTACCCCAATAAGCAGGACAGATATCAGGGAATCTACCTGCATAATACTATTTAAACGGACAAAAACTACCTAAACCCATCACCTTTTATTCTTAACACTATCTATTTTTAACACTATCTCTTCAGTTTTAATAAACACGTGGCTTGAAAATGATGTCATCACATCGACAGCGCTCGCCAAATGTTCGAAATACACAGCCAGAGACGACGGTTATTACCCATAATTATAACAACAGTTTAATATATACTGGCGGAATTAATTTAATAACAAAATTCATTTTATTTTTGGTTTAAAGTGGGATAGAAGCTACAACAAAAAACTGATATTTATTAAAGGTTTAATAGGCTATTAAAATTTTACAAATACTATTTTGTAGACTTTTGCTTATTAAAGGGTTATAAACTCTTAAAGTACATTTATGAATTAGACTGTTAATATTATAGATTATTTAAATAAATAATTTAAAGGAAATAATTATTCATGAAACACATTGTGAAAATTTGTTACAAATTGTATCAGTAAATTCATTACTTAAAAAAATAATAATTCTTTCATAGATTACCTTATACATTTGTATGTTAGTAATGTGTACGGATTGTATCCATAAACTAATAAATACATAAATTAAATTAAAACCCTATTTAGTTTATTTAGCTCTAATTATTTTCACCTAAGAAATTGTTTGACTTCTAGCATATTTATTTTATACAAATTTTGCTTATCATTTAATTTCATTTGCGACATTTTTTTACCGAAAATTTATGATTTTTTCTCAAATGGTACACGAATAGAGCAGTAGCGTACTGGGCCTTTATTTGGTTTTTCTACTGGCAAAAAATATATTAACAACAATTATAATTTATTTGGAACTGTAGTATATCCGTCTATCTGTCCGCGTTCGTGTTGAAATCTACTTTGTAGGCACTAGATGTGCTAGAGAATATTAAACAGTTAAGAGACAGCGGGCAAAACACCGCACATGCCTTTAATTTTTCCATATCTTTTTTTTTCAACTGTTTCAAAGCTGACGCAAAATATTTTGTAAAAAAAATTACTGGCAATACTATTTGCTTCTGATTTACATGTGTGCAAACGTTTCAATAATTCTTTTGCTTTATTATCAAGAATGTAATAGAAACTTCATCAGTGATTGTCAAATGAACGATAAAGTGAATGTTACTGTTATGACAGGGTATTTGTCATGTGTCAGCGTTCTACAAAAAATATATTATTTCCTCTTCAGTACCATCATATTTTATCGGAAGGAACTTTGCTATTAAGTCGTAACATAAGAAATATTTTCCAAAGATGTTTCAAGAAACACGTGTATATTTCAATATTTTTATTTTTTATATGGGAATAATTGCTTATTAAGATGGACGTTGCGTTGGAAATAGCCAAACATTCGTACACTAATAATTGGCAGAAAAGACCTCCGTAGAAATAGAATTCCATAAATGAACTGTTTATCTGAAAATGCAATACATTATTTAATGCGTTGTGTGATACAATCGACCACAAACTGACAGTTGACCGTGTTTTAGGCATCGGCGCATGTATATTGAAAGCGAGTTCCTCAGTTTCATCAGAACACATTTCATTTAGATATATCACGTGAACTTTTGGTCTTACGAGCCTCATAATCTATCTTGTTTGCAAGATAGGAATTAAGTGTAATATGAATATTTTTCCCCATGGATCTGTTGTCTGAATGTCATCACTAAATGTTGTGTGAATGAATCACTACTATCTGCGACAAAATAGATAGGTTTAGTTATTTGACAAGAAACTTTATTTTAGAAAAAAAAAGGAAATACAAAAGTAGAAGAAAGAATGGGTCTTTAAGCTAACCCTGAATTAATATTGAATTCCTATAAAGTCAAGAGAGTGAGCTAAATTTCTTTTGATTGCGACCATCAGCAGACGTGGCTCGAGCTAATCGTAACTAATCACTGCTCCCTTGGTACGAATTCCTTTTTTTTCTGTTTAAGGGTTAAGGTCGCTGTTCTAACGCACAGGAGCCCATCGTTTTCTTTTTGTGGTATTCGCCAACTAAACTGCAGCGGCAACACAAGAAGTATTTTAATTTTTCTAATTTATACACTACGGAAGATATGAAGTGCTGTTTTTCTTTTTATTATATTTTAAAAAATTCATCGACGGCAGCTGCCCAAGAAGAGTTAAGTTTTCCTTGACGCTGGTAAACTTCTATTTAGTAAACATCGAGACAGTTTTACCAACTTTTTCTTTCGTTTTGTTTATACATACACCACACTTTTTGGTGGTTGCAAAATAGAATTTACTTAGCTGTGTTTTTTCTTAGCTAAGAGACAATCCAACATTTTTAATGGGCACATTAGCTTTTGTTGATCGTAAGTGATGCCACTTTTTCAATTCTCAAGTAATATTTTATTAAAATTATTTTTTAAATAGATTAAACATTTCTTTGAAATTTTCAATTATTCTTCACACAGTTGAAAATGTTTGAACAATAATATTCCAATCATGATTTCGTTGAAGCTTATAAGTATTGGTCGCCCTAATTTTTGTTAAATATAGCGAAATATTAATGTTAAAGGAAAACTTGAAATATCTCTAATAATGAGAGATTTTTATCATCCCTAAGTTTTAGCTGGCAAATAATAGCTTTTGTTATACGTTTGTGTAAATATTGTGACACCCTTACAAACATTACAATATATTTAGGATTATTGACGATATTATATTTATTTGATACAATAATGCTCAAGGCTTTTAACTAAATAAACAAATTTTTTTATACAGCATGTTTTATATTTTTTGTTATCTTGTATCTCTATCACCACACCAGCAAACAAATTAAGTAAAACTTAAGAGGAATAAGAAAAGTTGTTTATTAAAATGTTCTGTGCAAGTAAAATGGTGAAAAGCTTGTTAATCTTACGTCTTAGTATTGTGAAAATATTGATAGACAAATTTATTGATTTAATGGAATATATGGCTTTTGAATGTTTTTCGTGAAAATAAATGATTGCAAAGAGTGTTTTACAAATAATAAAATTGTTACGTACTTAAAGGATAAAGTACAATGCAGGATTGTACTGACAATTAAGACATATTTAAACCAAAAATGATTTTTTGAGTAGTCTTTATTATTCCTATTTTTCTTAATAATCGTACAATACAATTCGAGATATTGAAGATAACGCAAATAGGTTGCCTGCATTTAAAGTATTTGAATATAATAACAATACAATTATTATTTACTAGGTACAGCAAATTGTTGAAACCTTAATTTGCAGAATTTGCAGAAGGAGTTTAATCTACGTTACGTATACTGTGGTAACTAATGTTGAATCAGTACTCTCAGAAGATGTAGAGGTGTAGTGCTGTTTACTAGTAATTAAAAATTAATGTGGTTATCGCGTTGGAGAAACCTCTATTCTTAAATTTATCATATAACTGCAACTTTTTGTTTCGATAGCTGCACCGTTTATAAAAAATGTTGTCATTTCAAAAAGGACCGCCAGGAATTGCTCCCTTAGCTGGTTATTCTAATTTCTAAAATACTATAAATATTAATAACAACTACAAAATCCTGAAAGCTTGAAATAAACTTCAGAGGAAACCAACAATAAAATGAAAAATAAGTTATTAACGAATCTTTTATATAAAAAATTTTGTACTGCATATATCCCTCCGATGAGTGACAGTTCTGAACTTCGTGAAGGACGTGTGACCTTTTTTATAAATCATGTTTTTTTCATATAAAAACATTTTTTTATATTTTTTTTGTTTTTTTTTTATTTATAACTAAATTCTACATGCAAAAATAATTTTAAAAAATTTTTTTTTTGCTTCAATTTTCTTAAGACTAAGAACTGGTTTACTGATAGTAGTATAGAATTAGAATATTGTGCCTTTCCTTGAAAGCAATAAAGTTCATGTCCTCGAATTTTTCTTAGCATTTTTTGTTTTTATCATCATCCCTAATGTCTTTGAGTTTAGCTCTTTGTATTCAGAACAAGTAAATTATGTGAAACAATAAAAAAATTATAATGATGCCCAAAAACATGCATTAATTAGTGAAATTCAGTACAAGGTCCATACGGACTTATTCACACGTCCGCGTACTATTCTCACTAAAACCTCAATAACTCTTAAAGTAATGATCCGATCGGCTTGATTTTTTTCCAAAAGATGCACAACAAAATACTCTTGGCCGGAGTAGGATTAATTTCAGTTTGAAAAGGCAAAAAGATCGCTAGGGACCCTCTCACTCATCGGAGGGATATATAAGCATTTTTAAAAAAAATTTAGTATTTCGTTAAAGATCTTTACGAAAGCTTTAAAATGATGCCCATATCGATATCTAAAAAAATTTGAAAATTTCAGAGCCCCGAAATTCGGAAAATGTGGGCGAGCGCCAATTTTTTCATTTAATATTTTTTTTATTTTATTTTTTAATTCTCTATTGTTCCAAATGACATGAAAAAAGATAGAAGTAGGCGTGGTGTTTTGCCCACTGCCCCGAAGGACATGGACTGATCATGCTGGCTTCCAATAGAACCTCTTTTGACGCAATATCTGATCGATTGATATATTTTTTTTGTGAAATCAAGTTTCCCTCGGCAAACGGACGGACATACTTACATTGCTCAATCGACTTCGCTAAGCATAATAAGTCAGAATATATATATTTTATGGGGTCGGAAATGAATATTGTAGAAATTACATACGGAATGGAAAGGATATATCTACCCTTTTTTCACTTTTTGTGGTTAAGGGTATAAAAATTAAAGGTTGGAGACAGTTGTAGAAATTAAAAAAATTTTACATGCTTTAAGAAATATGTGATTTAGTTTGTAAGAGTAATTATAAAGAATAAAATAGAGAAAACACAACAGTCTCGCAGTCGCAGACGAAATTGTCTACCTGCTTGCTAAAGAAAAAATTATGACTTCAATTCCCATTAATGTATTTAATATAAAGAAAAATAATTCATTTTGAGTAGCTTTAGAGGGTGAGTTTTATATACCGACATATAAATGGCAAACAGCAAATCCGATAACTACCAAATGCCATTACTACTGTCATGTTACCTTTAAAATGGCGACAAGAATTTACTAACATTTTTTTTCTGTTCCATGACTTGGCCTTCACAAAAAAAATTGTAGTTTCTAATCAAGATTTTAGGATTTTTGACATAACTCATTATCAATGGTTTTTACTTATTTTTTATTAGAAAACTGTAGATATAAAATTCTAAAATAAAATCGATTGAATAAGAATTATAATCAAGCATAGTGTAACTTTTAAAGTTTTATGTTAATGTGAAATGTTTTTCAATGTTTTAACCTTATTATAACAAAATGTGATGTGAAACTGTAATTTCGTTCGCGCAAGACTTTCTTTATCAAGAGCAGTTACTTTTTTGTAGATTTGCCACTGAATCAGAATACGTATTGCAGGGAATTTTTTTTACCCAAACAGTTCGTCACTTTCAGTGCGTAGAGATTCAAGTCGAATATTCAAAAACACAACCTAATTTTCTAGTACTGGCACAATGCGTTACATGAAAAGGGTTTATCTCCTAACTTCTATTTATTATTTATTTTATTAGAGTCTGATGCTTTAACTGAATTTGGATGAGCAATTACTTTTTTGATTTCGCGAGTATTTATTGTTAGAAAGATGGATGCTTTGGCAAGAAATGGTGCCTGGTTTTTAACCGCTAAAGCAATACACTTAAAATTTATGTATTTTTGTGTTTGCTATAAGAAAAATAAAAAAATTAAAACTAAAGAGTGTTCCTATAGTGACCTAATAGATGTAAGTTTGGAATTTACACGGAGTATGTACAAATATGTCTGATAGAAAAATAAGTGTAAACAATCAATTTAAAAGTGTATGGGTCTTTCCGTAGAGGCCGTTATTTTGACGAATATGACAGATGTTTTAAATTTTTAGCAACAAGTTATTTCAACATTAAATTTTAAATTTAGAGGTGGCCCTATGCATGAAACGTAACCCTTCGTATGTGAGTCAAGCTCGCACTTGACATATTTATATAAGTGTTTAACAAAATAATTCTTGTAAAACAAAACCGTCTTCAAATCAGATTTCATCTGTCTGTCTTTAACGGTTAAAAAGTATCACCAAACGTTATACTATACTTTATATTTTATTTTAACAGTCTGTCTAAAACTTTTTAACAATTTGGCGATGTACATAAAATCACAGCAAGTATAGGGACACCCCTCAATAAACAAGTAAGTCAAATTATATTAATTTTGAAAACACCTTTTAATTTCTTAATTCAAATTATTAACTTGTTGTTTTAGTGGACTTAGCAATACGTGTCCCTTTTAGGTGTCAGCTGTATGTTTATAACGATTCAAAAGTTTGGCTACATACATTAATTTACATCAACTGTTGGGACACCCTTTAATTTCCAAATCCAAAGTTTATACTTGTTGTTATAGCGGAGTTAGCAATACAGAGTCGTTGTAAATTTGAAGCGCCTGTCTACAATTGTTTAAAAGTATGGCCTAATAAATCAAACTAGATAAAATATTGACGTTTTAGTTTATTGTTTAGCTGCTGGAGTTCCATAGTATTGAACTGCCAACTTTTGTTTATTTTTTAACAAAATCCCTTCTTTACTAACGAATGGCATTTGTAACATGATGGTAAACTTGCTTAAGACTTTCTACAAATTTTCTAATAGATTATATTTGCCTTCAGGCATTTTTATATAGCTTATTGTTAAACGTAAAATTTTAAGAAATCTGATACTTAAACATAATGGAAAATTTTTAAATGTCTTTAATTTACTTAAAGCAAAAATTTCTTGCTTAAGAAACCCGATTGAAGCACAAAATATTAAAACTAAAGCCTCGAAAAAAGAGATTTTATTGGCCATTTTTAAATTGCGATGAAAAAGATATCAAACTGCTTCGGTTTAAATGAAAATTATTTACAACAATCTCACTTGGAACTAATTTGTGTATAGACGATAGAAACGTATCTTAAGTTCCTTTCATTCATGTTTTTCAGCTTAAATTCTTCAACGTAAAATACAAAACTGTTTTTGTTGTTAAAATGTGAACAAATTTTAACGACATAAAATACTACCACACGAGCATCCTGGTGTTTGTTAACTTTAAACAACAAATTACCTAACAAAAGATTGTTTTGAGTAGAAAAATCCAATTAATTCCATTAATAGCAGTTAGTCCTTAGTGTGTGTTTTATTTAAGTAGTGACATCTTACTTCATCTTTTTTTTAACCCTCCCTACTTTAGATTTCCAAAATAATATTGTTTACAATAAAATATCTTTTTAAGATGAAGAGCGGCTTTTTCCTTTTACTATTATTCGTTATTGTGATGACCCAAATACAGATGAGCCAAAAAATTAGATAAAATGACTCAGTTATAAAATTGTAATAAAACGTTAAAGGTTTGTGTAAAAGATAAATGGGAAAATGACACAAACACAATTGAGTATAAAGAATAAAATTTGTGTGTTATTTTAAGGGTAGAAGAAAAGAGGCCGATTTGGAAAATGAAAAGGAATAAGTGCTTGTGTGTGTTTTATGCTTTATGAATGTTTATTTCTTTTATGTTTGGTAAAAGACAGGAACTTCTTAAAGTTTTTACAATTTAAAATTAAAATTTTCGTTTAATCAGCAAAAGTAAATATCTTTAACAACTTTTTAATGACAAATTTTGATGTTAAACTAATACAAGAAAAGGAAGTTATTACAGCAGCTTCAAAATTAACCAACCAAACAGTTTTTTTTTTAACAGTAAAGGTTTAGAAAAGTGCTTTAGTTTTAAGAATAATATTTAGATTCTACACTAAGGAGAGTGTAAGTTTGGTAAAACATATAAAAAAATATTGTTTATTTTTATTTCTTTTATGCGTCCAAAGTGTTGTTTAAATAAAAATAGTTTGTTTACCGCCATTGTTGTTATAATACCGTATCTATAATTGTCACGATACATTTATCACGTTCCAAATCGGCAGTTATCAGGTTACGCATGCACCTCTTGCCGAGAATGTTAGTAAATATTTCTGAAATTCGAAAAAGAAATTATTTTCATTGATTACCGGTAGTCTTAATAAATTTGCATCAAGTTTCTTGAAAGTGGTATAAGTCTATTGTTCAATAATCTTTGTAAACGGTAATTTAAGTCAGATTTATACTCCTTCTCTCAATAGTTTCAATCACAATATAGTTCTATCTTAACATAAAACAGTGATGAAAAATGCTTGCCTTTTTTCAATGCATTACATATGCTTAACTGTTGCTATGGAAAAATGTGCAGCAAAACCAAAAAGCAAATTAAAAAAAAAAAACAAGGAAACACATTTGCTTTAGCTGACTATGTGTTTCTTTCTGCAGCAAAGCAATTATTTTGAAAAAGTTTGCTGTTGCTTAAGCAACCGATTGTTTTTTATTTTTATTTTTGCTTAACTTTATACTATGAAGTTGTGGCAGACTACGATTACTTTTTCTTGTTTAACATTGGAAACGTTTTTATGTACATATTTATTTCTTACAATACGTAAGAAAATACATACATAAATATATAGAATACAAATACAAACATCAACTTTTTGCTTAAGCAACAGCAATAGTTTTCAAAATAAATGCCTTGCTGATTGCTTTACTGCAGAAAGAAACACATAGTCAGCTTAAGCATGTGCGTTTTTTTTTTGTGCATTTCCTTTTTGCTGTTGCTTCGTTTATAATGAACTGATTTGTAAATGCTGAGACATTAAGTTTTTTTTTTATTTGCTGAAAAACCTGTAAGCAAAGCAAAGATTTTACTACTATTGCTATTTTTAAGCAAGCAATTAAAACCCTGCTTTTCACATGTATTATACAGAAGCCCTATACGATATGTATATGTTTAACAGTGGTAAATTTGACATGTCAGATGAAAAAACATGTCGTGTATGGGCAGCTTTAGTAGTGCAAAGCTTTTTCCAATAATGAATCATTTATAAATGTAAAACTTTTATATCAAATATGTGGAAACTAGGGTTGCGGGATGGCCTGCATTGTCTAGTTCTGATTTGAGTTTTTACCAGTTAAAATACAAATTATCCAGTTAATAAAAACAATTCTTTAGTTTTGAAAAATAATTTTTTGGTGAAATACATTTTTTTCTGTTATTTAAATTAATATTTTCTACAAAAAGATAAACATTTCCTATCACTAAAATAACCTTTGAATTAAAAGCAGATTATTTTTTCAAAAATTATTTTACTTACTTGGAGCAACGATATGATTTGAGAGATGACAATTTATTGGTTCTGCCAAAAGTTTTAAAAATATCAAACACAATTGACAATGACCTAAAGTGGGAAAAGGGTTTATCTTAGTTTGTCATTCCATATGGTATTTTTACAATATCCATTTCCGACCCCATAATATATATTCTGAGTTCTTATGCGTAGCGAAGTCGCTAAGCGATGTCCGTCTGTCCGTCCTTGTTAGTGATGGCTCACCTAGTGCCAGAAAATTTAAATACGTAATTAATCATACGTAATTTTTAAAATTTTGCTACTGAAAATCAGCAAGATCGGTCCATATCCTTCAAAGCACTGGCAAAAACTGTCTCTAATTTTGTCCATATCATGTGGAACAAAAAACTAACTCAAATAAAAAACAAATGTGTCGAGAGATAGGGAATTAAAAAATATGAAATATACATCAAGTGAAAAAATTGGCGCTCGCCCATATTTTCCGAGTTATAGACCTCTGAACTTTTCATAGAAAAGTACGACTGTGCATCATATTTTTAAAGATATCAATATGGGTATTATTTAAAAGCTTTTGAAGAGATCTTTTAGTATATACGGAATTAAAAAATGCTTAACCCATTAAGAGCCGCTGAAATTTTTATATAAAATTATTAAGTACTTAATTTTTTTTCGTGTTTAGTTCTCTGTCACCCCAATATTTGTTTTTTTGTTTGAAATTAATTCACAAAACTAGATTTACATTAATGGTGAAGGGTACAAAAGATTCGCCATGGTCGAATACAGCACTTTCACTTGTTTCAAGAGCCAGTTTAGTTATTTCTATTGTCCAACTATTAAACTTTTCTAGTTGAATTATTTCCATTGTCCAGCTATATGACTTTGGGTATCTGGCAAGCCTGGTGGAAATTGACATCTATGAGCGCGGCAAAATAAAAAGTGAGGTTTTGTACGTTTTAAAAGTTAAGTTTGTCAGCCATAAATGTTTATATCTGTAATCTGCTTTTATATCATGAAGTTATTCGATTTGATTTAATTGTAAGCGGTCCTAATATTAAAAAAAATAGCAGTCTTTTTTGTAGAAACAACGCATCTATCATGACAGAAGTATGAGCTTAAATAACATCATTCACATGAATGAATTTTAATTATCTTTTTAAAATTTTCAATACAATTTCCTTGCTTTTCTTGAAGATTTTCTAGGTTTTATTAATTCATCATCTTAAAAAATTTGTTTAAAAAGTTTGCTTCTTTTTTGCACAATTTACTTAAGTGTCTATTTCTATTTTACTACAATATTACGAGCTGCGTTTTTAAAGTCCAATACAAGAATGACTTTTACTCATTTATTTATCATAATACTATTTAAATAAATTTTTTACAATGTTATTTATTCTCTTATAATCAGATACTTAAAAACTCCATTGAATATATTTATTTGAAAGCTTAAAAACAGGCAACAAAATGTTAATATTATTTTAACACCATCTGTTGCAAAGATAACAAAAATCTCGCTAATAAAAAATTCTAATAAATGTAATAAAAATATATTTCTTGCATTTAATTTATATGCATTAATTAAGCCTGAAATATTGCAGGATTAAGTTTCAATTTTCTTGGTAAATAAAATAAATAACAAACAAAACTTTTGTGGCGTTTAAGCAGAAATTCTCATATTTTTTTAGTAAAATATCTTGTGTTTAGACGCAGATAAATGAAAATATTTTTTAATTTGATTTAGCTATTAATCTTAGCTTATAATAAATTGATCAAAAGATTAAAGTGTCATATACAATTTTGTTCCATTTGCATTATGTTAAAATATACAATTTGTATTGTAATAATTCATTTTTTATGGAAGTGTTTAGGCTGAAAATAAATTTTAATAGACCACACAAGTTAAATTAAGTGTACCGTGGTGTAAGACTGAATTTTCTGAGTGCTTGTTTTGATTACCAAAATCAACTTTTAAGACAAAAATCCCCATTACTTGGACTTTATAAAATTTAACATTGAATTAAATATCGAAAGGATATTTTGCCGAAATTTTTTCAAAATCATAAATTTGTTAGAGAGGTTAATATTGTATAAATAAATAAATAAATTATATTTCAACAGCAAATTGAGATTTTTTAAGAAAGGGTAATTTCCAAAATTAAATTTTGAAAAAATTAAAGAACACAGTGAAACTTTTTTTAAATTTTTCGAACAATGGAATATTTATAAAAGCATGGCCGACTTCCTCAACGCAAGTTGCAATGGATATTTACAATTCATACACTTCGTAAATGCATATGTAAACTTTCTGACAACGTACAATGTTCCTAATCGTTTGGCAACTCACTTTAATGAGTATCAGAAGTCAAAATCACGCATCATTTTTATTTTGTAAGCAAATATTTGAGCTGCAATGTCTAAGTATTTTCTTGTTTATTTTTAAAATTATTAATTCATTCCATTAATTCAATGAATTCTTAAAAAAATATTTATTTTTGATCACTTGTTCCCGGGATTTTTTTTTATTCTTAACAAATTTGTCTCTTCTCTTTTTTTTTTTCTTTTTAATAGGTTTTTATAGCAAATCAATATTTTTTTTGGAAGATTTGATCAGAGATAATTCCTCAACACTTGCCAACAAAATGGATAAATAATTTTATAACCTCTATTTTTTTAAAAAACTTTATTCAATTTTATAAAATTTTATTGACATTTGTTTTATGTATGAGTTGCATAGCGAGGTTTCTAAATGCCGATAAAATGCAAAAAATATCTCTGCAACGTAAGTTTGCACTTAAGACATGTTTAGCATTGCATACGCATTTTTTTAAATTATGCATTGCAACAGGCGTTTAGGAAGTCGGCCTATTACAATTTTTTAAAATATTAAATAATTTCCTAGGAAACGTTTTTATATAGAAATATTTCTTCTTAAAGTTTTTTCTTTATCGAGATCTTAAAAATTTAGAAAGATTGTGTTGTTTTATAAAACGATTTTTTTTTACAAATTATTACAATTATTTACAATTATTTGCTTTGTTTTTACAAATTTTTTATTTGTGTATTTTATGCGTTTATTTGATATCAATATTGTATATTAAAATAGTTTAAGAATTTTTTATATGAGATGATGAGATGAGATTTTTTATATAAGTTTCCTTAATTTTTGATTTTTTTTTTTTTGTTTTTACAAACTCTTGTTTTCTTATTTGGTTTTCAAAAAGTCTGTCTAAGAAACAATAATTATTTTCAAAGTATTAGCAAAGTAGTGATTTTTAGGGTTTATAGAAAACGGATTTTTCTTTTGTACTTTTTGGGACTCGATATTCAAAAAAGTTTTGAATAATAATAAAAAGATAATCCGAAAAATTTATTTTTGTTAAATTTTCGATGTCATGAACTATATTTTTGTCAATTTCAGATATTTTATGAAATTTTTTTTTTGTTATTTGTTAAATTGGTTGAATTTCTCATATTTAAGACTTTTATCTTGTAAAAAAAAGTTTTGAGTTTTCACTTAATTTTCTTTTTTTTATCGAAATTTAACAATTAGAAGTTTTTAACAAAAATGTTTTTCTGTTTTTTTTAATTTTATTTCTTATTTTGTTATTTGTTAAATTGGTTGAATTTCTCATATTTAAGACTTTTATCTTGTAAAAAAAGTTTTGAGTTTTCACTTAATTTTCTTTTTTTTTTTTTATCGAAATTTGACAATTAGAAGTTTTTAACAAAAATGTTTTTCTGTTTTTTAATTTTATTTCTTTTTTTTTTTAATTTTTCTTTTTTTTTTTAGTTTCTGGTGATATTTAGATTTGTTGTCGATTTTTGATACTTAACGGTTTTTTTACTTGAATCTCTTTTCTTTTTTTTTAATATTATTTCATTTTACATACTGCGTTCAAAAGGAAATTTTAGTCAAAATCACATCATGAACAGAAGTGTTAAATTTTAAGATAAAATTATAATTAGGCCTCAACTGTAAAATTGCCTTTGTTGCTCTTGTTTATTCCTTTTCTTAATGAGCACTGCTCTTGTTCTCATATCAAAGCGATAAGAAAGAGTATTAGATAATAATAATAAAAATAAAAGATAACAATAAAAATGTACTAACTTTTCTGCCTTTTTGCAAGAATTTTTTTTAATATAGAAAAACTAAAAAAGCTCTTATCTCAATATAATTTATTTCAAGTGGCATTAAGTGGACTCTCAATAAATTTAACACATAAATCATGATAAAGCAGTAGAGCAAGCGGCATACTTTAACACTAAAACAATCTTAATACAAAAAAAAACAACACTAGAAAGACAAAAATTATTAAATAAAAAATATAGTCCATAAAATTTATGAAAAAAAATTAGATAAATCATTTAAGAACTTAAACTAAAGCCTTGATTCAATTTAATACATATTTCATATTCATTTTCTGAAAGTGTTCGAATCCATGAAATATAATAATAAATAAAAGTGTGATTCAAACGCCCGAGGTAAATTATGTCTGTGTTTTTATGTAGAACAAAAAGAAATATTTTTCGTTTTGAATAAAAATCAATTAAACAAAACTGCTGTTGTGCGTGTTTTTCCATTTAATTTCTGTAGATAATTTTTAATTATATTCTTGTATACCATATTATTAAAATATTTTATTAAATAGCAGCTATTAAATTAATTAATTATAGCACCAACACTTATTTTTATTAAAGTAAATTTATTTGTTTTTTAGTTGTTTATTGTTCACTGAAAATTATGATGCGGAAATTAAAATTATAATAGTTGTTAAGCGTTAGTATAATTAAAAAAATTATGAAATTAAATTTGATTTATTTACTTAATAATTTTACAAGTGCAGGGATTTATCTAAATACGATAAAATGACGTATAAGATTAAAGAACTGTAAAAAAAATAGTTTAAGAAAATGAGGTTATATTGAGGAAATTTCTTCAGTATGACTTTTCTCGCTTTGTTATTAAGGAGAAAATTAAGTTAAAATGAGTAAAATAGAGAATTAAATAAAATATTTATTTTAGTTAGTTTTTATTTAAATTATCTAAAATATTAGAAGAAAACGCTCTTTATTAGATAGAAAAACTTCAACGAAACAAAAAAAAACAGAAATTAAATTTTACTTTTCACCTTAATTTTGTTATATTTCGAGTTTCATTTACACTAAGGAAACTAAATTCCCATAGGACAGGGATAGGCAACCTGCGGCCCGCGGGCCGACTCTAGCCCACGTACGCGTAAACTGCGGCCTGCGAACATATTTAAAATTTGTATGGTGGCCGATCCTTAAGCAGTGACAGGCAACAAAATAAAACTAAGAAAAAAATTATATTCTTTTGTCTTGTATATGAACGAATATATAAAAAATTAACATTAAATAGTCTCTTAAAGCCATAACGATAAAAATTACGTTAAAAATAGTTACGCAAAACAAAAATATATTAATATTTTATTTTCTTTGCATCAAGAATTTAAAGAAAGAATAATGGAATTCAGCAGTAAAGAATGATATTTTGATGTATTTTCAATTCCATTTTTGTTAACAGATGAGACCAAAATACTCGAAAATTTTAAGTTAGAATTAATTGAACTGCAGGGAAGAAAGAAAATTTATGGAATTATCAAAAATTGAATTTTATAAAAATTTAGATGCGCACATATTTCCACATTTAATTAATAACACAAGAAAATTATTTTATTGTTTGGGAGCACATATAAATGCGAACAATTTTTTTAAAAGCTTTTTTTAAAATCAATATATAGATCGCAAATTACAGACGAGAATCTAGAAAGTAGCTTTGCTACTACTAAAATTTAACCAGACGTAAAGTACGTCAAATGCAAATAAGCTGTGACAAGTGACTCTTTAATGTAATTTTAAAACTTATTATTATTTTTTGTAATGTTATAATCCAGTATTGAAAAGTATTATAAATATATTATCAGAAACATTTTATTTTTGTTCAACTTTTAAACAATTTTCCTCACCGTTTGATGAAAACATAATTGTCATTTACCTACAAAACCAATTTTAATGGCCCGCTTAAGTTTGATTGTTAGTAACAACATTTTGACTATTGACTTATAGTTCTTTATGCGATAACAGCAAAATTATTCCGTTTTTACAAGTGTTGTTTTAGAATGCTTTCAAATTTCTTAATCGGTTTATTAAAATGTCTTTCTTTATTTGGAAGAAAATTGTTCCATAATCTTTAACCACAAATGACATAGTCAACAGTCAGTATCAGTTTTTTTATTTGGTGCACTTTAAATAAAAAAATTATATATTGTATTTTTAAATACAAATAAATAAATAAAAATAAATAATATCTTTCAATGTAATTTTAACCTGCGGTCATTGTCAACAGGTTTATTTTAAATGATTTTCTTTTATTGATTTAGAAAATATATTTTTTTTAATGGCTTATGTTTCTAGTATTGCAAAAAATTTATTTGCGCTCTTAATATCTAGAAGAACACCATAAACTATGGCAAAAATATTTTAATTATTTAAATGATTGTTCAGCTTTAAAGGCTTTAAATTATAAAAACTCTTATATAGTAAAATAGAAAAATTAAAAAAAATCTATTCTACATGTCTCTTCAAAATATTTTTTAAAGTAAATAATGTTACGTTTTTCCCATTTGGATGGCAAAATGTCCGTAAAATTGTTTGATTACAAGTACAACTTGTGGTACAAGATAAATTCTCCCTATTTCGTACTCTGTGGCTCAAAACTTTACTTGATCCTACAGTCCTCTAGCTTACTAAGCATGCGTTATACTTAACGCAGCCATCCACGCTACACTACTGCGTTACTCAATCAAGACATGAACTTATTCGATGCTTTGTTTAGTAAATTTGAACTTTAAGACAAACAGACAAGTTGCGACGCTGTATACATTCAAGGCAGTCAATCCCCTTCAAACTAATATCTTGAAAACATCATACACTGTTGTTCTGCTGTTACTTCCCTGCACTAACAGCCTTCACAATTATCTAATCAATTATAAAATAGACGTGTCTTCACTAAGTTATCTGCCCTGGCTTCACGCAATAATTAGTTTTTTTCCATTACGTTTGCACTGCTGTATCTCACTTATAATTAACTTAAAATACCTAAATTATTTCTTATAAGGTGAATGATAATTGATTTTATATATGCAAATTCCAACTTTCTTTTTGCACTCTAGACTTACAAAACTTTCAGCAAAGACTATAAATATACTAAGATGTTTCACTGCCGTACATTCTACATCCAGTGCATATTTTGTCGATGGACGTACTGCTACTGCCACTTTAAGAGTAAAATCACAAAGAGAGATTATTATTCTCATCAAACTTGTTACTCTCATCTCACATTAATTCATTTGTATATACGTGCATACGAATGTGTATATATTTACATTATAAAATATCGAACGTAAACCAATGTTACCGATTGTGTATTTGAATGGTAACAATATGTGTTTTGTTGTTGTATAAAAGAAATAATATCGATTTACACCGAATATTAAATTCATTTATTATCAATATGAAAATATATTATTTTATTACTTTACTTTTTTAGTTACTGAATGTTTGCTGTGTTTTTGTATACTGTCTTTTTGTTCCTGTCTTTTTCTTTTATTGATTCAATAGAGTTCTTATTTAATCAATTTGGCTTTTGATATAAGACTTTTAAGTTTTCTATACAAAATTTGGGTAAAATCCACTAATGAGCTAAAATAGCAGTAGTGGCCATATGAATATACTTTATATAGTAATTCATAAAATGTATAGTAATGCCGATTTCTGTAACATTTTTTGTCAGTTGTTCGTATTTTCAAGTAGAAGGTTTTTACGGAAGAAAATTTTTGAAAATCCCTCCAGAAAAGTCGGAAAATTTGAAAAATAAAAAAATTGGTGATTTTAATAATTTGTTCGGGATAATTAGCACAATATTTTTTAAAGATAATAAATTTAATTTAAAATTCCCGTAATTTAATTTTAATTATTAACTTGCAAGTGCCCATAAAAAAGCATAAATAAATTATAGTGGTGTGTTGTGATATTTCATTTGTTGTCTTAATTTTCTTTTTCATCATCTTTTAAATGGATAGAAGAGCCGAAAAAAAGTCAGCCTTATAGAGTATATAAAGAAAAATAAAATCAGGTGGCAAATTACGACACTCGATATCGATCGAAATTTCAATAGAATTTAAATGTAAATTTCGATCGATATCGAATGCCGTAATTTGCCCCCAATGTTGGTAATTGATGTTTTTGCTTAAACTTCGATTTTTGTATTTACTTTATTGTTTGAACAAAAAATTTTAGTTTATTTAAAATGTTTGTGAGAAGTTTCCTGAAGAGCTAAGTAAACGGTAGCGAAATGGCCATAGAGAAGTGCTTTTACCTTCAATAATCAAAATCGGTGATTTTAATAATTTGTTCGGAATAATAATATTTGAAGAATTAAAATTAATTTTTTTGTACGAAATTTTGGGTGAAATTATTTCTTAATGGCTTTCCAAATGAAAAATAGAAAGTTCTTGGTGTAAAACATGGAAAATTGCGAAAAATGCGATATTTCAACGATTTTCTAGCTATTAATGCAGAATAATAGATATAATAAATCTTGACAAATGCTGACATATACATCGGAAATGTATATCCGTTCTAATAACTATAAAAACACGCATAAAGGTCTTATACTATTTTGTAAAAACAGCAGCTAAAAACATAAAAAATATATTACGAAGTAATGTGCATAATGTACTAAAATTATTATGTCTGGTTTGACGAGAATAACTCTTGTCACAAAAACAGGTTGGAAGTTCCGAATTTGCTTGTACTTATGTTGCTAAGAAAGCATTGCTCATGGGAAACACATGAGTGTAAAGTAACAAGTACTGGGAAAGTCTAAATTTTAAAGCGCCAGTAATTTATTTTGTTTGTTTTAATTTATAAATTTAGCTATTAAATTCATATTGAGGTTTATATAGTGAGGTTTATATATATTATACCTATATGCAGGTTAAATAAACTTAACAAAAAATTTTATAATAAATATACATAAATAAGTGCCTTATTTTATTACCATTGTTTGAAATTTCTTAAAAAACATATTAAGTATCCACAAGAATAAATGCTAAAAAAATTACTACGTAATTTAGGGTATGATTAGTTCGGTGCGATTATGCATATTTTTAAAAATACACAAATAAAAATATATAGTTACCCTACAATAACAAGAGCAGTCATAAAGTTTCGTTTTTAAGCTTATTTCACAAACAATTTTCAAATAAGTAAGAAAAATAGAATTCAGAAATAAAATTTTATGAAGCACATTCTTCTTTATACGAGTATGTAGATGTGAAAGTATGTATGTACGTTTCTATATGTTAAATGTGTGTTTTTGTCTCTCAATACTTTCCTTTAACAAAACATTTCTTATGAACATCCACACACATTTTTAAACGCATGTGTGTATGAATCTGTCTTGTTTACAAACTAATATTGTGCTCTCTTGAGTTTTGGTTGCGCTCACAGAAATTTTTTCCCTCTTATCTCTTACCCCCGCTACCATGAAACTGCTCATAATTTTTGATTTTTTAAATGTTCAAAGTGCAACATCTTTATAAATTTATTGTCTTTGCTTTCAGGTTTAATTGATTTAAAAGTCTTAGCTACTAATGATAATTTGCAAATTAATTTAAACCAAAAATTTGCCTATTAAAACTTAGAAGAATGTAGCCTTAGAAACGCTAAACTGATAATACTCGCATCAGATTATTAAAGTCTTGAGCGTAAACTATTAAAGCGAAATGATTTAAGCATAATTTATTGCAACATTTCTCTTCTATTAAATCTTTAAGTTAAAAAAAATATAGTTAACAAGACTATAATATATTTTATAGTGTCCAGAAAGGCCACAAAATTCGATCCAGGCTCTTAATGGGTTAAGCAAAATGATATCCAAATTGATATCTTAAAAAATATTGCGCACAATCAAACATTTCCATGAAAAGTTTAAAAATCCATAACTCGGAAAATATGGGCGAGATCCTATTTTTTCACTTGCCGTTTTCTCTTATTTTTTAATTCTCTATTTCTATATCCCATATATTTGCTTTTTTTTTATTGGAGTTACTTCACTAAACTAAATTTAAAACAAATGATATGGAAGAACTAAAGGCAGACGAATTGTTTTGACCGCTGCCCCAAAGAACATGGACCAATATTGTTGATTTTCTTAAGCAAAATTTTCGAAACTGTGTTTTATCAATTGCAGTTTTTAAATTTTCAATAGCTTATCTAGTGCCTTCGCAAAGTTTATTTCTACCTAAACGCGGACAGACAGACCGACATAGCTCAATCAACTACGCTATGGATAAGATCTAACTCAGAATATAATTACATTATGGTGTCAGAAATAGAGATTGGAGAAATTGCAAAACGACAAACTTAGATATACCATTTTTCCACTTGTATTGAATGATATAAAAATTATATTAAGAAAAACCTAATGCGATAAATACAAGAAAATTAATAAAGGCTGCAAAAACCCTCTGGAGGATTTTTCTAACTAACTTCCATTGGTGTTAGTTTCAATCTTCTGTTCGGCATTTGTTACTGGTAGATATGACAACTTCGAATGAAATGCTAAATATTTTTTAATAACATGCAATTCTAAAATATATATTTCCAACCAATTGCTTCTCAATTTATTATAAATATTCCTTAACTCTTTAAAATTTCTCTTTTTAGATTTCCATTTAAAATCAATATTTGAAAGTAACATTGTGTACACTATTCACCAAATCAGGTGGTTACAAAGTTCGCTTGAAATTTGCTTTTTGACATTAAAATTTCCACTTAAATGCAGACACATTTTTAATTTCTTATATATCTTTTCTTCTACAAGTGTCTCTTATTTCGTTGAATTTCATGTAAATGTATACACAATTGCTTTGACATTTTAATTCTGTTTAAAAAGAGAAAGAAATTCTCATTCATTTACATTTTTCGCTCAACGCTTGTTAGAAAGACAGTTTAAGCATGAAAAATTCTTAAAAATAAAAATTGTATTTTTATAAGATTCTTGGAACTAGAAGAAAAAACGTTTACTGACTGCTAAACAAATTGAAAAAAATATGTGCAAATTTATTGTGAAAAAATGTTTAATTTTAATCAGTTTTTTTTTGCAAGTGTAACAGACTGCTAATGAAGCGCGAATGTAGAAAAAGAAGGATGCAGTAATAAGTCTAAAGGGCATGGAAGGGCAAAAGTAATTTAACAATTTTTATTTAGAGTGACAAAGTGGGAGTGATTTTTAGCTTTACACCTTTTCCAGTACTTGCGATTTTTTTTAATAAGAATATCAATTTTACAGGCCATAAAACAGTTCATAAAGTTTAATTGCACGGCACAATTAAGCTGACGCAAAACATTTTGAAAATGTGTCACGAATTTTAAATGGTTTGATGCATTTAAATAAAATTTCCAATGCTGGTAGCATATGAATTATAGTTCTCCCGTGTTGACTTCAATGTGAAGTTCCTGGCTATTTTAGAAGTAATACAGCATCCGAAAGTAAATTAGAGTATTTGAAAGTTTTGCGATTTTTTTGTTTGTTTTTGTTTTTTACTTATCATAAAAAAAACTAATAATTTTAGCAGTCTGCCGACAACAGTTTAAAAAATTAAAGCTCTATGAGGACACCCGTTAATTTATATTATTATTTTCTATACAATGTAGGCTTCTGTATACGAGATAGACGCCTGTGACTGACAACAGATATTTTAGCGATATAATCATGAGTTGTTTTTATTATTTGGCAGCGAAGTCTTAAAAATCGTATTTCCCACAAAATTGAAACACTTTCATAAGAAGTTAATTTTACTTAAAGATTTGAAATCTAAATAAAAAAATCGACATTTATTAATTCAGAATTTCTAGTGAGTACCCTTTTTTATTCAAGTTAAAAAAATCGCTTGAAAATTTGTTTCTAGCAATTTTTAAAATACATTTAATGTCGGCAATTATGTATGGATTACAATATCAGATAAATGTCCGCCTCTGTAAGCATCACAAATGCTAGCCCTTTGAAGCACATTTCATCACAAATATTTTGTTTGAGTGGCTCAATCGTTTCTGGTTTGTTTGCATAAACTCCGCTTTTCAGATTTACCTACAAAAAAAGTCCGGAGAATTCAAACCAGGCGACGGTTGAGGCCAAACAACATCACCGTTTCTTCAAATAAGTTGTTGTGGAAGAGGTTTCGAAGCAGTTCTACTGTAATCTTGGCTGTATGCGATTTGGCACTGTCTTCTTGATACCAAATGTTAATCTAGCTCAAAGCATGCAGTTGTGCAGTTAAAAAGTTTTCAATCATATCACGATATCGCTCCCTATTCACAGGTCCAATGATTCATCCTGAACAAATTGCATACTAGACTGACACTTTTAATGTATGCAAAGGTGACTGATGGATAATTTAAGGGTTGTCTTCTGCCCAGAACCGACTAAATATTTATTAACAAAGCTGTCCAAATGAAAATGTGCTCCGTTACTCACTATGATTTTTTCATTAAAATCGTATTTGTCATGGGCGAGCTGTAACATCCTATTGAAATATGTACGGCGGAGTAAATGGTCTTTTGCAAATGCAAGTGAAAAATTATGGACAAAAATGTCTTTGAAGAGAAAGCTCCTGAGCACGGCATCGAATTGAGTATCGAATTGAGTTTGATGGATTGTTTTGAAAACTTTCTTGAGCAGCAGTAATATTTTCAGCCAATCTTGCAGTACGTTGTGTTCCATACTTGTGCCTATACCTATGGATTCTCTTTTCTTCGAAATCATTTACTACACGATAAATAGTGCGTTGTGTTGGCGCGTTGTTTCTCCCACATATCTCACGTAACTTTATCATTGTCACAGTAATCGATGAACGATTTTGAAAAAAATGTTTTAACTATTTAAACGAGCTGGTTTATCTAATATTTTACCATAATAAATTTGCAACGTGTCTACTTTATTACTGTCAAATATGAACTGTTAAGACTAATATTTACCAAAATAGCCAAAAAACATACCTTCCCGGCGGACACCCTGTATATAAAAAAATAGAAAATTTTTACTTTTGTCTACTATCAATTCTTGGAGTTTATGTATGGAGTTTAGTTTGTGTGCTCATTATTCATTAAAGTCTTCTTCTATAGAAAATTAGCTCTGGTAGAATAAGTAGTCTATAGGTAGGCAGATTTGAAATTTTTTAGAATCTCCAATTCCTTAAAGGTTCGAAGCAAAAAAAAAAATTATCTTAGAAGCAGAACAGTAATCGAGTTAAGGATTCACTAACAAGCTGAGTAATTAAGACCCTGAATTTTGGTACGGCTGTGGCCTTTTTCTTTTTTTTTTTTTTTTTTGTTTTTATCAGAAATAATTGCTTTTCATTTTTTAAGCTCTTAATAAGTTCTTTAACGTGACTTGTAACCTGTAAACTTATCTCATCTAGTTAATGAGTTTTTTTCAATTGCCAGCTTAAAAAAACTGCCAGCCTCATAAAACCGGCTAATTAGAAAAATGCGATTACAGCATTGAGTTTTTGAAAAATTGTTTGTTTTTTTTTTTGTAATATATTTGGTCAAAATAACAGGCCGCAATTTATAAAATTCTAAATGTAAGCCTTTTTGGTGTCTTTTAATGCCGATTTTGAAAAGCTCTAAAATTGATTGAATGACTCTGTCGCATAAGTGTTGAGATAACAATATTAGGCTTTTTAAATTTTCGGTTATTAATTTCGGGATTTGAAATATTTTTTTTTTATAATTCAATATTATTTATTTATAGGTTTTTATTTTCGTTTTTAGGGAAGGATCTTGAAAAACTTCAAATATTTCAACTTTTTTAAAAAGCGAATTTTGTAAAATATCGAATAACAAATCACTTCAGTCTGTGTATTACTCTGATTTCTGATACATTCATGTTTGTTCGTCATGGGATGTTCTCCTTGAGATTGCAAGCCTTTTTTAAATAAATCATAAGGTCAGCACCACAAAAAATAATTTAAGCAAAAAATTTTCAAAATTGTTTGAGCCACATTTAATGTGTTCTTGTGCAGTCTTTATAATTATATCATTTTTTATCTTCGTTTTTTTATCTGCACTTCACTTAAAAATTTTCCAACTGATGTCCACAAACAATTTATGATCTTCGGTTTATATTAAGGACTAAATTGCTTTTAACAATTACCCGTATTTTAAATGAAAAGTTGCTTGTTTATGCTGCAAACGGCAACAGATATACAATTTTAATTAGATTTAAGGAAATGACTTTAAAATTTTTAATATTACTTTTGTTAAGGAATATTGCAATTTGTTTTAAAAGTCCTATTCGTTTACTGACAATAATCATTTAGAAATCAGTTTTTGGAAATAATGTTTGTGATTAATTTCATTTGAGAATAATTGTACATAAAGCTTTTCGTATAAACAATTGCTTAGTTCTCTTAATAATTTTGAATATTCTATTAATTATTTTGACAATAGTTTTGCTGTTTAAATATCAATAACATTTCAGAAAATTGTTCATTTAAAATTATTTATTATATTAAAGCTTTAATGGTGATTTTATATATAGCAAAAGTGTGTGAAAGTTTTATGATTTTTTAATTTTTTCCCAATCAGAATTTGAGCCACAGATCTTATAAATGAATGAAGATTGACTTATTTTCGGCTTTTTGGACATGATGAAAAAACTTTGTTGTATATTACAAATGTATGTTCGTTACTCTATCACGCCTTAAGAAGTTAAGGGATCTGGGTCATAAACATACTGTTATTTGGAAATTGGTATAAGCAATATTTTATTAAAATTTCTTTCCAAATGTTGACAAATATTTTTGTACACTAAATTTGTTTTAGGAATCCAAAAGTCTAAAATCCAAAAGGTACTAGAGTTTATCAAAACTCCGCTTTCTCTCTTTCTCTCTCTCTCTCTCTTTTTGAACGGTAAATTTTCATAGAGAATTTAAAAGAAAGTGGCGATAAACCTTTTTCTGTTTTTTTTCTGTATTTTTAATGCATTTTATTATACTTAAAGATCGGCTGCCCAATGTTGCCCGAATGCTTTTTGTAATATTTTTCAACTGTGGCTAGAGATAAAGCAAAACAGATCCTGCGATGTTATGCGTCATGTTAAAAATTTTGTAAAAAATCATTTTAAACAAGTATTTTTAGAATGGGAACAATAAAAAATTAAGCTGACTCTTTTAAAATTATCAAACAATTGGTATAAATATCATCTCATGGGAGATAGATTTTAAGCTATTTTAAATGACTGACTAGATAGCGAATTATTGTGTGAGTTCATTTGTAATGTAAGTTTCCGTATAAAGTTTTGGTTTTGCAATAAAACTAAATAGTGTTATGCTATATAACGAAGGAAATACAGATAGTAGAGGCCAACGGAATGTTTCTCATGAGGAGTTTTTCATGAGAACAAAAAGGAGGCAAGTGGAAGAATATGTCGCCTGTTGTATGGGAGGTGGGCGTGGCGTTGGACTGATTTTTTTTGAAAATTGGAATGTATTACAATATTACCAAAAGTGATGCTGTTATCTGGTTACTATTTTAAAGTTATGGCATTTTTAAATTTTGGCTGCATGGGAGGTGGGCGTGGCGTTTGGCTGATTTTTTTTTTAATTTTTAATATAGTATAATATGACTAACAATATATTTACGTATAAACTGAAGCTCTTATTTGATTACTTATTTCAAAGTTTTAAAGATTTTTAAGTTTCAGTTGTATGGGAGGTGGGCGTATCGTTTGACCGATTTTTTTTAAATTGTCAATATAATACAATATTACCAAGTATATTCACATGTCAAATTTTCATCTTATCGGATCACTAATTTCTAAATTATTACAATTTTTAAATTTAGGTTGTATGGGAGGTGGGCGTGTCACACGTTAGATTTAATCAAAATTTCGTATAAATGCCTTCTTTCCTAAGAAAAAAGTTACTGCCAAATTTCACCTCCTTACTCTAGCTGCTTCTATTTTTGACCACCAGTTGTATGAAATCGCGACACAGTGTAACGCTTCCAAATTATTAAAACTTTTAATTTTTTATTTAATTTCCATACAAAATTCTATTAAGTAGTGATATTCAATCTTAGTTCAGGGGATACATTTACAAACAGAAACGTGATAATTTTAATGAATTTTATCTACAATTACATTTATTGCAATTTATGGGCAAGCGGAATCGCTAATCTTTATGTCTGAAAAATTGTTGTTATTGCAGAAATATATGAACCCTTGAGAGTATCTCTTGTCATTAATTATATTTCCACTGGTTTTCTTTACATAGGTTTCACAAATACAAAACTCCGTTTACAGTAAATACGAGTAATACTGTCTTATTTTTGTAGATAATGACAACCATTAAATGCCTTAAACTTTCGTAATTAAACGTCTGCTTTACACAAAAACCAAATAAATAAAGAAAGGATGACACAGCAAAGTTAGGAAAGAAGAACAAAAAAAAGTAACTTCGTTAAAGTAAAACTTTAATTGCACAATGAAAATTTTTAAAACACAAAAAGGCTTTTTAATGTTTAAAGAATTACGATTTATTGTAAACAATTTAAAAAAGTTCAGCGCATTCCTGGAAATAATTATTTTTGCAGTTAAAACGTTCTCCAGCTGCTTGTAAGACTGTTCATGCGTATGACAATAATGTTGCAGCAAAATTTATAACAACAACACTGTGCTATTAAAATAAAAACGTAATTAAGTTCATATAAATTTAAAGTTTAAAAGATATTTTAAAGAAGAAAGTAAAGCAAAAGCATTTAAAAAAATAAAATAAACAAATTCCAATTTAATTACTTTTTTTATTCACTGTCTTTAATAAATCTTTATAATATTCAAGAGTATGCGGTCTCAATTTAACAAATTTCTTTCTTGCGTATTTTTTTTCCTAATAACATATATTTACTTTAATTATCATTGAACACAACCATTTATCCTGCTTTAATATACAAAAGTCATTTAAATATTCTAGACTGGCAAACAATTTCCGATTCATTTGCCTTGATTTTCTATTATTATTCCATTTTTTTTTCTTTTTAATTTCTTTACTTTAGTACTGTTGCATGCAACACGATATCAGTGCAATTTTGTATTCTGACATTTTGGAAATATTTATTAGACATTGTTTTTTGTATAAATATATTCCTTTAGGAGAATTTATTTATTAATATAAACGTAAATTTCACTAAATATAGGTACTAGACTTTTGCAAAAGTTCAAATGTTAAGAAAGGAATATGAGATGATTATATGTCTGGCAAAGTTATTACCACAATTTATTTTTACATAGGCAGTTTAACAGTGTGGCAAAAATATCAGGATTTTTGATATTTTAATTCTTAAAGTTATTTAAGTAAAACAAAGTTTTAAAAATTCCTTTAAGGCTTAAACTGTAAAAATTAAATGATTTCGAAAACATTTCTAATAAAAAAGATTTTCAAAGGTTCAAAATATTACACTTAAGCGAAATAAAGTAAAATATTTTTGATATCAGCTAAAATCGCTTAAGTATTTGAATTAAATAGATGTGAATTTTAACCAAAAAACATATTTCGGTACTTTATTGCAACATACTTATATCTCAAAAAAACTTGAACTTGGCAAAATGCGATTTAAGTTTTCAAGATATATGTAAGTACTATTATGTAATTGCCGCAATTGCTTCGGTTCAGCTGGGGATATAAAACTGATTTTTTTTTCAACATGTACAGAAGGTCTAAAAGAGCAGTTTTGCTTAAGTAACTACAAATTTTTAATTTTTTGAGATATGATTATGTTGCAATACAGGAGCGATTTGTTTTCATGTTTTTTAATTAAACTTTTAGTAAGTAAGATATTCTTGAAAAATAAAATTCCGCTTTCGTTTCTTCTAAGAATGCTTGGCTATAAATTTGTTCTGCTTTAAATAAAAAAATTTGGTTACACCATTATATAATTAATAAAGTTAAATTCATATCAAATGACTAAAGAAAAATGCTGTCTCAATCAGGAAGCATGTACTTCTATTTAAAATACCAGATGAAATTATATAACTGCAATTTTTGATAACTGTGTTTTCAACATCTAATCTTTTTTATTCGAAAGAATAATTCAATATGACATAATACACAATTTTTATTAAAATCGTTTTGAACTTCGGGTTTTATTTCACATTGGGATTTTTTTTTTATGTTTTATCCCTTTGCGGACGAGCGGCGGATATATCCGCCGAAGCCTTTTTACCGTTGCGGACGAGTGTCGGATATATCCGCCCAACTCTTGCGCTGCGGCTAGCGTACGTCTGCCGTCGTAGACGATAAGATAAACATGGGGATACTAGCCTAAGACGTCAAATGGCCTCAAGTGTCGTATGCTCGAATCGGAAGGTAAAACATGGAAGGAGAGAATCGATGTACTATTGTGCTACTTGTTCAGCTAAGCCGACCTTGCACATAGGTGATTGTTTTGAGCGATACCACACAAGGGAAGAATATAAAACGTATAATATGTAAACACGACTACATTTGTTCGTTTATGGTTCTGTTATATTTCCTAAAAAAAGTTATTTGTTAGTAAATTTGTTTGTTTATAATTTTTAGGATTTTTTGAATAATTTATTTGAATAAAGCCTTAATTTGTAAAACGCAAATATGCGACGTGAAAATTTTCTTTACTGCAGGCTCTAATACCTGTCGTCCACAGCGACGCACGCCCGTCGAGCGTCTCCGTCCGCAAAGGGTTATAGACCTCAAGGTAAAATTCTTTCACTCTCAATAAATTAATCCGATATTAAAAATTTATTTTTAATTTTTTTTAAATTATTAGTTTAACTATTTATGTTTTTATAACAAATAAAATAATAACAGCCATGCCTAAATAAAAGCGGAACGTTTTCTTCCGCATAGCATTAACGCTGAAATGCCATACCTTAACAAAAGCGCAAATACTATGTCAAAGTGAAAAAATATGGTTATTAAAAAATTTTTTTTAGCTTTCCAATGATTCCAATATTGTCTTATTCCGCAAAAACATACTCCCTATAAGTCGTATTATACATACAATCTTTGGAGGCCCGTAGTTCCGAAACTAAGGGCCATCCCCAAAGTTCTCACTAAAAATTACATTTTACACCACGTAGACAACTTGTAGACAACTTTTGTGTTTTTAAATAGCGTCCATAAACTATATTTGTTCTAAAATAAACATAACTTTCTTGATAATTGTAACAAAAATAACATTTTTGTTATTTTTATTGTGTAAATTAAAAATTTGTAAGAAAAGAACCTGAATTATTTAAATTTTTATTTATTTTAAATTTTTTTATTATTAAACGTCCTGACAAAGTCGGATTTTCCAATTGTAAAGCGTTGCCGCCGCATTATTTCGGTATGCCACATACAAAATATACGGGCATTACAACTTTTGACATAAAAAAAAATGCTTTCCGCTATTGTTTAGGTATGGCTGTTAATTTGGCTTTATTTCATGTGTTTATTTTGATATCTTAGTTAATTAAGAACAAAAATAAATACATACAAATAAATATATACGGTTTTTTTTAAGGAAATCACAGCAGACTATAATATTAAGAAATTAAAAAAGAAACCTAAACGAAAGCAAAAGTAATTAATTTAGGTGTAATTGAAGATTATTTACATATAAATATTGGTATTTTTTCTAAACAGTTACTTTTGAATTACCTTTCGCTAAGAAAGTTTTTTAAAGTACTGCCATATTAGCAAACAAATTACGAATTTGAAGGAAAGTCTGCATTTTGATAAATTTTATATTTAAATTTTATATTTAAATTTTATATTTAAATTTTATATTTTTATTCCAAAAAAATCCATTGTCCATTGTTATCATTTATATTTTATCGAAATCAGTGATACTAGTAGATGAAGTAAACATGTACATTTTTGGGCGTTGGATATTTCCTTAATTACACAACTACTATATGTTTCTTAAGGGTCCACCATATAACTTTTTTTTCTAAATATTTTTTTTTTATCGATGAGGATGCCAGTTTCTTTCACTTTTTTCACAATATAACGAATATACAGAGCTGACGGTGCTTCTCTTCTTTCAAAATCCGTACGCGATTTTCGCACACATTTTTAAAGTAGTGTCGCAATATTTCTCAGCGTTGTTTAGGCGTACACAAACAATCATATTCGCTTAGCGGAAGAATAAAACTAATTATCTGTCAAATCAGGCATAAGCTAAGTATTACAATTCACGAAATAAGCACTAGTTAAAAAAAAGACGTTAGATGGCGGACCCTGTAGTAAGTATATGTACAGAATAATAATAGTGATATAATATAATCGCAGGATATAAAAAGTTTTAAAACAAAAAATAATCAAACGTGATATGTATTAAAACAAATCGTCAAAATGACGTTAAATCATCAAAACTAACACCCCTGACCATCCTATAGAACTAACTTACGTAACGAGGTCCTTGTTAGTTTATATAAGTCGCCTATCTAGTTCGCTCCTAGATATTTGTGTCGAAGTATGAATAGTTGGCCATTTACACGTAAAGTAGATAACTGGCTTTTTCAGTAGGTAACCGACATTCTATCAGCGTGAACGCAGTTTGACGCGTGACTGTTCAATACTACAGAAGTCCCTTCAATTTATATTTATTTTCCTATTTCTATTGACCTTTTACGTATCCACTTTTTGCCATTTTACCACAGCCTTTTGAAATTAATAATCAAAATTGGTATTGCGCATAAGCTACTGGGATAACAATACAGTCGCTAAGTTTTTCGAATGTCAGTTCGTAGAAAGACGCTGTGATCAGGAAAACATTTGTTTGACGACCCAATCTTGTTAAGGCATGCTTACACAGACTCTTTATGTTAATAACAGTTGAGTACGATTTCGTTCAGGTAGTAACCGTAGCTGGCCCTTAGGTGGCGCAATATTACAGACCAAATTTACCTAGTTTTTGCCAGTATCTCATTAAATTTTATGTTTGAAGAGCAGAGTCGTCTTAAGTATGTTGTAATCCCGTAGAAATTAGTTTAACGAGGTTGGATTGCTTAATTATGGTACCCAAGTAGCAGAAACATTATAATAAATTAACGGGATCGTAGAGGGTTTAAACATCATTACAAAAATACTTTTCAATAATTATTTTACAATTTTAGAAAATATTTTCTATTTTTTAAGTTGTATTTTTTTGGAAAAACATATTTATTTCGGATTTATATTTTGTTTAGAATTTAATAATTATAGTGGTTTACAGCCAAAAGTACCAAGAACACCACATGGTTAGATTAGTTAATTAAGACCTCCTAAACATGAAAAACTGTAAAAAAATTTTTTTACGTACCGATACTTTTGTGTTTTTCGATGTATAGTCCCACTCAATGTCTGAGTTACGGCACCTTAAAGTTCAAAATTTGCCTATTTTTTACGTTTTTCTTTAATGTTATTTTTATTTGGTTTTTTACGTTCTAATAAAGATCTGGAATGTTTTATTCTTGTACCAAATATTTTGTTTTACCAATACTTTAAGCGTAATTTGAAAAAAAAAACGGATGAAAAATAAGGGTTCTATTAAGGATTTTGTAGAACGACAATATTTTCATTTTCATTGCTCACACACTTAAGGTGCCATAACTCAGCTATTTCTTGGCAGATAGAAAGTTGCAGCATATCGACGGAAAAGGCTTTCAATTACCTTTCCAACAGTGTGCCAATTATCTTGATCGGACTTTTCGGTTAGGCTCCACAAGAGTTTGAGTGGGACCATACACCGAAAAAAAGTACTGTTATCTAAAAACTGTACTCAGAAAAAATTATTTACAGCATTTTTCGTGTTTAGGAGGTCCCAATTAACTTATCTAGACATGTGGTGTTCTTGATATTTTTCCAAATTAAAAATTTGTAAAGCTATGTTATTTAAGTGTTTTTTTGCTTTGAAAAAAAATATCTTTAATTTGATTAAATCAAAAATATTAGTTTTAAGCCGGAAAATGCTCCTTTCTACAGTAACTTGACTTGATAGTTTCAAGTAAAAAACAAAACGTGAGCAATTCCTTTTATTTTTTAAGCAAACACAAAAAAAAATAAACTTTTAAAATATCAATTATTTTCTAAAAAATAGTTTTTAAAAAATCATTGTTACTTTTCAAGTAAAAAATAAGATTTAAGAAATAATTATCAGTTTTAATGCAAAAATTAATTCCAGGAAAATAACTTTTAAATTTAACTTTTTTAATAAAACCAAATGAATGAATGAATGTATGACTGAATAAATAATTAGCATAGGCAGACGTAGTCCAGGTAACAACGATTATGTTGGTTTAATGCTTCATATTTACACTTATTCTGCTTGGCTTCGGCAACATCGTCATCAGTTTTTAGGCAACATCATTTCTACATAACATCTTATTTGGTATTCCTTAACAGTTAAATGACGACATTGTCTATTTAGCGATAATGTAGTTGATTTATTTTCTTTTAATATTTTTTATTATGTTAAAAATAACAATTTTACGAAAAATTAAAAAAAAATTCCAACACTTACTGGAGTGATGAAAAAAGTAAGAAAACATTAATAGTTTAAAGAAGATTTCGTAGATAGAAATCAAAAATCTTTCAGTTAACAGATGAAAAGTAAGTGATAAAATCCAAGTTATCCATTTTAAATTAAAGCTTTGTTTCTTTGTTAAGTACCAGCTGCTTTACATTTCGTTTTGTTTGCAATCAATTTTTTACATAAAATTTTAAGTCGCGTATATGTAAAGCGCTATATTACCTTTTACCATCCATCACTCCCTCTACTTGTTGAGCCAAGGGCATTTAAAGCAGTCGCAATATTCTCCAAATATTCCCTTAAATTATTTCAACTCTTCAACTAGTTTTTGAAATTGGTTGGAGTTGATAATCTTGCCCATTTTCAATTTTATTTCTACTATTTTTATAGTTCATTTAATATTATTTTTTCTACACGACACTTAAATCGCGGACATTTCCTTACTAAAGACCAAACAAAATTTGTCATCGATAAAAGCCAATTTTGACAACGAGAATACCGATTTAAAAAAACAGTTCTCTGTCATTATGAGTATTTTGATTCAAATTTCTTAAATGCTCGATATTTGCGAGATAAATTGCTACTCGCATTTAAGAAGATTCGATCGACAACGTATGAGTAATAATTAATTGCTCATACGCAATGTTGTTTAAATTATAAATAAAGTTAGTCGGTGTGTTCGTTTGTCCCACAGAACTTATCTTAGCTATCAAAAGATCTGTAATACTGAGCTGACTTTTTGAAATTTCATTTTTAGCTAAAAGGGTTGCCACATGCGGTCAATCTACAACAGGCGCTATAAACTCCTTTACATCGAGAAAAAAGAACCGCTTGTGGCGGTTTATACGATGGTGGTGATCATTTGCCAAAAATTATTAACGTTAATGCTATGTATTGATTTTGCATGTAAAAGAAATTTATAATTAAAAGTGATTATGGTGTAATCTCTTACAACTTAAAGACTTAAAATCATATAAAAAGTAACTAAGTTAAAAAAAAAAAAACTTTTGACACAAAATGCGTTAACTCAAAAAGTGTTGAACACGCTTTAGAATATTAAAATGAATTTTTTAAGTCATTTTATTATGCCTGTCATTAATCTTGGTTACAAGTGTAACATCATAAAAGTTTTATACATTTAAAGTACTAAAGATGTTTCTACTTTTTAGCTTTCCTTCAAATCACCAGTGATTTTAATGTTGATTATGACACATAAAGTTCTAAAGAGCACAGACGATAAGAAACCTTTAATGTCTAACTTTTATCATCTCTTTATTTCTTAAAGAGTTTTTAGGCAAATAACTCTAAAAGGTTTAAAAATGATGGCTTTTGTTAAACACACAAATTATATTTTGTATATTTCTTTTTTTTTAACTGATTGAAATAAATGTTTAGAATATTAAAAGGTTAAGAACAGTAATGATAGAAAAAATTGTTGGAGTGAAGCTGTTAAAATTCAAAAGACAACAAAAAGATTGCTTTGGTTTTAAGGAAAATATTAACGGAACTATATTATTAATTTTCTGGGAAACCCAAAACACTTTTGTGCAGGTTTTTACTGGTCTCTTCAGTAGTCAGAATATTTCAAAATTTATTTTAATTTAATTTTTTTATGCGAAACTAAAAATTAGTGTTTTAATGTCATTCCGTGTGTAATTTCTACAATATCCATTTTCAATCCCATAAATTATAAATATATTTTCTGACTTCTTCTCTGTCTGTCCGTCCGTGGCCAGGGAAAAGTTTATTAAAAAAAACATAAATAAATAAATATGTCAATCGACCAGACACAGTGCTAAAAGAGGTGCTATTGAAAAACAGCATGATCGGTCCATGTTTTTCGAGGCAGCAAGCAGAACACCACGACTACCTCTAATTTTTTCATATTATTTGGACGAAAAAAAGGTTTTCATTGGCCTGGCGACAAAATAATGATGTGCTCTTGATGAAGAAAAAGTCCAATGATATCATGATTCCTATATTATTTAATTAAATAAAACAGTGAAAAACATCTCACATTGTATCCATGCTTAAAGTAGTCAACAGAGCTAGATACCCTACAGTCATCAATGAATATTTTTGGTCCCTACTTTATGCGGAATATTAATTCCAAAATAATTTTTAACGGTTTATACATGAGAGTTGTATTCCATTTTCGGTCTAAGAAAAATGTATTAAATATAAAGAGATCAGATGAAGTAACGTATCTCATGCACTGTTTCAGAAAGTCAAGGCACTTTAATACTTCTTTTGCAATCTGAAATATATTTTTGCCAGTAAACATTATATGGAATTTACATGTTAATTTAATTTAAGATATAGTTAAGAACTTAACAAAAATTGTAATTAAAACTTAAAATGTTGTTCAAACATAAGTGAACCATCGTAAAAAAGATAACACATGAAATTATTTAAATTTACATTGTAAGAGGAAATTATAGAGAATAAATTATACATTAATTTAATTATAGTTTCCTGTTTTTACTAAATGTATTTTATGACTTATGAATTAAATTAATTTTGGCTTTAGATCAATTTCGTTTTCTTTCTATTTTTTTTTATTAAGAAAGAAAATTTTTTTTATGTGCAAACGTTTTCCAAAGGCAACAGGAAAAATTAAATACCAACAGAGTGTAGTGCTGCATTTTCCGTTATCGCTACATCCCTCATCTTCATTTTTTGCGTGTATCTACTTTATGTTGTATACAGTGTAAACATCATCTATTTAACCAACTAACTTTGTAAATAAGAACATAAGGAGTATTCAAATCAATCTTAATTTATTTAGACGAAGTCCACACACAAACCAAGGTATTTACACCCAATTTTCTGTGTAACTCCTCTTGTACATTTCTTTTTGCTTTGTATCAAACTTCATTTTTTATATCATAATAATTAAATTAATAATTAAATAAATATTAAATTATAAATGTATTTTATTTACGTAAAGGCATGTGGAGTTAAGAAATATTAGAGAACTTAATTAAATATTAAAACTGAATCTGATTTTTTAAACTGAATAAATTTAAGTAAATTAAAAAAAATATGTAAAGTAAAATATTAACACATTTATGTGCTATTTATATTATATTAGAGTACATTATATATTGTTTTAAATTTAATTTCCACTTTTCAAATAAATATGTTGAATAAATAAATTTTTAATTTAGAAAAACTTTTAATTGATTCAATTAATAAATTAGAAAATTTTTAATATTATAATTTCATATAATTAATTTTCTTATTATTATATTAATTGAAAAGATTAAAAATTTAATTAAATTTTGATCTAAAAACGAATACAAACTTTAATATATGCACAGGCGTACGGATAAATATGCTACCTCATCTGTAATTATGTGTGATATATATATTAAGGAATCAGAAGCTTTCAATGTTCTTGGCATGAAAATTCAATGTGATGTTCGTTGGAACCACCATATTTATCATGTCGGAAAAGAAGCATTCAAGTGCCTATGTTTTCAGAAATGGTGTAAGAAATACTTCACTCCATTTGATCTCTTTACTATCTATGTCACCTTTATCAGACCAAAAATGGAATACAACTCTCATATATGGTCTGATGCTTCAAAGTTAATTGTGGAGTCACTCGACCGCGTGCAAGAGAGAGAGAAGAAGCTCATCGGTGAGAGTAGGGTATCCAGATCTATTGAATAACTGTGTTTCACTGTTTTATCGTTACTACAACGGAATGTGCTCTTATGAAATCAGAGAACTTGTTCCTGAAAACCGTAATTTCATACGTGCAAAGCGCTTTGCATCAAGAGCGCATTCCTTTGTGGTCGATTTGCCAGTGAATCGTACTACGCATTATAGAGAGAATTCGTTTTTTAGCCGAACAGTTCCTATGTGGAACAAACTCCCTGCAAAGCTGTTTTCTGCCACTTTCTATGTGCAAAGATTCAAATTAAATGTCCACAAACACTTCTCTCTCTATCCCCCTTCCATGAGTGCTGGTCCTAATAAAAAAAATTGGTTATAAGGTGAAAACATAAAACCTGATCGTTTGAGTCTTTACGTCAGCTTAACCTATGGTGAGAAAAAAAATAATAATGAGGAAAGAAAGAAATACAGCCGATTAGCAAAAGACTGGGACACAAAAAGAGACAGATATATTTTTTTAATTATTTGAGTTAAGATAAGAAAGATTTTGCAAATATTTCAAATTTTATACTGTCACTTTTAAAAGTTTCTATAAAAACAACTGTGCCTTAAAAAAAAATTATTCAAAATTGCTTAAGAACAACTTAGTTTAAAAACCGTTTTTCCTTTATGCAGATTGCGATAAATTTTGCAGCTGTTTTTTGTTTGCAATTTCACAAATCTACTGAATATTTTTTAATATTGTTTTGTAACTTTTATTTGCAGACTTAATGTATCGTAATGTTAACTTTTCTTTTATTTTGTATTATTTTCATAATTTTCTTTCCACAGTTAAAATTAAAGTTGTTAAAGTTTAAGTAAATATTTTCATATGCTAAAAAATTGGACTTATTTTTTGTTCTCCTTCTGTTTGTCTAAATAATGAACCCAGCTGTCACACGTTTTCTTCTTATTTTAATCGCTGAGTAATGAATAGATTAAAAGAGTCAAAAAGGTTTACTTTTCATATTCTTTATTTGCCCCTCTTTCCAAATGAATCTGTGAATTTAAAAGTACTGAATCATGCTCATCACAAAAAGCATAAATAAACTTAATGAGCATTTTTTCTTTATTTTCCCAATACTTTATATTTATTTTCTGGTTTCTGCGAAAAGAAAACAACTGATGATTTATTTTCAGTTTCTTAGAATAAATAAATAAAACATATTTTTTTTTCTTTCTGAAATGGGAATGAGATATGAAGACTTATTAAGATATTTCATATTTTCATATTTGTTAAGCTCCTTCTTTTAAACGTAATCAATTAGTAAATTTGTTGCATAAATATCATATTAAATGCTGTGTCAGTATCGGGTTCAGTGAAGAAGTTCTTTTATTTTTGTTTTTAAAATAAAAATTTTTCTTCATACATAAATTAAAATATGTTTTTAATTAATGATTAAATTATGTTAATTTATTACTTGACAGCTAGAAAAATTATAAATATAATCTACAAAATATGTATTTAAGACATTATTTTCAATATTTGTATCTATTATTTACGATCAATAATTAAAGATTTTCTATTTACAATTTACTAAACATTAAGACGGAATTTACTTAGTTTTATTGTTGGCATTATAAACACTTTCGTATATTGCATTTCAGTTTAGGAGAAATCTATTCCAACACGTATTGGAATTGAGTTTTATTAATAAAACTTATTTTTAGAATTCAGTACTCGCCATTTTTTTTCCTAAAATTTTACAAAATACATAACAACCTTCTTAGAAATTTACAAAAATGTCAAAAACATTAACAGATAAAATTGCAGTGCAATCACACTTTATTAATTTTTTTTTTTTTTTGTATTTTAAATTAGAAAGGAAAATTAATTACAAAAGTCAAATAAACAATAATATTTAATTTTTCTATTTGCTTTGGACAACTTCTTCTCTTCGTTAAGATATATTTTATGAATAGGAATTTAGGAACGAAGTGATAATAAAAAGGACAACGACATAAAAGTACCTATAACAACAACAACAGGAATAGGGCCGAAAATTTAATTTTTTCTGCGTAATAACCATTCTATTGTCAAGTGTTAATAAAATATCACTTATCATTGGAAAAGTATTACCGTAAAAAACTAAAAATTTTTCACCACAACAGTATATTCTTACGAAAATAACATCTGGCAACCCCTGTGTTATTTCCGTATGAGCTTGGTGAATAAGTAAGTTACTTCCACTAATGGTGTGTGTATAGAATAATGCCATAATTAACAAAAGCTAAGCGACCTCAATGGCTACGTTGGTAGAGGGGCTTGTTGAAAAACAGAAGATCATAAGTCCGAGCCCACCTTCGTATATGCGTGCAAAGGAAAGTAACAATTGCTACAATGCAATTATTGTGGCCGAAAATTTACTGAATGATTTAATATAAGAGCAACAGATAATTGTCGAGACTCCCTTTATAATAAAAACCTAAGAACGCTAGAGGTTAGCGCAGGAAAGCATAACAACAGTGTATGTATGGCAGAAGCGTATTGTGGCTATTAAATAAAGGGGATGACTGACTTGGATAAAAGGCATAGCAGAGGTATCTAGGGATGTTTAAGGTTACTAAAAAAGACATCGAGTAGTTCATGTTTCGCCGGAGTAACACAGTAGAGTGTGGCGGGGATGGCTACGCATATTCAGTAAATACGAGAACATAGGATTCCCAAGACCGTAGGATCAAAGAGAAGAAGCCACAAGGCATAGAATATAGAATTTATAAAGAGCCACAGTGGTATATGCAATCAAAGGAACTCGTACGTCTGTCAAGAAAAGAACAAACGTAACAATATTATTGCAGAGAACATAATATGGTTATTGTGAATACAACTCAGCCATATGTTATCAATGTTGTTTTAATAAAACTAATGTCATAAAATATATAGGCAAAAGATCTACAGTAAGCGGAATGGCTTTAGATATAGTACTCACCCTTATTTTTTCTATATTGTCATGTCTTTATTAAAGGAACTACAATAACTAAGCAGCTTAAACACGAAATAGAATGAAATGAAGATACATTAATTCTTACAAGTCTTAAAGTGTGTGTTAAAAGGATTAAATTTTTAAATATAATTTCCTGTATTTATAAAGAAATTGTTAATCTCTTTTCATAGTATTCGGATGATTTATAATAGAAACCTGGTTATTTAATACAGTCGCAACAATGTTTATATATAAAATATATCTTTGTGAAAAATGTACACATTTGTTTTAGGACTTGTGGCTTTTAAACATTCTTTATCAATGTCATCATTATGTCCTTGTTGCATGACTGAAAAGTATCATTCCACATTTATAAGTTTGTTCAACATTCATTATTTCAACGATATGGTTTGATTTTTTTTTTTTTTGTTATAAACAGAAATATTTAAAATAAGTTCTTTTTCAGTTCGAAATATTTATAAATGCAGATTTAAATGTTTTTTTTTAACTTTAAAAAAAAGCAGAAAGTTCTTAAATCGTCTGTATTATTTATTTTATTTAAAAAAAAGCAGAAAGTTCTTAAATCGTCTGTATTATTTATTTTCTTATATTTCAGCCCGCAGAACCGATTTTAGAAAAGGTTTTTTTTTTATTTTAAAGGCGAAGGTTGCAGATTGGTATTATAAAAGTTCAGGAATATTAAACATTAAATGGTGCCCCTATATAACATTCATGATTTTTACAAATATATTGAACAGTAATGGAAACCCTTATGAAATTTTAACTTATTTCACTATAACTCACAATAGTTCTGAAAATATTAAAGGGCGTCCCCTTAGGTAACATAATTTGATTTGAAATGCTCTACGTTTATAGTCAAACACTAAAAAATAAGTAAAAAATTGAAAATTAAAGGATGTCCCCACACATTATACCATTTGATGTATAGGACCTAATCTTTTGAACCCTTAGAGAGAGACTTAAAATTTACGCAGAATGTGTTTAGTTAATTATAAAGTAAAGGGAGTCCCCATATACTGTATCATTTGTTTTATAGGACCTTGTTTTTTAAACCCTCATAGAGAGAGATTAAAAGATAGGGAGAGAGAAAGAGAGAGTTGAATGCTTTAAGTTCGCCACAACAATAATAAAAAATTAGAAATTAAAGAGTTTCCCTATACATTTTACCATTTGAGGCATAGGACCTTACTTTTTGAACTCTCATATAGAGAGAGAGAGAGAGAAAGAGAGTGTTAAAATTTACACAGAATACTGAAAGTGAGTTACAACAATCAAACTTCAACCCATGGGTGAAGTTTTTAAATGTGCATGACATTATGACGCTATAACAACAATATAAAAATTAAAATTGGAAAAATGTGGCCATATTTTTTGAGCTTTCATAAATAGAAAAGTGAATTTTAAATATAGCCTTTTATATTTTATATCATATCCGATGACTCTCTATCGGTCTTCTCTGTCTGTTTTGAAGACAGTTTTTCATTACAAGAATGTTTTTTAAATATATAGAAAAAAACTTGTTTTTTAATTATTATAAAATTTGTAAATTAATATCACGAGTGGTGGTTAGCTTTTGATAAGTGGGTATCAGTGTTTATGTAACGAACCAAGAAATTTGCAAAAATTTAAGAATTATTATTTTTGTATATAATAGTTATTATTTTTAAATCGGCTAAAGTTCACGTATATGTACGTTTCTAAATGGTTTTTAGAAAGAACAATCATTTAAAACTTTTTGTATTAATTTTTTTTAAAAAGTAGGAAAATTTGGCACCATCAAAATTCAATGCACCAATTTTGCTTCTTACTTATACTTCTTGGCATTATAGCTATAAAAAGTAGTACACAGTTTGTGCTGTATAGATATTTGTTATAATATAAAATATTAACAAACACGTGTAGTTGTAGCATGAATATTTCGTTGATTTTGTACAGAAAACTTGTCAGCATCATACATGGGATATTTTTCATTATCATTGAAATTTCTTTGGCATTGTTTGAAATAATGACAATGAAAATAATTTAAGTATCATTTAATGCTAATGCTAATGATTTGATTTGTAAAAAATTTTGAACGCAGAAACTTAAAAAAACTATGCTTAAAAATAAATAAATCTTAAAACTCTTGCAGGTAGATCTCTTTTTGAAAACATTGAGATCTAAAGTGACCTAATTCCCCAGCTAACAGATCTTATAACTTACACGCGAACAAAAATAAGTTCCCATAATAATGATCTACTATACTTTAGGATGTGTATTTAGTGTACACAGATAAGGAATACATACAGTAATGATATTGATTTGAAACCATTTAATCATTACTTAATGGTAATAACTTTGCTTTTTAACTAATTATAAATTAAACCTTTTTTTAAGCATTACCAATACTAAAAATTATGATAATGCTAAAAATTCAGTAGCAATATTTATCATTCAATGCTAATGAAATCGTCAAATAATTAGTCCAACTAATTAATTACTCCCATATATGCTCAGTATAAATAAAATTTTTATATAAAAAAATTATTACACAAAAAGGACCTTTTTGTATAGCCCTCATATATTTATTTATTTACAAAAATTTATGTATGTATTTAATACTTGCTTAATTAAAAATGTTCATTTGTTTCGCGTTTGTGTGTTTTTGTTTTTTTTTTTTTTTTTTTGTTTATGACAAATTATAATTTATGGTGCTGCTATATTAGCAGCATTACATATTTGTTGTTTTCTTTGTTTTGATATTTTTAAAACGTCACAATAATTTTTTTTAATAATTTATGTTTTGTCTTATGAAAATGTTGTATCTATTAATTATGTTAAATACACCCTTTTACGGTAGAAAGAGTAGTAGTAAAATATATCGATGTATTCCCTTGAAAATTCAAAAGAAATTTTTATGACAGAAAACTTATAATAAAAATTAATATTTATGGCTGTACTTTTTATTAATATTATTAGTTAAAATATTTACAAAGAATCAATTAAGGCATTTTTTGTATTAATCTTAGATATTGTGCAAATAGCGTAAGGAAAAATATGGAATTGCGACATTTTAAAAGGCAACTACTGCGTAGTCTTAATATAAAAAGACAAAATTCTCTGTATTTTTACGTTATTTCCTTACGAACTTCAAAAAACTAAGTTTTTTATAAAAAATAACCTTTTTGTTTTTGTTTTTTGTTGTTGTTGTTGTACGTAACGTCATATTGATCTATTGTTTATGTCAGTTTTGGTTTTTTTCATTTTTTGCTTCATAACATAAAGCATTCTTTATTTTAATCTTGCTAATGACCAAAGTGTTCATAAATCATGATTTACATTTTTTGTTATAAAACATTATTAAGGAAGTCAAAATCGTAGACTAATGTATTTGAACTGAAAAATAAAGGATTAAAGTTGAGTTGATGAAATGAAAACATTTGTTACTGTAAAACTTGACATAAATTAAAAGAAATGTTTGTTTTTTCGCAGTAGGTGGTGAAATAAATTTTACTTTACTGTAATAGAAAAATTATATTTTCGACCTTTGTGGTTTTTTGGCTGTTAAGTGTTAGTTGCCGCCCTTGTTTCTAAATACTGAGGCAACATAATTTGTTTTTCCTTAACGTAGATAATCTTAGATACTTTAATATATTAAACTTGAGGTCGTGTTTTAGGGTGTGTATTGATGATACTGGCCTTTCATTTTCATTTAGTTTCATGGTCATGTAAAAGGATTTTTAAGGACGCTCGAAGTCGCAGTTTGTTCAATATCCCTTTAATTGTTATATATAATTTGAGATTTCCATTTTAGGTACTGCATTTTCTTTTTTAAAACACACATTTATGATACCTCAGTGTCCATTTGGTGTAGTAGAAAAAGTAGTTCGTTAACAAAAAAAATTATATGATTCAGGTATGGTCACAATACACATATTATGGTCTCAGTAATAATATATGGTTGCTGTGAACTAAACATTGTTGCTTTTACAATTTGCTAGTTATTGTATCTAACAAGTTTTGAACAAAATATCTTTTTCTAAAATTGTTATAACTATCCAAAATTAGCATTGTATTTATGACGATAACACTTTGTTTGTGAACAAAATTTTAAGAAATATTTTAAATTAACCTTTGGCTAATATTTGCCTATCAATTGAATGATTTCATTTTATGTATCGGTACATTAAAAATCGCAAGGTGTAAAAATTTAAATATTAAATAAAAGCAAAGTAAACGAAAGTTCGAAATGAATTAAAAATATCAAACACGGTGAAGCGAAAATATCTCCAAATAAAGTCAATATTTTTATTATATTATTGTAGCTGTCTTTAGTTTTATATCTTTATAACACCCTACTATTGAAACATCACATCTTTTTAAGACCAGCAGCGTTAAAGAAGAATGATTCACATTTCTGACTGACAACTGGCCACAAGAATAATCATGCAAAAAAAAGACAGAATAATTCTCTGAAAAAACAATTTCATTTGTGAAAAAGAAAAATGACAAAAAACAATAAATCATATGTCGCTCTGCGAAAAGTATACAACATATTTAACTTACTTTCTATTTATTACAAAACTTTGATGACATAAGAAAAAAATTGAAAATTAAATTGCTTGGAAAATTAAGTCACAACTTTCTTATTGTATTACACTGCTCAGCAGCAAAATCCTCCTTTAAATAAAACTATGTGGACTATATCGATTTTGATGTGCTAAACTCAAACCCGTTTTCGGTTTTTCTTTTTTCTTTTTTAATGTCTGGAAATATTGAATAAACTTTTGTAAAAATAGTAATTGCGCTTGTTTAGTCAAATCTTTGACTAATCTGACCGTACCTTTACTTAAGCACAAAATATTCTTCAATGTGTCTTAGTTCCCATCCGTTAATCAATTTATTTCTGATTCTGGCAAATTTATCTTTAAACATCCCTTAGAATAGCTAGCTGTACGTATTAGATCCATGTAAAATATTTACACGAACAAAAAAAATTGCAAGTGCTGTCTAGGAAGCCTATCCGAAAAATTGAAACAATGTAAACGACTAACATTGCTTAAAAAAGTTAGTCAAATTGCTAAAGCTATTACCCCTTGAATTCGACCTATTTTTTTTTACAAGATTGTTAGTCGCTATGTTTCAGATATTATAAAAATTTCAAAACTTTGGCTTAATTCTGCACAAGTTTTACGCTAAAAATAAAAAAATTTAAAATTAATCCATAGAAGTATTTAAATAAATTAATTAAACTTTAATTAAGTCCTGCTGTTATCCCGATCAAAATTATGCAAATTTACCGAAATTGATTATTGAGATGTGCTTTCATCTTCAATAATCTATATCAGTGATTTTAATAATTTTGATCGGAATAATTAAATTATGTTAATAAATAAAATTTTTAAAAATATAAAAAACAACAAACACATAACAAAACAACAGCACATAAGTAAAGGGCACTTATTTAAAATTTAAAATGACTGCGTACCACTATAGCTCCCAATAAAAAAAAGGAATACAAAAATTAATCTAAAAATTAAAGGATTTTCCTATAGGTGACGTAAGTTGACCTTTATGAGCCTATCTTTTGAACCGTTATAGACAGACAACTGAAACCTAAAAATTCTGTATTGATAACTCTGCTATAATAACAAGTATAAAATTTGGGTTTGGAAATTAAAGGGTATCCCAATAGTTGATATAATTTTATGTATGTTGCCGAACTTTTGAACCGTTAAAGACAGATCGCTGAAACTTAAAAAGGACCTGTATTGCTAAACCCTTTATATCAAGAAGTTTATAATTTAAATTTAGAAAGGGAAAGGGTGTTCCCAAAATTATTCCAATTTGACCCATATGGCCGTATTTTTTCAACTATTATCTACAAACACTTGAAAATTTGGCAGAGTGTTCACTACTTTGTGTGGTTTAATAAGAAGTATAAATATTTTAAATTTATAAATTAAAGGCGAAACTGCTGAGCGGTTATAGACAGATGGTTGAAATTTACAAAGAACCTGGATACTAAGTCCACAACAACAGCATTTATATAATTTTAAACTGATGTATGGGCCATACTTTTAAACCGTTATGGAGCGACGTATTAAATCGGTTATTTTTTGCAAGAATTATTTGAATAAGATTTGAATCGTGTGAGTACACAAAAATTTAACAAAAAAAAAAATTATTAAAAAATAATTCTGCGGTTAAACAATATAAAACGATTAATATCGAAACCAGATTTTGCTCTCCAGCAATTCTTTTTTTTCATTAATTTTTTTTTTACAAATTGTTAAATTATTGTATTAATGCATTATATTGACATCAATTTAAGAATATCAAATTATGCTTAAATTGAAAAATAAATCATTTAAAAGTTTTACGTGACATTGTACATTGTGTTTCGTTATTCTAAAATTCTGATTATTGTTTATTTTTTTCTTTGTTCAAAAATTGAATTATACCACAATCTGCATTTACTTATAATTCTTTGAAAATAATCTATTTAACAAGATTAAAGATGAAATGTAGTTTAGAAAATTGAATCCAAATTTGCAAATTTCTTTAAATAAACAGCAAGTCAAATGTTTAGTATAAAAAACAATTTTTTCTAAATCTTTAAGGTTGTTTGAATTTCAAATCAACTGAAGTAATTAAAAATTAAACTATTTAAGCAATCTTTTGTACAAGACAATTATAATGATGTTTTAGTTTTGGTTTATTATTATTTTTAATTCAATCTTTAAGAAATAATAAGAATTTAAGGAGCTAATGTTTTTTTTAAAAGTTATTTTTTTGTAATTGAAGTTTAGGAAACTAAATTACTGGAAACACTTCATAACAACTTTTTGTTATTTTAAGTATATTTAACTAATTGTTATACTTAAACTTTGTCACAAGTGCAAATAATACTTCATTAAGGTTACGGTCGGAAGCTATAATCTAAAAACTCTCCGTAATAGAGTTTATATTCCAGTACTGTTTAATTTGTTTTATAATTTTTTTTCAACTACATTAAGAGCTAAAACACACTGATCAGTGCATACAAGCAAGTAAGAACATTTTAAATGCTTTTTAATTAACAAACCATACACACTGCCCTGCCTACATTTACGAGTATTCCGTATTTAACTACGCAAATTGTTTGTTTATTTAGAAACACCCACTTCTTAATTTATCTATGGTATTATAACCTTAAACGTTAGAGAAGAAAAAGAGCAAGAAAATAAAAGTTTATATTTTCTTATCTACTTTTCACATAAATTGTCGCTTTGAATTGTACAACTTTAAAGAACAATTTCATGTTGACAATAAGATAACTTTGTTTTAATCAAACGATTTTTCCATCAGAGCTACTCAGTTACTCAACTTACTTGTGTTGGTGTATTGTCCATTAAATAGACTTTTCGTTAATATGGTTGTGAGCAGTCAATTTCGTATTATTGTGTTGCTAAATTAAAAAAAAATCCAAATTAAATAGCACAATGTATCAGAACCTTCTGACAACAAATATGAACAAATAGTTTTCACATATGTTACAGAAGATTTTACAAAATCGAATATGATTAAAAGTAATAGGTGTTTTTTAAATCCGCCAAAACTTACGAATAGGTTAACTGTCATAATGCACTCACTTTTTGATATTTATTGAATTTATCCAGATTTACTTTGCAAATCAGTAATCAATTCGGCCAACTTATCGGCGACTTCACGATTTTTGTTGTGAAAATGTTACCACATACTTTTTAAATAATGTAGTAATTCCAACAGATCCAAGAAATGTGAGTATTTAAGGGCATATCGCCGCTATAAATAAACGTTTCGAAGTTTCATCGTGAGTCACAGTAACTACATCAGCAACTACAGCCACAAGACCCATCACATGCATTGTTCTTTTGTCGATGAGGCTTTAAAGTGGCTAAAACTGATATTTAATCTCAAAAGTGTCTTTAATGATATTTAAGAAAAAAATCTTTCAGGGAATTTTGTTCTGTAATTGATTTTTTACATTTATTTTATTTGACTTAAATTTAATTTATAAATTATGTTAACACTCAAGGATAACGATAAAAAGCTTTTAAATTTTATTAAGAATATTGCTATTTGTAATATTGCTATAGAATATTAGAGGATGACTGTAGATTAACTAATCTTCACTCATTTAGCCCGACAAAACTTTAAATTGTAGAAAACAATAAAAAAATTAAATTTTATTAAAAAAAAATTTATTGTAAACATCAATATGGCCACAGTAGCTGTCATTGATATAGCGCATTCTGAACGTCCAATGTTGGAGCACTTTTTGGATTATTGCTGGCCGTATGTCATGGACATGACATGAAACAATGTTGGCCTTCAAGTCAACTATTTCTGGCTTATCAGCATTAACCACCGGATGCAACCGGAAGGTGTCACTTAAAAATCTTTAATTTTTCGAAAAATTTTGATTTAAAACGGTCGATAGTTGCCATCATTGTAAGGCACATAGTGACTTGCTGTTGAAACAACATCACGCCCGGATCAACTTCATCCATTTTTTCAATCAAAAGCGCAGTGATTGTGGTAATGTAACGACCTCCTTCGATCTAACTTGAGATCTGACTTGACTTCTGATCGATTCCCTCAGTGTGCTTTTTTCTGAATGTGATAGAGTCTGTATCTGTACAATCTGTTGAGCTTCGGTTCTTTCCATTTTATTAAGAAATTTTCGACCAAAAATGAGCCTCACCGCTGAATCATTAATAGATGCCTGAATTGATGACTAATTTTCAAAGTAAATCTAAATAATTTTTTAAATCTAGAATCTAGAATATTTGTCTAAATAAATGTAAAGAATTTAACACAGTATGACAGCTCATTTAATAGTTAACGCTTTCATGAGTTCATAGAGTTAGAAAAAAACCCGTTTGTAAGAAAAACGTTATAACTCCACATTACTGTATATTTTCATTTAAGATTCTTTAAGTAAAAAGTAAATTAAAAATTTCGAGTCGATTTTTTAATAAGACAAAATTTAGCAGTTAAAACTATTTTCAAGTTAAAATATAAAAATATTTGACTATAGTAATCCTGCATAACATTTAGTAGTATTTATTAAGCCGTACTAATGTATATAAGAAATAAGCTGAGGGATTATTCCAAACACGTTTCTTAACATGCATGCGCAACATCATTATTATCATCATGATTCTTATATTATTACTAGCTTATTGTACCCGGCGTTTCTCGGGTCTACTTTTAGGGCTGTTTTAGGTACGGCGTGATATATTATAGGCTTGTTTCATAAGGGGATCTACTCCGAACTAATGAAAATCCGATTTTATTTAGATTGGTTAATATTTGTTAAACTGCGCGTTTGTCCTCTTCCTCTCACCCCCCATCCCCACCCTTCTTCTATTACATTTTTTTTTTCAAATAAACATAAAATATTCTTCCCTTTACATAACCTCCTCAGTCCCAGAAACCTGCCCCTAAAGAAGAAATTACAAAACCTTATTTTCCTGATCTGGCGGCATTCAATTTAAAAAATTTAGTAAAATTTTTCCTTATCAAATACAGGACTGCGGAGATATGACAGGTGCATCCAGTTGTACATTTTGAATCGGTAAAGTTTAATATTCATTTTGAACAAGTTTAGTTAATTATTATTTATTGAAATAGTAAAGCAAACACTTTTTAATAATTCATTACAAATCAACAAAAAATAATAGAAAATAAAAAATATCCATTTAAATAGTGATTTAAAAAAAAAACATAACATTTAAAAAATTAAAGGATTTAAGAATGAAGTTCAAAAAATTATTGTCTTTCTTTGGAAATACATAGAAAAACAAAAGAAGAAGTGCACTTGCGTTTTTTGCTGGCAGCCCTCTTTGCGGTATCGCATACATTTATTTTTTTCTTCGACTCCACATACAAGTAGATGTCTATTTTTAGAGAATCGAACATCCCTTAGAGAAAGCTGTTTTGGCAACTTAGCTTTCTTTTTTGTATTTTCATACTCTTTGCTGGAACTGCTATAAGCGTCGCGTAGGGATCTAGTTACTTTCGTAGTACTAGAGCAAGCAGAGAGACATTCCCCAATGTAAAGCTTAAACTCTAATAAATCCATAACTTCCTTCTTATTAACAGCACAAGCAAGTAGTATATCCTTTGCAGGCTACTTTTTGGCACGAATCGCAATGCTGTAGTATGATATTAGCCTATTTGAAAGGTCAACACCTCCCATTAATGTATTGTACATGTTTACAACATTTGGACAATTAATATCTATGTGTTTTTTTTTCTCTCCTTTATCCCAACGTCGAGCAGTTTGAAGAGGTTCCGACCCGACTGCACTAGTGGCTAAATAGACTGATTTATTATCCATCCACTAAATGACAGATATTTTATCGCCCTGCCCCACGAATTAGTTGAAACTACCTCTTCCTCTTTTATGAAGGACTTTGTCAGTTGAAAGTTTGGCACGCAATTCTTTGGGTAATCTGTTGTGCATATTAGTGCATGTACTTTAAATTCCTTTCTCTAAAATGAAGTGTAGCAAATTGCTGGAAGTAAAATAGCGATCCATAAACACTTAGATCCTTTATATAAAGGTTTTAGTAAGACTTTCAACTATCGTACCAACAATTCCCAAAGTCGGATTTGGTTTTCTGTTGGGCCATGTTAGTGCTCCTTGGTAAATACAAAAGTCTAGCACAAGACCATATGGGGAAGCCAAGATATAGTTTTTAAGACCAACTGGATTCAGCTTTCCTTTTACGTATTGCTTCAACTGAGTTGTTTTAGTGAATGGAATCCTCTGCTTTCAGCAATCAACTTTTGTGGTTTTGAAAGAGATTTGAACACTTTTAAAACTGCATCAATTGCTGATTGCACTTTCCATAGTCTGTTTTTTTTATTTTTCTTCCTGTGAAACTGCCGAGTTGTTCACAAAATGCATGTTATTTTGCAGTATAAACAGCCGATCTCTTATTAGTTGATAAATGACTAACAATATTTAAAATTTTACTGTAATCGGTACAGACATAAATTACCGTTTTTCTCCTTTTTCTTTCATCTATGTCCTAGCTTTAGCGACAGATATAGATGAGTACTTATCTTAGTTTCAGATAAGAAATCAGTTTAAGATAAGAACAACTATCAAGCCGTGTTACAAATTTCATTAAAATCGGTTAAGCCGTTTAGCCGTAATTGATGCACTCGCAAGCAAATGAATGAACAAACAAACAAACTTAACAACAGATTTATAATATACTATATTAGATTTTCAAATAGATCTTTTCTTTCTAGGCAAACTATCTAAATACATTTATTTACAATATAATTATAAAAGAGAATAGAGATTGTTCTACAGGGTGTCCGCCGCGAAGATATATTACTTTGTTTTGTTTAATATTGGGCAGTTGCAAAGTAGACAATTGGCAAATTTATTATTAAAAAATGTGGTTTAACCAAAGTGTTTTTATCGTTAAAACATTTTATCAAAACCAATCATCCATTACTGTGATGATGAGAAGTTTACGGGAAATTTTCGGGACAAAAAACGTGCCAACAAAACGCACTATTTATCGTGTAGTGACTGATTTCAAAGAAAGAGGGTCTGCAGATGATGGGCCCAAGAATGTACCACAACGAACTACAAAATCGGCTGAAAACATTTTTGCTGCTCAAGAAAGTGTTTAAAACAATCCATTAACCTCAATTCGAAGCCGAAGCTTGGGAGCCTGGTCTTCAAAGAACAACTTTGGTTAGAATTTAGCGCATGTACTTGTATTTGTTTCCATTTAAGATTCATTTGATACAAGAGCTTCCTCCACAAGAGCATTTACGCCGCCTTGCATATGCCAATAGGATGTTAGGGCTCGGTCGTGACAACCCCGATTTTCACGAAAAATCATAAAGAGTGACGAAGCACATTTTCATTTGGCTAGATATGTGAAGAAAGAAAATAATCTGTTCCGGGCAATGGAAGTACCTCAAATTATTCATCAGCCACCTTTGCAGCCATTAAAAGTGACAGTCAGGTATTTAATTTGGTCGGGAGGAATCATTTTACCTTGCGTCTTTGAAAATGAATACGATATAATGGTAGCTGTGAATAAGGAGCTATAACGTAATATAATTAATAACTTTTTAAAGTTTTTAAACATGTGGTATCAACAAGACGTTGCCATATTGCACACAGCCAGGATAGTAAAAGAATTGCTGCGAGTAGTATACCTTTCCGACGACACCCTGTACATAGAAAACTAGTTTCGTAATATTATGCAAGTGAACATCTAAAAAGTTGTTTCAAAAATCCTCTTTACTTTGGAAAGCAAATACAAAAGGATTATTTTACATTTAAGAGGCAGATATGAAATTACAAGGGATTTTGTGTAACTTGGAGGAGTATGAAACAAAAAAACAAATGAGTATTTTTTTATATGAAAATATATTTTAGAAATGCAATTTGTTAAAGTGTTATATATAATGTGAGTTATTTAATGCCTTGTTGAATTGCTTGACAGCAGTGGCAAAGATTGCAAAAAATAAATAAGGAGATATGCAACGTAAGATAAAAATTAAATAATTTATTTATTTAAACCAAAAAGAATTATATGAAATGATTTTTACAGCATCTACGAGGTGGTCAGGAGTCACTGTCGAAAACTATAAAAATTAGAATTTCTTTAACAATTTAATTAACGAAATTACGTAAATACTTATTAAGGTTGCGTATACAAATGATCACAATTTTCTCATACAAAAATTAAAAGTACTTTCTTTTCTTTTGTTACTAATACTAAATCACGAAAAACGTCTGAGTTTAGTGTCTGAAGATGATTTGTTCCAATCATATTGAGTTGGCAGTGACAAAACTTTAAACGCAGTTATAGGCTTTAAATAATTATATCTGATCTTTTCAATAATTATTGGTTTTATAAATAATAGTGCAGCATTACAGTCTGCTAGCGTCTAATTTTTCTTGTTTGATTTGAAAAACGTATACATTTGTGAATAATTTTTCTTTCTAAAAAATGCATAGAAATTAAATGAAAGAAAAAAATTATTCAATTTGAATTTATTTATAATATCAACGGTTCGAACCCTGATTGGGGAAAAAATTAAAAGATAATTTTTATATATTTTTATTCTGGTTTTAAGTAGAAATTATCAACACGTTTCGATCTGGAACTCAAAGTAAGAATCATTTATCGACCTTTTGAAAATCTTCACTATAAGTGGCTACTTTTGTCGGTCTAGAAGAGTTATTCTAATTAAATAATATCTATTTCTGCAACATGCAATACAAATCAGGCAAGGGTTAACTAAGAAACGAACTATCGTGTTGCTTTAAATTTTTAAAATTTATGAATAATATAATCTAGCAAATTATCACGAATAGATTGACGTTTCACCGACACTACATAGTTATTAAGATGAGCATCCTTTTTGGTTTCATGGGTTTTAAAAAAATTAAATTGCCGAACATAAAACAAAACTTATCCATAACAGACTCTTCCGACTTTATTTAATTAAAGAAATGCATGAAATACATTGTTTGGTACGATTTACATCCAGGTAGCATCACTGGAATTTCTTTCGTCCAAAGTGAAAGAGAAGCACGCGTTACGGTCGATTGAGATTCTTACTGCGCCATGATACATAATTTTTATGTTTAAAAAATGGATGACATTGATCCGAGCTATTTGTGATTACAACAGAATGGCGCTACCAGCCATACGATGATCAAAACCATCGAATTATTAAAATAAAAACTGGGCGATAAGATGATTTCGAAAAATGAACCTGACATTTGTTCTTCAAGATTATTTGAAATAACAGTTTTTACTGACTGTAACCAACCAGCAACAATTGATGCCTTTGTGGCCAAGATTTTTCGTGCTATTTGTGACATAAGACAAACAGTGTTTAAAAAAGTTGTTCACAATTAGACATTCAAGCTGCCATTCGCTAAGAACCGCCGCCAGAATACCGTATACTAGTTTTTCGAATTAAAAAATTATTACTAGAATTTTTTTATTTTGTTATTTTCTACATTTTGAAGTTCTATGGGGCTTAAAAAACACCCTTTATACAAAAAAATTCATATGGCACAGATTTCGGCTCTTCAAAATTCACATAAGTTTTACAGCATGTTTTTCAATCTCTTTTAAAAAACGCAAACTTGAACTGGAATTCTCTTTATTACAAGATAATTATAATCAGTAGTCATAATTTGCATTAATTCGTCTTAAGAAAATTAAAGACGTGCGTTGCTTTTGTTTAAGTTTTATATTTTACAAAACAAATATTTTTTAGTTCCTAAATTAAATTTGATTCCAAGTTTTTAAGTTCTTTAACATTGTAAAGAGAAAAACGATTTTGGTTTCTTATGTTACTTCTTAACGATTTTTCCTGACTAAAGAATTAATCGATTGAACTTTTTACTTTTATAAATTTTATTCTTTTTTTTAACCCTCTAGTGCGCAGTGATGCAAATTTGAATCGTACCGAATATCCCTCTGTAGCTTTAAAATTTGAAAACAGTTTTATGTAAATGTTCGGTATATGTTGTCTCCATTTAATAGACGTCGTTTTCTCTTCTTTTGAAGTACCGTTATAGCACCATTGAATTATTGTGCAATTTTGAAGTGCCTGCTCATTCGTTTGTTGTGCGTAGAGGAAACAGTGTGTTTTTCTGACCTTAAAATTTAACTAAGTTCAACAGGTTTATAAACAGTTGTGATTTTTACATAAGTTACACTCTTTTTTTATTATAATATTATAGTGTGTATTGGTTTTTTATGGTAAGTACTTTGCGCTAAATGCGCAATGATGCACATTTGCATCAAAGGATTTTTCGCCTCCTGCGCCCTTATAAATGAAAATTGTACAAACTGCTAGAACAAAAGTTTGTTTTTAAACCATTTCCTTTCGTTTAAGTAGTATTTTACTTAATTTGGTTTTCTTGCGCACTAGAGGGTTAATATTTTTTAAAATATTTCACGTAAAAATATCTATTAAATTAACAACAACTTAAATTAAATTCAATTTAAAAGAAAGTTAAATATTTAAGTACAATTTAAGTTTTTTGACGACAGTGAAAACTTTACAAAAAAATAATTTCTAACTTAAAATAAGAAGCCAAGATAAAAGCGACAAAAAGCAAAAGTATGCAATAACAAGAATGAAAAATAGATATCTTCAGTTACCATCCTTGTAGTCTTAATATAAAATTAATGATGCGCAAAAGTATAAACTTTCTTAAAAAAAAGATATCAACAACAAATGCGCATTAAATGTGAAAATAGTCGACAAATGTATATACGTATTTGTGCAACAGTCTGACAATGTTTTGCAAATAAAATAGTTATTTTTAAAAACTTACATTTTTTTACTTACTATTTTCTTTAGGTTACCGCTAATAAAAGAATTGTTTTTAAAACTCTTTAATACTTCTTAGCACTTTTTTGTACGTTGCTAAATGAAAATTTCTGTTTAATATCAAAAAGCTAAATTGACAAAAAGGGCACATTTTGTTACTTTCTATTATATAAAAATCTAATATTAATTTTAAAATATTTTATTTGTTGTAGAAAAAACCCCTGATTTAATCTGGTGCTCCTCTTATTTCTTGCAGTGAATTTTAAACTTAAATTTTATTTTGTTTTAGTCCCTTTATTTTCTCTTAAGATCGATATGAATGTCAAAAGTAAATCCTATTTTAGATAAGTTTATATTAATTCCAAAAACGAATTTTGTTACTCGAGGCGGTTAGAGGATTATCTAATATGAAATAAAGATTTTAATAACGGTCCCGGCGTCTAACGTTTTTTTTTTTCAACTACTGCTTTTTTCGTGAGTTGTAATACTTAGCTCATGTCTGATCTGACAGATTATTAGTTTTATCCTTCGGCTGAACGAATATGGTTGTGTATACGCTTGAACAACGCTGGGAAATATTGCCGATTTTGCAAAAAAAAAAAAAAAAATCATCTTTTCAGATGAAGCTTATTTTTAATATTGGCGGGTATGTAAGCAAGCAAAATTTTCGCATTTGGGGCACAGAAAACCCGCACGCACACATTGAAAAGCCGGTGCACCCAAAAGGAGTCACTGTTTGTTGCGGATTTTGGTCCAGAGGCATAATTGGGCCATTTTTTTTCTTTTGTTCACAAATTAACAGCTGCACTGTTTTTTTATAGCATTAAAAAAAACAATTTATTTGGCGGACCCTTTAAATATTTCATTTAAAACATCAAAATAAAAATTTATTATTTGGTATCTTGTTTATGTAAAAAAAAAACTGGATTCCTTTAGATATAAATATTTTATGATATTCTTATGAAATATTTATTATTTAAACTAAAAAAAAACAAAATTCTTGTGTAAAAAATCTAAGAGTCTTATCTCGGAAGCCAAACTGATAAAATTTAAGCTTTATTGAATCAATAAAACAAAAAGACAATAAAAACTCATAAGTCTTTTAAATAAAAACACAGTAACCATTGAGTGACTACTCTTATTTGTTCACTAAATATTTAATTGATCGGCACGGTTTAAGTAAATTAATATTTTATTTAAATTTCAAAAAATATCTATGTATATACAATAAATTGTATCGCCTATTGCAACACCCTTTTTTAATGCTTGTAATTACAGACTGAGTAAATACTTTGTCTAACGCTTCAAAAGATAATGCCATATATATATACGCATATATCTCATGATATATCCTATGGGGACACCCTTTAATTAGCGATTTTAAATTTTATGTTGGTGTTATAGTTTAACAATACGCGTTCTGTGTAAATTTCAACCATATGTCTATAAGGAATTGAACGATAAGGCCTTATACATAAAGGAACATCACCTATATATGGGACACCACATAAAAAAGCTTTGAGTTAATAACAATATTGAAACGAAAATATTTTATTAATAAAAAAGTATTGATTATTGAATGTAAAAGAACGTCTCGATGGCCAGTTTGCTACCGCTAACTTAGCTCTTCAGGAAACTTCTTACAAACATTTTGAATAAACTAAAGATTTTTGTCCAAGCAATAAAGTAAAGATAAAAATCAAAGAGTAAGCAAAAACACAAATAATCAACAAATGCATACTTTTATTCCGGATGAAATTGACGTAAATGTTAATTTATAAATTTGTAAAAACAAAAAATTATTTATAAATTTTTGTGTTAATAATATAAATGGTTTGAAATTAAGCGATTGATGGCTAACTTCCTTTGTTCAGCTAAAAATAACATTGTAAAGGTGAAACGAATTTCAATTTTCATGAAATTTTTAATCATTTCTACCAATTGTTGTTATTGTAGAAGCTTATTAGGACAATAGATAATAACAAAATCCATAGTAATATAATTATACTAATGACTCTATTTGTCTACTAATACTACACTATAACTTGTTATGCATATTTTTTTCAGACTTGAGAAAATCATGTTATACGATCTGTCTTGCAAAACTACATAAATCAATTTCTCAAAATGATAATGCATTATACACACTGTTGCGTTCAAATTATGGTTCTTGGGACTGTCATGTAGAAATTATATTTTATAACAGTCAATATTTTTCAGTTATAACAAAATTAATTAATCACTGCCGCTCGGTTTTATGAAATAACCTCTTTGAATTTGTCTTCAAAAAGTTACATTAACTACATTAATTTACATAAACTATCACTTGGTCAATTTATAATGGGTGAGTAAAGACCCGTAGTATAAAAGTAAAATGATGTTCATGTTTTGATAATAAAAATTTCAAAGAACCATTCAACAAACTACTGCTTGGGTAGGGAAAATGGTGGTGAAAAAATTTCTTCGTCTCAAAATTCTCAAACGAAGCGCTAGTAAGATTGAGGCGCAGATGCTGTAAAATGTTGCATTAGTCACGAACCTACATCGGTTAAGTTTAAGCGTGGAGACTTAATTTTTATATACTGGTTGAGTCGTTTCATTTTGACACTTAATTCTAGTCTTTAGGTTGCTCTTTTTTAAAGAGAAGTACCACTTCAGGCAAGAATACTTATTAGCTTATTTTTTGTAACTGTGCTACATTCTAGAGGAAAGTGATCTATTAGAAAGGTAAAACATGTGGTGAAAGGAGATATATATATATCCATTTTTTTAGCAATTTTACTTCGCTGGCGAATATGCTATAAAGACGTGCCGTCCAGGGAGGCTGCATGTTGTAATGATAATTCTAAATATATATTTATACCATTAAACAGAAAAAAACTTTTTAGTTTTTTATTTATGCAGGGGTTGAATCCTGGCCAACCAGATTTGTAGTCAGCAGCCTCTTTCCTTTTTATTACATTTTCAGTTGGGATAGTTTTATTTTATTGCCATTGATTTTATTTTATGACGTTCATATATTTTATATCTAGTTTGAAAAAAAAAGAAAAATTAAATTTTTTCTTTTTAATTAAAATTATAGCATAAAAAGTAAATTTTGTCAATACTTAAATTTTAACAGGTTTTTTTTTAATTTATAAATATTTTAAGGTATTTTTTTCTTTTCTTTTTAATTCTCGGAAAAACATGTTTACAGTTTAAAGTTCATTTTTTGCATGGTTTTGTTTTCAGTGTTGCGTTAATTTCCGGAGTTTAGCGCCATGTTTTCTGTAACTACTTGCATGTTTATCCCTTGTCTTTTTTTTTGTTCGCCCTTAGCAGTCTGACATTTTGTAGCCAGTCATTTAATTCTTCCTGTGTTGACTTTGGTATTTAGTTCTTTTTTTTAATTATAGTTATTTAACATCGTATAAATATTTATGTACTTTTATTTCGAATTTGTAGACTTAAATGGTTTCATGTTTTAATATTTATTTTAACTATTGGGATTTTTTGTGATTTTTTTAATGCAAAAGGAGGTGTGTATTATTGACTAGTAGTTGTGTGTTTGAAAGGAAAAGACAAGGGAGATATAAAATGCCCATTTAAGAAGATTCTAAACTAATTAACTAAAAGACAAGATTTATATTTATGGCATTTAAGTTAACCACTAAAAGGCTTACGTATTTCTTCCCCATTACGATAACAATAGTTTTTTACCCTATTTAAATCTAGAGATAATTAAAGATTAGTAAGACAATAAAAATTATATAAAAATACATTTTTGTTTAAAATTTAAAAAAAAAAAATAACAAGAACTTATATAATGTCAAAAGATCCTTACCTACACCGTTTTACAGAAAAGATTTTTGTAGTATATAAAGCATGTAACCGAAAAAATATTTACAATATAAATTGCGAATATTGTGATCAAAGGGAAAAATGTAATTAAAGTAATAGCACTTTTTAAATTCAGTTTTGGGGAAAAATAAAATATTTGTTTTTAGCTTTAAATTGTTAGAAAAAAAACGAGAAATTATTTTTGAAATTTTTTATGGATAGCGAAAATTAAAATTGAAAAAAAAAAATTGCAGGTCCCAGGTCAGTGTTTACAAGAAGATTCATGAATAACGTGACCATCTTTTTAAAGATCTATCCTCTTTAAAAGTTTTGTCCCGCATTTTCGAGTCCATATATTTTAAAAAAACTTTTTCGAATTTGTTACTTTTCGGTTGCAGCTGCATGATTATCTTAAGTTAGTGAGTGCAAAATTTGTTTCTGTTTGTGTAAAGACGTTTGGTTTGTTTTTTTGTTTTTTTTTGTATTTTTTTCGAAAACTTCAATTTTTATTAAACTATTTTTCTACTTCGAACCCAAACAAAACTGGTTTATTTGGAAATGTGCCGCATGCGCAATAAAATGATGAAATATAGAAGAAGTATAGAAGACAACATACAAAGGTCAACAAAGTGAAATATATATTAGCCAAAAATAACTACTTAAATGTATGTAAGCATAGTAAATTTCAACACTACAATGCTAACTTAAATAAATTGAGAAACACTTTAGCAGTATTTAACAAATTTAAAATCCCATTTGTACGCTCTACTGGTGCTTACCGTATACCGTAGATGCTTTTCTTGATTCGCCGTTGGAAATTTGTGAACTCGTTGCTGTTAAAAAAAAGACAAGAAATATGGTCCTATTAACTTCATTAAGGAAGTGTTATATGTATTAAATGTAATATTTCTCAAAGAAAATATCCCAAATAGTTTTAAAACTGTATTACTCATCCCACTACTGAAAAAAGGAGATCCAAATTGTCCATCAAATTACCGTGGCTTGTCCCGTATAGATACTCTGTTTAAGATATTTAATAACGTGATTTTGAATCGCAGTACTACTTGGATTAGCGAACATAATATTTTAAATAAATACCAAGCCGGATTTAGGAAACAATACTTAACTGTTGGTAACGTGTTTAACATAACTAATATTATTCACTTAAACAAAGTAAATTGTAAAAATACTCCAAAAAGATATATTTTTACTCAAAAAGTTAGAGCAGGTTTTACCGTTTATTGTTTCTAAAATGAACATGGCATTTAGCATAGTTCTGCGACTAGACAGAGGTGGTAACTTAATGACGGATTCCATTGCAGTCTTCGTAAACAAAATATTAAAAACTGTTTTTACACTGATTCAATTGCGTTGCTGTATATTTTATATTGTGAATCCCAAATAATTGAACCATATTCCAGAACTGGACGAACTAGTGACGTAAATAAATGTTTCGTGATGTAAGGACCATCAAATTCCTTACCCCAGCGTTTGATGAAATCAAGCTAGCATCTTGCCCGGCTTAAAATTAGGAAAATATGTTGAATAAAGTTTAGTTTAAGGTCCAGTAAAATTCCGAGATCTGTGAAACTGCAAACACTTTGCAGCTCATTACCACCCAGAGAGTATTTAACGTTTAAACGGTTCCTTCGAAAGAAACACATGTATTTACATTTATCGAAGTTCAATTTCATTATGTTCGATTCACACCAGGAGTATAAAGAATCTAAATCTGCTTGTAGCAGCTTATGATCATTATATTTATTATATGTAAAAAATATTTTAACATCATCCGCATACATAAGTATAACAGAATTCTTGATGACGCTAGGTAAGTCATTGATGAATAATGAGAAAAGAAGAGGTCCAAGATGTCTCCCTTGTGGAACACCAGATGTCACGGGGATTGGCAATTTACTGTGAATCCCATGTAATTTAGTTTCTTGATAAGTAGTTCATGGTTTACCTTATCAAACGTCTTACTAAAATCAGTATAAATCACGTCAGTTTGCATTTTGTTGACAAAACCACGATTTACCAAAGTTGAGAGTTGTAAAAGGTTTGTGACAGTAGAACAGCCTTTACGAAAGTTATGTTGATTAGACGATAATATTGAAGACACTTGAAAACATAAATGATCCGTAATTAGTTTTTCAAATAGTTTGGGTATTACACTCAGTTTTACAATTCCTCTGTAATTTCTGATGTCATTTTTTCTACCAGACTTAAATAAAGGAATAATGAGAGAATTCTTCCACACTTCAGGAAATTTACCTAATTTAATTGAAAAGTTGAACAACATTGTAAGAAGAGCTACTAAGGCCTCTACGCAATTAATAAGAACGCAACTTGGAACTTGTATATTGCAACTTATGGAATTTAAAAGTCAACCTTGGAAAAAATAAAGTTTTAGTTTTCCATAATGGTACCAGAATTGCTAATAATTTAAAGTGGACATTTGGAGATAATGTAATCGAAATTGTTAACTCCTACAAGTATCTTGGAATGAACCTGTGTTACAACTTATCGTTTAATAAACATTTAGAGAAGAAACTTACGTCGTTTGTTATAATTGGCTTTCTTCCAAGACAAGACAATTTGAATATAAAATATGTGAAAGTCAAAGCTTAAACTCTGATGCAAGAAACTCGCAATTTCATGACTTATATTCAAAACTAGATTATTCTTGTCTGCAAATCAAAACTTCCTCACTTCCATCTCGCGCTATAAGCTTAATCATAAGAGCTAGAGGTGGCCTCTTGGATATAAACGCTAGAGCTTTCAGAAGCTTGTCTGTAGGGCTTTGCATACTGTGCAACTTAGATGTTCCAGAGAATACTTTTTATTTTATTGGTATTTTACCTATTTTCAACGTATTCCCAATTAAATTTTTCAAACAAAGGCAATTAAACTTCACAGAAACTTTCAAAATACTCAATGGCGAGTCCTATAACTTGTTTTAGTGGAATTAAATAAATATTTCTTGCTGTTTTATGCTTATATACGTATACTAATTCACTCTTGTTAAAAATTTTAATACAGTTTTATTTTGCCAATCTGGCTTATAACTTTGAATTATGCCAGTTATAGATCATTATTTGATATTTAAATCTAATTTTGTTAATGTAATTGCACAGACCTATTAACTAAATGAAAAAATACATATTTTGCGTTTGATTTAAATAAATGTGGGGGATAGTGTATTAAAGTTTTTTAATAATTCTTCAGGCATAAACTATGTGTGGGTGTGTAACCAAATCAGTATTGATTGTTGTTTATAATGTCTTCCCCGTATCGTAAATTAGTTGGTTAAATAGATATTGTTTACAAAGAAAACTGAAGGCGATCTAGCAAATACTATATTACATTTTGCTAGTACATATAATAAAACGATAACGGGGTCATTTCTGTACATGAAATTTTTTTTTTGTTAATTTTGGTGTTGGTAAAGATATTAATCGATATGCACCCATTTTTAGAATTTTTGTCTGTCTGTCTGTGTGTCTGCTTCTGCTCGCATTACACAAAAACTACTGTACGGATTTAAACAAAATTTTGCGAGGATGTACCCTGGAACCTTGATTCCAATAAAGACTACTTTTGATTTCCAAAAAAATAAATCATTTCGTAGAGAAAATTGAGATACAAGTGTAAAAGCAAAAGCACCCAATTTTACCGGTATAATAGTACTACAGCAGTTGTCTGCACATTTTATTTTTGTAAATGGAAAATTTTTAATGCTGTCTTCAGAACTGTGGAAAAAATGTTTAAAAACACAAATTTAAAATTTGAGAAAATTAAAAATGACACGCAGACAAAGACGTGAGCACTGCCAATTCTTAATATATTTACAAATTTAAAATATGTAAACTTGAACCAGATAAAAAATATTAATTTGATAATAAATAATATATTTCATTAAAAATTAATTTAAAATTAATTTTCCAAAGAATGTGCAATGCATGCACATACGAACTTTTTTATCCAAAAATAAATATAATTTTCATGCACTCCATCAAATAATTAAAGGATATATCACACAAGAAAAAAAAGAAACATAATATTTAAAACAACTGTGAATAGATCAAATTCCAAAATAAGAACTATTAAGAGTACAAATGCTTCATGGTATTTAAATTTTTTTTAACAAATTGCTTGGCACAGCACATCAAAAAGCTAATAAAAATTTTTATTCTACATTCAAGTAACTTCTTTTTTTATATAAATCGTTTTAAAGAATTTATATACTACAGCTTTTAAAAGCAAATAACTGCCTTTTATAAAATGCAAACAATACAAATGAACATGCAGTGTTAACATTCCACTGAACACTTTTACATTCATGAATAAACCAATTTCAGTGTTTTTATATTTTAAATATTGCAGATATTTACACTATAAGTTATATGAATAAAACTTTGGAAGCAGACATTTTTTAAATTAAATCTGAAAAAATATTTAAAATAAAAGTGAATAAAAATATATTTAAAACAAGAAACAGAAGTTTATGAAACAACAGGTAAAAGGGATTTATTCGACTATATATGTAAATATAGTTTTGTGAAATAACACTAATAAAAAAAAAACAAATATTGAGAATTAAAATATAAGAAAAAAATTAAGTTCTTTATATAATTTTACATTAAAATCTCATCGAATCTTAATAGATTAAGCGTTTTTTTTTATAAAACTTTAGTATTTCCTTAAATATCCCTTCGAAAGCTTTTAAATGGTAAATTGTATTGATATCTTAACAAAAATAGCGCACAATCATATTTTTCAATAAAAAGTTTAGACTCATAACTCGGAAAATATGAGCGAGCGTAAACGTATTTCCTTTTTTGAATGGAGTTACTTCATTCTTCCAAATGATATGAAAAATCTAGAAGCAGCGTGATGTTTTGTCTGCTGCCTCGAAGATCATGGACCGATCTTGCTGATTTTCAATAGCAAAATTTTCGAAAATATGTCTGATCGATTGGCGTATTTAAATTTTACTTATCAAGTGTCTTGGCATGAGAACTCAAAATAAATATACTTTATGGGGTCAGTAAAGGATGTTGTAGAAATTACAAACGGAATGACAAACTTATCCACCTTTTATGGTAAACAGTATAAAGATAACAGATAACAAACTTTGAATTATTTCTGTAATACTCCTTTGCCTCTCACACTATCACCGTGTAAATATTTTTTTTTTCTAGAAACAAAAATGCGTTAAAGCAAAAGAAAAGATACGAAAATTGAATTCTTTTTGTATACAGTAAATTAAAGGCTGTCTTTTTAAACCCGACAGATATTCCCAAACTGTTAACTGTCAAATGAACTGTCATACTGCGGTCCCTTTTTGATTAGTATACACTGGCAATCAATATTAACACATTGCTGACCGCCCACGAGTAAGCTCGTGATGCGCTTTTTTTCGCATCGCTGTTGTATTCTTTGTTGGCGACCATACAGTGCAATTCTTAGTCAGTATAACACAAACAGTAGGTGATTGTTGTACTGCTTATCAGTTTTATAAAGGAATTAAATTTATTGTTTTACTTCCACATCCAATTACGAAATAATGGCCGGTGACATGAGATAAATTTTCAGTAATATTGCCGGTCAACAATGTATTAATATAATGAGACTTGAGCAATGCTTTAACATTATGATACGTGTAGTGAAGAAAATACCGCCACCGTATATGAAAGTACGGAAGAAGATCTAAGCCTATCGATTCGTCACCGATCGATGGCAACCACCCACTACTTGAAATTTTGCAAAATATCGATTTTAAGAAAAGGAAAATTGCTTTCGCTTAAAATTAATTTTTGTCGATCTTAAACAAAAACACCCATTATTTGTTGCTTGCTGGCGCAACAATCTTTAATTTTAAATATGGTGGGCATTTAACCAAAATCTAGATATGCGTTAACGTAGGTGCAGGGTGTTATATGTAGCGCTTTTACGTCATCTTTACGATTTTTTATTCAATTAATATTACATTGACGCTTGACGATTTTTTATCTGGTATTATTTTTATTATTTAATACATATTATAAAGTAGTACAAAAAGAGTCAGGTATTCATCAATCTTCAAAAATTTACTTCAGGAAAAACTTATATAAAGTAGTAAAGTAGTAGTTCGAATTCATGAATTATCCACAGCCCTAAAAAATACATATTTATTTTTGACGCTGGTATCAGTGGACTTTGTTTTAGGGTTAAAAACTAAAATATAAATACAAGATTTATCAACGTGAAAATTTTTGTTCAAATTTATATTTGTCTATAATAATATGGCAATATTTTATAAAACTTGCTGGATGAAATTATTAAAAGCAATAGTTTGAAAGTAACCTTTTTATGATTAGTTTAGCTTAAATTCAAGTTTTTCTTTTTCATACCCTTCACAACAAAAAGTGGAAAAGTGTATATCCAAGTTTGTCATTCCGTTTCAAATTTCCTTAATATCGGTTTCTAAACCCATTAAGCATACATATTCTGTCTTCTTACGCATAGCCAAGCCGATTGAGCGATTTTCGTCTGTCCGTCAGTGCGCCCATATTACTGTTGAAAGTACTGCATATTTACATATAATTTTGCATAAAAACGACATCTTAATGGGTTAAGCATTTTTAAAAATTTTTATTATTTCCTTAAATTTCCTTAAGTTTGCTTTGGCAAACTTAATTTCAACACTAACACGGACGAACAAACAGACAGACGGACATCGCTATGCATAAGAAGTCTGACTTTATATACTGTATGGGATGGGTAGAAATTAAGCACGGAATGAAAAACTTAGATATACCCATTTTCTACTTTTTGTGGTGAAGGGTAAAAAAAACATCAAGTGAACAAATTGGCGATTACCCATATTTTACGAGTTATGGCCCTCAGAATTTTTCATAGAAAAAATTAATTCTAAAATTTAAAACCATTTAAGAAAAAATTGTGTTTTAATGATTATTAAATTATTCTTTCAAGTAAAATAGAAAAGTTTTTGAAAACTCAGTTATAAATAATTTAAGTCTTTTAATTTCATCTGTTATTTTAAATATAAGTACCTCCTTACTGATTAAGAGAGCTAAATGAAAATGAAGTGGAAGAATATGTTTTGGATGAAACTTTATAAATGTCATAATTGGTTTAACTTAATTCTATATTAAGCTAAAAAATTAATAACAGAATATTTTAAGATATAAAAAAATAATATATTATTTTCCTATAATTATTTTCCTATAATTACTTGAAAAATAGTTCATAAGAACGTTTAAATGTAAAGGTTACTTAAAGTTTAATTAAAAATACTTAATATATTTTTAAAATCAATGGACCACTATTTATTTCAACAAACAGAACAAAATAATTCAAAAGGCGATTATTTTCGAATTTGTGACGATTTTGCTAGAAAAAAGTCCAACCACTCCTGCGTAGAAGAAACAATTTTAATTTTAAGCAAAATATTCCATTTTGATTGTAAAATGCGGCGATGGCGGCTGGGATTAGACCATATTAACCGCACAACTATGCTAAGTTAAGTTGGAAACCTAATACGAAAAAATTTTTTTTAAGTTACTCATAATATGTTTTCGGCCGCTATTATAATACTGACAAGAATAATATTCAAAATACTTCACTTTCAGGTTTCGCTACTCAGCTGTAAAGATTATTATTATGAAGAGCCTGCAATCTAAACCGACAATTTTGTTATACGGTTCATTGGCAACAAGCCATAGATTTGTCCCTTGCGTCTTTTGATTCTATGCATTTGTGATGCTATCGATTTATTTAAATGAATTAATATGCTTATATTTGCTATCAGTGACTGTTTAGAAAATGATTAAATTTTTTTTTTTTTGAACTTTGAAGGAAGAAAATACAAAAAAGAACACTAAAAATACAATAAAAAATTAAAGCTTTTTTAAAAATACCAAATGTTTCATCAATGAGTTACTTCTATTACAAAAAGGTGATTGCTTAAAAAATGTAAATTTTCACAAAAATTAAAGTTATTTTGTTAAACAGGCTCTTTCTCAAAACGTGACCGCTGTCTATGTATAAATTTCTTTTAGTTTCTTTATCAAAAAGCCTTTAAGCCATGAGCCCCTGTATATAGACCCAAAATTTCAAACTTGTTTAATACTTGATTTTGTTAATTTTTATTTCCAAAAAAAAGAGAAAAAACATATTCCTTATTACTGCAGCTGGGAGAGTATGAAGGTTTAAAATACTGACCCAGTGTTTTAATTTTTTTGTCAATGTATTTTAAAGTTTTTCTTTACTATCATTTCCTTGCAACTTCCAAGAAAATACAAACAAACGATTAAATATTTATAAATCTTGATTTATTTCATTCTCTTGTTAAATTATATTTTCGAAACATAATATTGTTGCTTTTAAAGGAGTTTATTTTTTTAAATTTAAGGTCATAAGATCAGTGATTTGGCAAACTAGTTTATTTTGGCAGTGTGTTAAAATATACACCAAAAGATGATAATAAACCGAAAACATGTAAACATATTGTCTGTTAAAATGACGGCAAAAAAAAACCAAGCACAATACCAAACGCATACTTAGTGGAAGAGACCTTCTGTAGATAGAGGAAAAAGAATTAAAAAAATTTAACAATATAATAAATAACACAACGAAGTAACGATTAATTTAAAATACTTAAGACGGTATTTGTAAATTTTAAATCACTGTTAGTTTTTGGAATGCAGAGCTGTTTAAATAAATGCAGGCGAATTTTATTCCTTTAATTTTTTGTAATATTTTTGCAAATAAAAAACGTCAGTGAATGACGCACCACTGTCAACTGTGAAATCAGTATGATATTTCGTCCGTTGCTGCAGCATATACGGTAGATTGAATATCAATCTATTTAAAATTCTTCTAGTGATTTTCTCTAAAATGTTATAATGAAAATAAAATTTCAAGCCCTCGTATTGTTGTCTGCAAAATTTAAAGATTTGTGTATAGTAAACAAAGTGAAAGAAGTTGCAAGTTGCACCACAAACAAACGTTGTGTGTGTTTAATCAGTAAATAAAAAAAACCTAGCCACTTCTTTTGCTGTGGTGATAACGATGTACGCTGGTTTGCTAAACAGAATATTATGAGTTCAAATAAAAAAAAAAATATTCTTGTTGCAAAGCCTTTAAAATGGTTTGTTTAAAGATGAAAGAACAATACACTGTCACAGATTTCATAGATAAAACTTCATCGATAAAAATAATTAAATGACGCAAATTGTTTTTTAATTTATACCGAAATTTTTGGAAATTACCAAAATTATTCATACTCGTATAAATTATAATTAATTAAGTACTGTGTCTTTTTACAAAAAAATATCATCAGCTCTTAACGGGTTCCTTAAAGATCTCTTCAAAAGCTATTTATTCTTTATTTGTTCGTTTTTTTTTTATTAGAGTAACTACAATCTTCCAAATGATATAAAAAAATTAGAGACATGTTGAGGTGTTTTGTCCGCTGCCACGAAGGACGTGGAATGATCGTGCTGATTTTCTATAGCAACTTTTTCAAAGCTATGTCTGATCGATTGGCGTTTTAAAATTTTCTCTACCTGAGATCCATTGGCTTACAACACATGATTTTAACACTAACACGGACGGACAGGCGGACACCGAACAGTCGACTTCGCTGTGTATAAGCAGTTAGAATATATATACTTTAAATTCTTGGAAATATATATTGTAGATATAGCAAATGAGCTGACAAACTTAGATTTACCGTTTTTCCACTTTTTGTGGTGAAGGGTATAAACAGCGTATGAAATTAGTTAAAGTAACTACCTATAAGGAAGTTGAAGTAAATAATTTATCCATTGATTTGACTAAATATTTTTTTTATTTTATTAAATGAGCTTTTTTTTTTAAAGTGGTATAAGTCCACTTTTACAAAAAAAAAAAAAAAAAAAAATAATAAGATAATGGAAATTTTAATGACGTATAGACTCTTTTTCTCTATAGTTGCCATTACCATTGCAAAAGAGTTCTATCTTGACATAAAAAAAAAACATTTTTGGTGTACAATTCTAACGCACAAATATTTCTTTTAAAAGTGGAATAAATCCACTCTTAATTAGTTAATTTAAAAAAAAAACTTTAATTAATTTCTTTCCAACGAGAAACAGAAATAAAGAAAAAACTAAGACTATTATAATATTTTATTTTGTAGGAAAATAACAGGGAGACTTTATCTGAACTAAATCTCTGGAAGAGGCAATATTAAACGGAAAACCAATACGGAAAGAGATATTTGAAACTACCCTAAAAATTTGTTGGTTGATTTTTAAAATGAATGAACCTTTTAAAATCTTTTATAAAATTATTGTGGAAGAATATGCTCCATTCAAAACAATTTTTTTGTTTGGAAAAAAAAGAGAAGAGAAAAAAAACCTTCTAAGAATTAATATGTTACAGCTTTTGAAAACTTCAAGCAGCATGAGAAAAGAAAAATATAATGATATGATAAGTCTGTTACCTTATATACCGCCTACTCACCATAAATGCTTCAGTATCCTAATGTCAAAGAATTTTCAGTATAAAATATTTGTTTCTTACTAGGGATGAAGTGTCTTCATTTTAACCGTTAGTTTTTAAATAAAAATTTATTTTGGTAAGCTTATATCTATAAAAATATGGACTTAAATTTGATCCTGTTTTTACTTCTTCCAAAATGTTATTTTTCGAAGTGGTATAAGTCAATGTGGACCAAATAAACATCGATTATTTTTTTAAATAATTTCAGTAATTATTATTTCATAGTAAAATGTAAAAGGTGTATAGCATAAAAAACATCACTCGAATTTATTAAGGTTGGTCTACATTTTTAAATTGATTCAGACGCAAACCATTAAATATCTCAATATATGAGAAAATGGACGTATATAAATATTATTAAAGGCATGAAGACTAAACATCTTTATTTTAGTAAAATTTTCTAATATAAGAAAGGCACTTATGTAGGTTTAAAAATATCCTGCTAAAATTAAGAAATTTCATTAAATCCAATCTATTGGCTTTCAGAAGACATGTAAAACGAACAAGTATTTTCTTTCAATTATCATAATTTTACACGTTATATAATTTAAAGCCTCTAAAGTTGAACAGTAATCAGAATATTTTTGCCGTAATTTTGCTATGTTGTTCTAAATTTTAAAGATACAAAGATATTTGTTGCAATACTTCAATCAGGTTTACCGCTAGTAGTTTTAAAAAAGTAGCTTAAAAGATTGTTTTATAAAAACAAAAATCGAGCAAAACAGTCGTTTTCTAAAATAAAATGCAAAAAGAAGGGTTTGTCTCTTATTTTTGCTTAAGCCATTTAGATATGAATTCCCATTCCCTGGGATATTATCGTATTCTTGAAAGAACATGTAACATTGTTACTATTTGCCACTTAGTTCGAAGTGGTTTCCTCTGACTCTCACCACATATCAATAGTTTTATTTTGTATTTCGTTTTCAACTTTTCTTTATTTTGATAAGTTATTAAGAAAATACTAAAGAAGAAAAAAGGGCCATAGAAAAATAAAGTTATACCCAATGCTTTGATATTTATAATCAAAAGAAATTTTAAGTTTGAAAAAGTAAAATTGTAAACATTTAATATATCCTTTCCCAAACTACACATAACATTTGTTTTACCTACTAGATAGCAAATTATTCTGCGTCTGTAAACAAGTTAATCAAAAAGCCCTTTAAGTCAATAGAAATCGCCATTAGTAAAGGTAATCAAATTAAAATTATTTTGAAAAACGGTAACTTGTACGTAAGAAAGGTATCGTTAGAACAAAAGGGCTTAAGCACAGCTGGCGCATGGAACAACTAAAAGATTATTAAAAGCCAATAAAACTATTAGACTCTATATAAGTTTCAGATTGCATCCACGTTCATTTTTGTCCAGACCATATTTTTCATAAAATTCTCGCAGATTTCATGTGGTATTTCATTAATTTCATCATGAATATTTTGCTTGCGTTAATTTGTTTGCATAAACGTTGCCGGTTAGACATCTATAGAAAAAGAAGTCCGGAGCTGTCAAATCAGGCAACCGTGGAGGCCAATCAATATCATAATTTCTTGAAATAACTTGTTGTGGAAAGAGATCTCGCAGCAATTCTTTTGGCTCCATCTGGTTGATACCACATATTAATGAAGCCCGAAGCACGCAGTTATGGCGTTCAAAAGTTTTCAATAATATCACGATATCTCTCCCAGTTTAAAGCTACCCCATTTTTATTTGCAAAGAAGTAAGGTCCAATGATTCCTTCTAGCCAAATTTCACACCAGACTGTCACTATTAATGTATACAAAGGTGTCTGATGAATAATTTATGGGAGTCGCATTGCCTACAACCGACGGCGTAAATGCTTTTATAAAAGAAGCTCTTGTGTCAACTGGATCTTAAATGGAAATAAATGCAAATCCTTTGCAAAATTGTGGTCAAAGTTGTTCTTTGAAGACCAAGCTCCTGAGCGCGGCGTCGAATTGAAGTTGATGGATTGTTTTGAACACTATCTTGAACATCAGTAATGTTTTCAGCCAATCTTGTAGTACGTTGTAGTCTATGCTCACCTATAAATCCTATTTCTTCGAAATTATTTACTACACGATAAATAGTGAGTTTTATTGGCACGTTATTTCTCTCAAAAATTTCACGTAACTTTCTTATCGTCACAGTAATCGATGATTGATTTTGAAAAAATGTTTAACCGATTAAAAAATGTTGGCTTGTCGCATATTTTGCCATAATAAATTTGTCACGTGTCTACTTCAAGTCAAATGTTTACCAAACTTGTGACAAAATAGATAATCAAAAAACTTGTATTCAAATTTGTAAAACAAGCGGAAAAATGTGCTTAAATTAAGGTCAGAATACTAATACCCTTTAGAGCCCAACATAAAATACTAAAGCTTATTTTTTTTTGCTAACACTTATGGAACTCCCCTCGTTAAATGATTAAAAATAATTATAAAATAAAAAAGGTTTTAGAGCTTACAAAAATACCTCAGTTAAGTAAATATTTAAATAACTAATAATAAATTATATCCCCTTTTTCATACTCAAATAACAGGGATAACATAAATGTAATAAATCACAGCAAATATAAATATTTCATTTTTAAGCTTTAAATTATGACAAAGGATGCTTATGTTATGGAGTGTGTTTATTTGTTTGTTTGCTTATAAATTTAATATAATTTAGCGATAACTAACACTTTAAATTTATTTTTACTTTAAAAACTTTTATTGGTCGTTGCCTACGGGTGACACAATCTTCGCATTAAGCAAGAAAATTTATCAAAGACTTTCATCTGTTTTTAAATAATGGGGGTGGCCTTTAACTCAAACCCTTTTTAGAAATTCCCTTTTTAGACAAATAAGATTTTTTTTCATTTTTTTCTTTAGAAAATAAATTTAAATTCGTTTTAATTAGTTTGACCTTTTAACAGAATAATAGTTCTGTTAATACGTGCATGAAATTCTAACCAATTATTTGTCCTTAAAGGCTGCTTTAGGATGGGTCTTTTCCTTAAACTTGTTGCAGAAAACATTTTGCTATTTTACAATAGCCTAGGTAGTGGTAGAAAGTTTTTTTATTTTTTATTTTCATTTTTGTTTTGCCAAAAAAAATTCGACATTCACAATCCCTTAAATTATATTTGTCCTTTGAAATGGTCAACAATAAATAACATGGGTACAAATAAATACCCTTTCTAAAATTAATTTATTGCTATTAACATAATTGTTACATTAAGCATATTGCTCGTTTGCAGCATGATCGTCATAAATCAAATTAATCGATTTTTAACTTGAATTTTTTTTTGCTGTAATATTTAAACATTTAAATTTATTTTTTAATTTAAATTTGTTTTGTTTTCTTTGTGTCCGTTTAATCAAATGGCAGTCTTTTATGCAGATTTAAATTTCGAAAATACTCAAATATTTGTAATGAAGTAATTTTTTATAAAGAACTTATTTCGTATACTTTAAAAATGAAGTTTTAATTAAACACTTATAAATAAAAAATATGAAAATTTGAGTTTTAAATTTGAAGAGAAAAATAACTCTGTTACAAACATTGCAGATGATGATAGCACCAGAATTACAAATAAATCCGCCAAATGCGAAGTTAAGTCTCGGAGAGTTAATTTTTGTCTTTATCGTTTGCTTATTTGTTGTTAAAAAATTTAAGGTGTCTGCATATAACTGTTTAAAAGAAAGACCATATTCGTTAAAATCACAGCGTTTATGAAAAAAAGTGTTATAAATATTTGTCATTCTGTTCGTAATTTCTACAATATCTATTTCCAATCACATAAAGTATATATATTCTGAGTTCTTATTTATAGCGAAGTTAATTGAGCGATGTCCGTCTGTCCGTCCGTGTTCGAATTGAAATCAACTTTGCCAAGGCACTAGATAAGCTGAAGAAAAACTAAATATGCCAATCGATCAGACATAGTTTCGAAAGAGATGCTGCTATCGGCACTATTGGTCCATGTCCTTCCAGGCAGCGGGCAAAACATTATACCTGCCTCTATTTTCTTTATATCATTTGGATCAATGAAGTAACTCCAATGAAAAAAGCAACTTATGGGGCGATAAGAATTAAAAAAAAAAATAAGAAAAATACATCAAGTGAAAAAATTGGTATATTATCCGAGTTACGGGCCTTTGAAATTTTAAAATTTTTTAAAATTTCAATATGGGTATCATTTAAAAGCTTTTGAAAAGATCTTTACGGAAATTCTAAAATTTTTAGAAATGCCAAAGTAAAAAAAATTGAAATTGGTGCTCGCCTATATGAGCCTCTGAACTTTCCATAGAAAAATACGATTGTGCGCCATATTTTTTAAAATATCAATATGGGCGTCATCTAAGAGCTTTTGCAGGGATAGTTTTTTGCGAGCCGATGACATTTTTATTTCAAATTATATACAGCATTTTCTTTTTTTTTTTCTTTTTTTTAATTCTATGTCTTTTTAATTGGAGTAACTTTACAGAACTAGATTTACATAGATGGTAAAGGATATATAAGATTCGGCATAGCCAAATAATGCACTCTTACTTGTTCGCTTTATAATATAGCAAACATATTTGTATATACTCTGTTTTAATTCTAAATGTCTGACGAAATGATTAAACAACTAAAGTCATATACATTAATATTACGTTACAATGAAACATCCTTTATATTTAAGCTGTTTTTACAGCATCCATTCAAGGCCTATTGTCATTCAGAGAAAAAAATCACATTACCATTATGACAGTCGTTAGTTTAAAGTTTTATTTTTTGTATTTGTTGCTATAGTGGACACAGTTCCACACTCATTATCACAGTCAAAAAAAAAAAAAAAAGATATTTTAATGAATATCACTTCAATTTCTGAACGCCCTTTAATTTTTAATACTTGTTGTTATAACAGATCTTATATTACGTCTTAAGTGAAAATTTCAAAAGTCATCCTATTACAAATCCCATGATAGAAATAGGCTGCGAAAGACGAATAGATGGAAAGACATTGCAGCGAGAACAATAGTTTTATAGTTTTACCCTTTAGATACGGAACCTATAAAACCTAAACCAGCTACCATATCTCTTTTTTGATTTTTGTTATTAAATATTTTCCTTAAAAAATTTGAGACTTTTTTTGTGAAAATTGGTTTTAGTATTGTGTACAAAAAATTTTTCTTATTTGTTCCTTTTTTGTTGCGTTTTTTATCTTGTCACAACTGTGCGTTAAAATTTCGTTTTTCCCTTTTTTCTAGTTGTGGATTGTTTTCTTTTTTATATACAATTTTTAAACATTTTTTTATTTATATTATGAGTAAATTGTTGTTTGTATTACATGTTTATATTTGCGCATTTTTGCGCTTGGTTTCCTCTATTGCATCTAGACTTCCGCTTATCAGCAAATCAAATCAACAGGACTGACAACATTATATTTGTCACTTTCTTTACCAGTTAAAAAAAAACATATTTTGGCGGATAACAACGTTTTTGGCAATGGATTATTGTTATTATTTCTTAATATTAATTCGACAATATTTTTGTCAACATATCATGTATTTTATTTATTAAATAAATCATAGGTATTTTATTTGTTTTAAGTAAAAAGCTCTATTATATTGCAATTATTGCTAAAAAAAATCCTTATAGCTTACGTCTTTTATTAAGAAAAAACGTTATTCATTATTATTATTATTATTATTATTATTATCATTATTATTATTATTATTATTTATTATTATTATTATATAAATAGTTACGCTCTCGTTTAGATCATGAGAATAGCGTAAATTTTACTAAAACTTTCCCGCGGGGAATTATAAGAAATTGGAATATAATTCATAATAAGCCACACGAAATTTACTAATAACTCGAAGCTTTTTCTGTGTGCTTTTACTATTGCTCCTCACAAACATAACCATTGTTGGTCCTACTCGAACCTTTCCATTTATTTTGTTTATAAGTCTAAAAAAAAAATCTCTGCTTACTGATTTTACAAGAGTAAAAAAAAATAATAGTTCATTTTAAAAAACCCACTTCAAAACCGATTTATTCAATTAGAGGTGCACCCTTTATTTTCCAAATTCAAATTTTATATATAATGTGTTGGCAAACTTAGCAATCTGGTTTTTTGTAAGTTTCAACCGTCTGTCTGTAAGGGTTCAACAGTTTGGCCATATACATCAAATTACATCAACTATTGTTACACCCTTTAATTTATAATTAAAAATATTTATACTTCTTGTTGTACTAAATAAAGTAGTTGATATTCCGTCTAACTTTTAACTGTTTGTATATAACAGTTCAAAAGATATGGCCATATAGGCCAAATTTCATTAATTTTGGGAACAAGAATTCGAATTATAAAATTTGTGTTATAACGGACTTGGCAATAGTTGTCCCTTATAAGTTTCACCTGTTTTTCTATATCTGTTCAAAAGATTGGGCATATACATCAAATTATATCAAGTATAGGGACACCCTTTCATTTCCACATCCAAATTTTATACTTGCTGTTATAGCGGATGTAGCACTACAGGTTCTTCGTAAATTTCTAACGTCTGTCTACAACAGTTTAAAAGTATATATTAAATGAACTACTGGGGCACCCTTTATTTTTTTTTTTTTTGTTTTGTTTGATACTAGTACTTATAATACTATAACGGTCACATTCTGTTTAATTTGCAATCGCTTGTCTGTAACGGTTCAAATGACAGGCCCATGTAGGCCAATTTACGTCACTTATGGGACACCCTTTAATTTTTAGAATAATTTTTTTTTATTAATTTTTGCCATTTCGAGCTATAGTGATGAGCAGAATTCTTTTAATTTTAAATTTTAGTTAAAAATATGTACAACTGTTGTATGGGGACACTCTATAAATTAGAGGATTATAAACAGTTTATAAAAAGGGACCAATCTGGAAGTAACACCTTTCGAATAAAGAATTAAAATTCCGTAGAATTGATAACCTTTTTCTTTTTTGGAAGTCGCTTAAAAAAACAAATGGTCAAGAAATCAATTTATTAAACCTTTGATAACAATAAAAGCGTTTATCGGTTCATTTGTTGAAGTTTTTTAGGCTCACTTCCTTCAAGATTGTGCCTATATATATATATATATATATATATATATTTCTTTTTGTCCTTATTGATACATGTCTTTTTACGACAAAATTATTATTTACAATGTAATGACAAGCCCTCCCATCAGTTGCTCTTGATTGAAATTAAATTATTCGTAATAACTTTTGGTTGACAAATGGCTATTACTGAGATAATAATAATTATTTAATGCTCCAAAAAATACTAAAAGACTTTATTTAAGAAATAAATAAATATATTCAGAAATTTTATTTTCAATAAAGACATCATTAACAACATCGCCTAAAAAACTATTTTGACAAGAAACTCGTTAAAGTGTTATTTATTTGGATACTTAACATTAACAATAGACCTTGTTAAGTACACGATAATGTGATATATATGGAGCAATAATATATAACAAATGAAACATATAATAAAAATAAACAATAACCAAATTGTCACCAGTGAAAAAAGCAATAACTGTTTATTGCAATATTCTACAAAATATAAAAGAAATTAAAAATTGATGATCATAAATCAGCAAGCACATCACCACCTTCAAGGCCAAACTTATACATTGAAATCATTTCGCTTTATTGAAAGAATTAAGCTGGAAAACATATGGGACAAAAGAAATCAAGATGATACACAAAAACACATTCAAACATTAATCATTTTCAATAATTCATTGGTCATTCTTGAATTGGAAACCCATTTTAATTTTATCTTTCTTTCTTAAACCAATGAAATAAGAACTTGAAGGTCCCTTAAGATTGACACAAAACCCACAACTCAACATTAATGACATTTTCTTAATATTAAATAAAATGCTCACTCATATCATTCTTGTGGCAAATAAAACAGATTTTTCCAAAATTGCCTTAAGATTTAAAGGAAAATTTGTCATTTGTATGAAACGTCAGCAGATATAAAAATATGAAAATAATAATACTTAAAATAACATGACAGCATTAAGGGTAAGGAAAAAGAGAATTATATTTGGTAGACAAATTTATGGCCAATGTGAAATAAAGCAAGACAGGCAGAAGGACATGTAAACTGTTATAGCAGACTTTTTTATTTATTTATATTAAAAATTTAAATTAAAAGTGCCATAACCATATCAAACAGCTGTAATCGATTATTGGTGACATAGCATAACGTAACAGCCAGAGTCGTTCCGGTACATATCGATTTCATTTAGATTCCTTTTCATTAAATTAAGGTATTAGTTTTATGTTTTTAGGGTTACGTACTCAAAATGAAAAGACGAAATCTATTGTATGCGCTGCAATGGCGTGTTCGTAAATGCATCACTGCACTGAATGTGATGGGCAGTACGTTCGTAAATGCAAAAAGTGGCAGCACTGGAAATGTCATCTGTTCATAAATGAATCATTAAAGTATATTGTGCCCAAATAAAAGCAAAAAACTGATCATAAAAATGGCTGATGCAATGAACGCATGAGTATAAATTTCAACAAGTTTTTTTTGTATTTATTCCTTTTTCTTTAATATTTTTTATTTTAATTATTTTTACACAAATGTTAATCATATTTTTGCATTATGTAGTTCACAAGTTCAGTTTAATATTAATTTTCCCATTTTCACAGTATTTCGTCGTTCGTAAATGCAAACTAAAATGAGAAAATCCAAGCATATGCAACAACTGATTAGCAGTGGCAGTGCAGAACAATCATATTTTGCACCGCAGTGATACATTTGCAATGAGGCCCTATGTATGTTGTAGTAACAAGAAGAAAAAACATAACTTTTAGTTAAAAGGTGTTCCAATATTTACGTGATTTTCTCTTATGTGACTACAGTTTTTTAGCTGTAATAGGCAGAGATTAAAAATTCACACTGATGTTGTACAAAAATGTATGTCCCATTTAAAAATAAATTTAAAATTTAAAAGGTGTTTTCACAAGGTCGTAAATTTTACGAATATGGCCTAATAAATTAGAACGCTATATGCCGACGCTTTAAACATGTAATACAAGTATATACTACATGTACATAATTTTACATAAAAATGTTATCGGCTCTTAATGGGTTAAACATTTTTAAAAATTTTAGTATTTCCTTAAAGATCTCTTCAAAATGGTACCCACATTTCAGAAACCCGTTACTCGGAAAATATAGACGAGTGCCAATTTTTTCACTTGATGTTTTTTTCTTATTTTTTAATTCTCTATCGTCCCATATACTTATTTTTTTTTTAATTGGAGAAACTTTATTGTTTCAAAAGAAATGAAAGAATTAGACTTAGGCGTGGTGTTCTCCCTGATGCCTCGACGTACATGGGCCGATCTTGCTGATTTCAACTAGCACCTCTTTCGACACTATATCTGATCGATTGACGTATTTAAATTTTTGTTGAAATCAACACGAACGGACATTCGGACATCTCTAAATCGACTTCGCTATGCATAAGAGCTCAGAACATATCACTCATTTAGTTCAATAACGTCATAATTCCAAATTTCAAATTTTCGAGTTAATCATACAGAATTTTTCACCATTTCATGCTCTATATTGTGTATAAGTTCCATGTTTATGTCTTTTGTACTTTCCACGTTTGTAGAGAATAAGTCGTTATTTCATTTCATGCTTAGAAACTTTGTCATTAACAATGACACATATCGCTTTCAAAAACATTTTACTAATTGAAGTGGAAACTTTAGCAGTGTGATATTTTTATCGGTGGTGAGAACAAGTCAAAAAATTCAACTGCCATTATCTCGAATTTTTTTTTTAGTTCTGACGTTCTTAACGTAAACGTAATGTAAATAAGCGATATTCACTTTATTGTAGAAATTATAAACGGAATGACAAATTTATACACTGTTTCAACTTTTTGTTGTTATATATTATTTTTAAATAGTGTAGTAAATCAGGAATTATTTTTGAGCAAACAATGTAATAACTTATTTTACGTTATTAAATTATTGCGGAAGTATATGCGCATCTAAATTCTTATAAAATTAAATTTTTGTTAATGCCATAAATTTCATTTTAGGATCCTTTCTTTCTCGCAGTTCACTTAATTCTAACTTAAAATTTTCGGGAATTTCGGTCACATCTACTATCATCATCAAAATAGCATTCTTTACTGCTAAAATCCATTAATCTTTCTTCAAATTCTTAATGCAAAGCGAATAAAATATTAATATTTTTTGTTTTTCGTAATTTTTTTTAACGTACATAACTTTATGATTTTTAGAGACTGTTTTATGTTGTTGATTTATATCTTCGTTCGAATACCAGACAAAAGAATATAATTTTTTTCTTAGGCACTGCTTATGGCCGGCTCACCATATAAGTTTTAAATATGTTCGTGAGCCGCATGTTGCCCTCCCCTGATTTAGACAATAGAAGGATACATATTTCACACACTTTCATTAAAACTAAATTTTTCAATTTTATTCGCGTGTGGCTAACTTTGTATCATTCGTGTTTAACTTAATCTAAGACTGCCTTCGTTATACAACTACATATCTTTTATTTGGAAAAATAGTGGCAGGCTTCTTATCCATGTACATTGATTTTACGCCCTCTGCTAATCTACACTTAGCGAAAGTTTTAAATAATTGATATAATTATTATACAAAATAACAATAAATTGATAAATGATTATTGTGTCTCCCTAACAATCATTATTTTATTTTGTATAACATTAAGCGACAAATTAGACAATTAAATAAATATATTGAACATATTTTTTTATTTTTATGCTATCAAGGATACAAGGTATGGCCTGCGTTTGCAACGGATAAATATAAATGGTATTTATCTAGTAACTTGACATTATTTATGTATGTGATTTATATAGTAATAATGCATAATAAATGAAATAAAATACATACAACATATAATTTTCTTTCTTAATGTAACTTTTGTCAATCAAAAAAAAAAAAAAATGTCACCAACAAAGCAATAGCTGCTCGTTTTAACCTTAAATGACATATCAAAGAAATAACCACATATAAGCACATTATCAAAAACAATAATGGACAATGTCATACATTAGTTTTATTTACTCATTCCCTTAAAATAAATATTTAAATTGCTGTATTATTCCAACCATACATGGCAGTAATTATTTAGATGGACTAAATAATTAACACTTTCAGTAGCATTGAATGATAAATAGTGCTAATATTTTTTAGCATTACCATTATTTTTAACCGACTTCAAAAAAGAAGGAGGTTATACAATTCGGCTGAATGTTGCTTTTTTATCTATTTGTGCCTCCAGAACTCAGTCATTTCTGATCCAATTTTGAAAATGTTTGGTAGTATGATAGACTGTGCATACAGATTGGTCCCGTTTTAAAAACAGTTCATAATCTTAAAAATTAAAGGGTGTCCCCATACAACATACATATCTTTTACGTGTATTATGACCTGTAAAGGGCAATTATGTAAAATTTAAAATGACTGCGTATTACTATGGCTCCCAAAAACAAAAAATTATACAAAAATAAATCTAAAAATGAAAGGGTGCCCCCATAATTGATGTAAATCTACTTATATGGGCCTATCTTTTGAACCGTTATAGACAAACGCTTGCAAATTGGACAGAATGTCGATTGCTGTGGCCGTTATAGTAACAAGTATTAAAATTACAAATTATATATTAAAGGGTGCGCCAATAGTTCATTAAATTTGATGTATATGGCCTTACTTTTGAACAGTTGTAGACAGACGCTTGAAATTTACAACGAACCTGTATTGCTAAGTCCGCTACAATAACAAATATGAAATTTGGATTTGGAAATTAAATGGTGTTCAAATAGTTAATGTAATTTTGGTTATGTGACCAAACTTTTGAACCGTTATAGACAGAACGCTGAAACTTAAAAGGGACCTGTATTGCTAAATCCGCTTTATCAACGAGCTTATAATTTGAATTTAGAAATTAAAGGGTGTCCCATAATTGATGAAGGTTTACTTATATGAGCCTATCTTTTGAACCGTTATAGACAAGCACTTGTAAATTTGCTATGGCCGTTATAGTAACAACTGATAATATTTAAAATTATAAATTAAAGGGTGCACCAATAGTTCATTTTAATTTTGTATATGGGCATACTTTTAAACAGTTGTAGACAGACAATTGAAATTTACAAAGAACCTGTATTACTAACTCCTCTATAACAACAAGTATAAAATTTGGATTGCTGCAATTTGATATATATTGCCAAACTATTGAACAGTTAAAAAAGTATAAAGTTTAGAGATATAAGTTTGTCCCAATAGTTAATGTAACCTAATTTATGTAGCCATACACTTAGCTGTTATATGCAGATAGATGAAATCTGTTTTGAAGTCGGTTTTTTTTTCGCAAGAATTATTGCTAATGGTAATGCTTTTTAATGAAAAGTTTTCATTGATAATTAGTTAAAAAACAAAGTAATTACCATTGACTAATGATTAAATGGTTTAGAGCATTACCATTAATATATGTCACTCCTTGTTTCTGTACACGAAATAAGCTTTTTAAAGTATAATAAACAATTATTTTTTATCACAAATTATTTATAACTTAATTTAATGAGATATATATGTTTTATTATTTCCAAAAAAAAAAGAACCACTACAGGAACAGATCTTTTTTCGTGTGAGTAATAAGAACTGCTAGATGGCATCTTAGATGACTTTCGATCCACGACCATTCCACCTAAAATTGATGAGTTACAACAATGTTCAATTATAAATTTATTTACTAAACGGTATAAGCTTATTTGAGTAATTCGTAACTTCTTCTTAAGGTTCAGCTATAAAAAATTTATTTCTCATTAAAACAACTTTTGTTTAAGTTGTATTTAGTGATTAAACAGTCTTCATTGAAATTTCATTACCATTCGTAAAATAATTTTAATTAAAATAAAATCATTATCATTAAATGGTAGTTAAATTTATTTCATTGTCATTATTTTAAACAATGACAATGCAAACTTTCCAAGTGTGATTTGAATAAGAGAAACAAAAAATTCAACAAACACATTAAAACATTATCAATTTTCAATACTTCATTCGTAAATATTAAATTTAAAACCATCTTTAGTTTTATCTTTACGCTAAGGCCACGAAAACAAAAAAGTGTAATGCAAAGCCTCCTCAATGGTCAGCTAAAGTGTCCACCCACTCTGCTTGACTGACAATTTCTTAATGTTTAATAAAATATTCATATCATTTGTGGTGCAAAGAAAAGTTTTCGCAATCAGTTATGGCCGCAAGGAAGAATCAAATGAAAAATCAAATTGCCTTTTCAATGAAACGTTAGCAAATATTAAAAAAAGGATAAAAGACGATGACAGCATTGAGAGCCAAGAAAATAAAATTAATATTGGGCAGACAAATTTATTGCCGCTAGAGAATTCAGAAAAAAATAAGCGTCAGCATGAAAAAGCCACCAATTGTTTGCAGCAGGTGTTTTATTTTTTAATATTTAATTTTAAATCCTTGATGAAGATTTCTGTTGTTTTGTATGCATTTGCGGGAGTAATTTTTTAAAGCTGCAAGTAGTTTTCAAATATAATTAAAATTTTACAAAACTTTTAATTCTAAAAATTAGTTATAAGTAACACTATTCTAAGATTATAACCAAATGAGTAGCTATTTATCGCGCTTAAGTTCGCGTAAATTTTAATTTCAAAATTTTAAAGAAGACAGGAAAAATGTGCCGAATGTAATCGACATTAAGTGTTTATGAAAGATTTTCGAAACTATTACCATTTATGAGTATAACTTCAACCACATGCGCATATTAACCTATAAATAATTTTATTATTTACCTCTGTTATTTTTCAAGCTTCTTTCCTCATATCCTCAAGTCATATAAGTGCTTTTTCAAACGCTTAAATAAATAAAAATACTATTTATGCCATTTGGTTTTCAAAAGCAGTTTGTTTTTATTTATCACCATTTTTATTACCATATTTTTAATATTCGTATCCACGCTCAAATTCACCTGGACACGGTGAACGAACGCAAACAATTTGCCCGATCACTTGTGACTCCACAAAACCAATTGTGATCATAATACTCGACACTAAAACTGCAATATATTTCAAATTTGAAAAGTTCATTGTTAAAAATTATAAATGATTAAATAATTGGAGAGGCTGTTTTTAAAGACGAAGTATTTAGTGCAATTTTAAACTTGGAATAAAATCTTTCTATTAGTTTAAAAAATATTTTAATTTAAAAACCACCATGTAAAAAAATATTAGTATAAAAGTTAATTTTAAACACATATTGACCGCAACTAATTCAATATACACAGATTGTTTTTTTAAAAACTTACATCCAAGTAACAATAACAGAAAAATGCCAAATCGATTTCACAGAGGTGGTAGCGTCTGTATAACAATACAAAAATAAAAAGAAAAACTAAAATTTAAGTGTATGGTTTAATGTCAAAATACAAATAATTACCGAGCTTTTTTTACCCTCTTACTTACTTTTTAAAAAACTTTATCTAAAGTGATTTTAAACTTATCATAATTACATTTTAAAGTTTCTTTTGATTATTAAAAAAAAAAACAAAGAAAAAATAAAAATAGTCACTGAATATTTGCTGTGCCTTTGTATAAAGCATTTTTGAGTTGTTATTGTCTCTTTGTCTTATTGATTCAATAGCGTTCTCACTTAATAAATTTGGCTTTTGATATAAGAATTTCTAGTTTTCTATACAAAATTTACGTAAAATCCACTGAGCAGTAGTGAAATGGCCATATGAGTATTCTTTCCTAGCAGTAATAGATTCAATTTATAGTTTTAAATAAAAAATATTTCATGAGAATATCATGAAATGTTTATATTTCAAGGAGTCAAGCACTAATAAAGTAAATGAATAAAATTTTTTTTTAATAAAAAATAATATACTTTGAACAGCTGTCCTCTAGTTAAATTAATTCGCCTTGAAAAGGCTTTTTGAAGACATAAATTTACGCGCTTAATACTTACAGTATAATTGTTTAATTTTCACACAAATTTTTTACTAATTCTGCCCACATGAATAAAAAGAACAAGATTGCGCATAGAATAAAATAAGTGTTTATTGTAAAAACTGTTAGAGATTTTTAGAGATTTATATGAGAAGAAAAGAGATATAACCGAGTAAAACCTTTAAGTTTGGACTTGAAGCTATCTATAGAAGACCTACATCGAACTTACTAAGTTTAAAATTTCGGATTTTATTAAAATTCGTATAAAAAATATTTTTTTCAAAAGTTATTGTAAATTAATATTTTACTAAAGGAAATTAAATTAATAATTATTCCCGGCCTTAAAGCTAAATCACAAAAGTAAAATAACCTTTTCAGCCAAAAAAAAATTTTCAAAATAAAATTAACACCAAAACATTTAATATTGAATTTAATTTATTAAATTTATTTTTAATTTATTAAAATTTATTTTATTAAATTTTCTTTTTTTGGAAATGCTGAAATTGTCTTTAAGCTCCAAACGCACTCCTCGAATTTAAAAACAAAGTTTTGCTCTCAAAAATAGTTTTTTTACTTTTTCATCACAAATAATAAGATGACCTTGATCTCCATATAAGTTGGTAATTCCCTATTAAAACTAGAGGTCGAAAAGTATTTATAGTCCGCTGGACTTAATTTAATTGGTCCCATATAAAAGATAATTCACGAGCCGTCATCACGAGGTGGTGGAAATCAAACTTTTGACATTACAATTTTTAAGTACTGAGAATCCACTACCATATCATACTACTCCAATATATCAGAAATTGGTTATTTTTTTCTTTACAGAGCAGTCATCAGCATAATTTTGGCTTAAAGAAAAGTAAAAATAAATAATGAATAGGTTAAGCAAGTTTATTCTTATAGGGAAATTTTGATAAAACAAATCACAGTCTTCCAATCCAGTATTAAATACAATTCGCCTAAAGTGGTTACCTAAAACATGTCGGAAAGTAGAGAATTATGACTAAAAAGCAATATAATATCTATATATATATATATAATAGAAGATATTGTGATGTTAACAAAAATTGCCTGTGATATTTTATAGTTTATATTATTCAATTTTTAAGTTTGTGTTTTGTTTCTTGTCCACTATACACCAAATTAATTTTAAATAACAAAAAAGATTATATATTTTTAATAAATTATCCCTGAGGAAGTTGGAAAATACCAACGAAACGTCGGATTAATATGAAATAAATAATCTTTTATTTACTTAAAAGGAAGGAAATAAATGACCTTGAAAGCCCAAGTATAATTTATATATAATAAATAATAAAAAAATTTTGTATTATACAAAAAAGGTCGGAAAATTAATATAATTATGTTGTATAAAGAAAAAGTAAATAATTTTATAATTTTACTAAAAAACGTTAAAAATCGACTTTAACAACTGAAAGTACGTTTTGACCAAAATTTGACGTTTTTAAAAACGTTTCATAAAATTTCAAATTAAAAAAATTACTATATATTTCTAATAGTATTAGCTTTCTATGTCTGTTTTTAAAATAGTTCTATCTTGTATTTTAAGAAAACTAGAGGTAAAAAATGCCGAGGTAAAAATTGATTAAATTTTAAAATCGAATTTCTATAAAAGTATTAAAGATACCATGTAAATTCCAAGCATGTTTTTTCTTTAACAATCTTTTGTAGATTATAAGGTAAAAAATTTTTGAAGTCGAGTCATTTTTAATAAAGTTATAAGCTCTAAACCATTTTTTATATTAGAGGATACCTATTTTGATGCCCTGCGGTAATTTCCTACACTGCAACAGGGTGTAGCCAAATGCAATAGGCGGAAAGCTTATAACTTCCTCTTTAAATCGCAGCATTTTTTCTGAAAATCGGGTAAATAGCTTAGAAGTTCCCGACTTTTATTCCATTCTTTGTGTTTCATGCTACTGCGCGTCATTTAGAAGTTGCTGATTTATTTACAAAATATTTCGTTTATGTTCAACTGTATTTAAAATGTAACATTACTCAAGAGCTTTATGAAACTTTTGTTCAAATCAAAAAAAAAAAAAAAATTTAAATCTCTCTACTCACATGAGTAGTAGATGAAAATGTGCAAAATTTTATTTTTAGTATTAAGTTATATATTATATTTGAATTTTATTGCTTTAAGTGAATAAATATGAGTGGCTAATGCTTAAAAAATATAATATTAAAAAAAAATTTCTTATCATATAAAACTATTTTTTTGTGGTATTTCATTTTTCTTAATCATAATCTGTATTAATAATTAAATAAATAACACAGCAGTAGAAACAACTATAGTTCATTTTAGACTTTTGAACTGGCACGTTTAAATTTTATTAATATAATTGTGGTTTTAAAATAAAACGATGCATTTTATACAAATTTTAATTTCTTTCATTTTAAACAACGGGATTTTTTTAATAATATTAATTAATTCTCAAATTTCAAAAAAATTCTTTTTTTCATGCTATTCTCCCGATTTATTATTTAAATCACCGATATTGATTATTGAAGGTCAAAGCACGTCTCGATGGCCATTTCGTTATCGCTTACTTAACTCGTCAGGAGACTTCTGACAAATATTTTAAATAAACTAAAGATTTTTGTCAAAACAATAAAGCAAAGACAAAAATCAAAGTTTAAGCAAAAACAACAATAACCAAATGTAATTCTATTTTTCTTTCTCTGCTGTATAAGGCAGAGTTTTTTTCTGCTCTTTTATACAGTTGAAAGAGGATGAAAAATAAAATATCACAAAACACTACGATAATTTATTTTATGCACAGGCACTTTGCAAATATTAAACATTTTAAACAACGGGATTTTTTTTAATAATATTAATTAATTCTCTTTGCTTTATTGTTTTGACAAAAATCTTTAGTTTATTTAAAATATTTGTCAGAAGTCTCCTGACGAGTTAAGTAAGCGATAACGAAATGGCCATCGAGACGTGCTTTGACCTTCAATAATCAATATCGGTGATTTAAATAATAAATCGGGAGAATAGCATGAATAAAAGAATTTTTTTGAAATTTGAGAATTATTTAATTTCTTTCGTTTGCTTATTTAGCCTAGTGAAATCGTTCGCTTCATTTAGGCCTACAGTTAAACAGCCTGTTACATGTTATCGTCCGCCTTGTCCAGGAGAGGAAACAGAATGGCATAAATTATTGAATAGTAAAATTTAATTCAAAAGTAATTGGTATATTAAAAATTATAACTTAAATAATTGTTAACGTTATTTTGAAAATAATAAAAGCAGTAAAATCACTAAATGGTTTTATTTATTTTATATTCATTGATGTTTATTTTAACTGTAAAAGTTTACAATTTAGGCAATTAATCTTTTACCATAGAAACAGTTAGTGTCAAGTATTCTGACTTGGTAAACTTAACTATGAGTGATTACCCTATGTCCCTAAAAAGTTTTAAGGAGTAACTTACAAAATTGTCTATATTGTGTTGAAAGTTATCTATATGACTATTGAGATAGTGTACTCATCACACTCATATTACAGCCTAAATATTTAACCCTTATCGGACGCGACTTTTCACACGTTTGATTCTCACCAGGTTGTAGTTATTTTTAACAAATGTGAAAAAAAACAATAGTATGTTACTATACATTTATATTCATTTCGTTTCAGTTTTGTTACAAATTATTTATTTTTTGTACAACTACTACATGTCTGAGTTTCTGATAATTATTTATATACTTGTAAGGTATGGTATTTTTTGAAGCAATCTCCAACATGAAGAAATGGTTTTCTCTGGCATGTTGTATAGGAACTATAACTCTTCTGTTCTTAGAAAATAACGAAGCGTTATTGCTAAACTCATCACTAGAGCTAAAATCACTTTCAGAAATTTCTTTGATATTTATAATATTTTCTTTATTGGCAAAAAATAAATTCAGACATTAAAAAAAAGAATTGAAAGTTTATTGCACAAGTTAAATGCTCTGCTGATAACGACACACTGAAAAGATTCTTATGCTCAAACGGTAACGGTAAATACGTATTTTCAAATGGTAACGGTAAATTGAAGAAATGAATGCATTTTAAAAATAAATCTCATCAATAGACAGTATGTTTCGACATAATTCGCCTTGTCACTTCACACGTGCCATACGACCGTTGCAGAAAAGTACTGTTGTCACGTCAGAGGTGAGTTACGACCGATAAGGGTTAATGCTAAAGGTCAGGACTCACTATCATACACAGCCGTACGATTAAATCATATAAAAATTTAATAGAATTCTGTCATATTTTAAAAATGGGTTTTAATAATTTGTTGTTTTTTTTCCTCATCAACTAAAAAAATCAAACCTGATCGCATAGAGAAAAATATTATATTAATTATTTGGAAAGATTATAAAATCGTACAGATCTGTCAAAAGGTCTGTCACACACATACGCTATTAATCCACACTATCATACTTTTTGAGCACACATGCAATTCTTGACTGAGTATGATAGTGAATCCCAACTACCTTGTAATTTCCAAGAAATTTTTGTACCTCCGTTACAAAAGATGTCCAAGCAAGTCATTTGAGATCAGTCATGGAGGCCATAAAATAAGTGGAGCCTGTAAATTATTAACGCATTTAGTTAATCCAAAATTCTTGCTTTTAATTTCTCAGTACTGAATCTGGAAATTTCTTGAAAATGAACTTGAAACATTGACCATTCTGACTAAGCCTTTAATAAATTGCTTCACTAGCCCTAACTTGAAAATTTGGTATTAAAACATTTTCTGAATGGCTAATAGGTCGTTTTGCGGAACAGTCGTCATGACGATTTTTTTATTCTTGACATATCATAGGTACTGCAAACGTCATAGACTTACGTATTTCTTTCTCCCATTGTCGATGCTGTTCAATGCACATTTTATATGCATTATGAGCCAACCACAGCTTATCTTGGTTGCGTTTTTCAATTCCAAGCATCATACAAGCGAAATACTGCATCTTTAATCGGTTTCCGTTGATCTTTGAATATATATTCGCTTCAAGTAAAACAAAAGACATCGGAATCGTAAACACAACATCTAAAATTGAAATAATGAGATAAAGTTTATTTGTGTTGTTGTTAGGCAAACTACAGCTGACACGTTGCAATTAATATTGTTATTATTAAGTAAAGTGCCTCTCTTATCGACATCAGGTACAAACAGAGCTGCGCCAAAAGAACGTTTGATTTTGTTGGGTGTGTAATAGTTAAACTATTAATTTTAAAAGCATAAAATCGCTAGTTTTCAGGAGAGTACACGGAGAAAAAAAACATGGTTGTTATATGGTCACAATAACCATATTATGTTCTTTGTAACAATGTATAGTTGCGGAGAACCAATTATAGTTGTTTTCACCAAAACTTTGGTCACGATAAACATTTTTTGTTAACTTTTAACAATTATATGGTTACTGTGTACAAAAAATGCAACATGGTTGGTTTTAACTTAAAAAAAATTCAACCACAACCAAAGTTTTATAACTTTTTAAGAATAATATAAAATATTTAACCATAATATATTATTATTAATCAAAGTATGGTTAAAAGCAACAGAATAATGTTTACGCTTAAAAATATTTTGTTCTAGTACTTGACAGTTTAGTAATTTTTCTGGTAGCTAAAATTTGAAATTGTTTTTTATTGTTAAAGAAATTGAAAAAAAATAAAAATTTGTGTACAAAATAAATATTTAAAAATAAAATGCAAAATATGAAAACAAATAAAAAGGGAACATTTAAAAAATATTTAAAAAAAGTTGAAGTAAATATGTATGATTTGTAAGCATATAAATTTTTATTTTTGTGTTTGAAGCATAATTGTGAAATCGTTTATTTGTTATTTTAAGCAAATAATTGATTTGTTATGAATTTATGTTCTTAAATAATTTTTATGACAAATCGATAATAAATTAAACAATAATCAGTTTTTTATATCAAGAAAATTTTGCACTTACGAGACTATATTATAATTCAATTATATAACATGACATTTTCAGCCATATTATTATATTTTAATTTAACCATAAAATGTTTATATTTGAACATAATTATGATTATACTTTGGACCAAAATATGGTTGCAAATGTAACAATACTTTGTTTTGTTAGCAACCATATAATGCAACCATATTATGTTGCTCTTAGATTATGGTTACCTCAACCATATTTTTTCTTTGCGTGTAAATAAACCAATAATGCATTTCCGACCCCATTAAGTATATATATATCTCGTATTCTGAGTTCTTTTGCATAAAGAAGTCGATTGAGTGATGTCCGTCTGTTCGCCCGTGCTGGTGTTAAAATTTCACAAAACAATAAATATGTCAATCAATAAGACAAAGTGTCGAAAGAGGTGCAATTGATCGGTCAATGTCCTCCGAGGTAGCAGGAAAAAACACCACGCCTACCTCTAATTTTTTCATGTCATATGGAACAATAAATTAACTCAAAACAAAAAAAATTAATAAATGCGGCGATAGAAAATTAAAAAATAAGAATAAACATGAAGTGAAAAAATTGGCGCTCACCCATATTTTCCGAGTAACGGGGCTCTGAAATTTAAAATTTTTTAAAATATCAATATGAGTATCGTTTCAAAGCTTTTGAAGAGATCTTTAAGAAAATACTAAAATTTTTTAAAAATGCTTAACACAGTAAGAGCGAATAGCATTTTTATGAAAAATTATATATATGCGGTACCAATTTTTTTATATTTTAATACTCTCTCACCCCATTATTTTTAATTTTTTTTTTTAATTTTTTTTATTGGAGTTACTTCACTAAAATATATTAACATAGATGGGGAAGGGTATATAAGACCCGGCATAGCCGAATATAGCATTATTACTTTTTTGTTTTAATTAAGGTTAATTTATTAAAATTTCATTAAATTTGGAGTAATTTTCTTTAAATTTTACGTGACTTTATTCAATTTTGAATTTTAAGTTAATTAAGTTGTCTATTATATACAACTTAATTAACTTAAAATTTAAACAGGTCTACGTGCCTTTAGTGATACGATATGTTACTACTGTTTTAATTAAGATTTCATTTACGTATTTAGCAGAATTTTTCTTAAAGGTTTTAACTATTTTTTTTAGTGAAATTAGCAGATTTTATTTAAAAAAAATTTCAGTTATTTGCATAAAAATAAAAAAAATAACTTGATTTAATTATATTTAGTAAATTTTTTTCATTTAAAATTTCATTTCTTTTGTTTAAGCTTAACCATATTAAAATTTAACAGGACAATAGCATAATAAAGTGTTAATTTTCATTTACAGATTTAATCACAACGATTTGTTACAACTAAAGCTGGAGAGACAAAAAATGCAATTAATAATATACAATTGTTGAATACAAATTAAATTTCAAATAAAAAAACGTTAAAAACAACGAATATTTCAAAAGAGAGGAAAATTAAGAGGAATATTTACAAGCGAATTAAAAAGATTAAAATAAATAAAGTACTTGCAGCAGATAAAAAGATATTCGCCCTTTACAACTTTACAAAATAACATTTTCTAAGTCTAAAAAATAAAACCAACAGCCATTTTACGATGGCAAAGCTGAAACAAACCAACATTAAACTTCCTGGTCAAACACAGCAAAAAAATTTTACAAATATTTCTGCAGTTGATGTTTGTGAATGCCTGAAAACTAGACACATGGATAGAGATAAATTTAAGTACGCGGATGAGTTGGGTTGTAGAGTAAGAAAAAGAAGATACAAAGAAAAAAATTTATATAAGAGAAATATCTGCAATTCAATTTATATTAAAAACAGCACCTATCAAACAGCTACTAACACTTTCACTGCAGTAAAGTTTTTACCAACAATTTCCCTAGAATTATATGGCAATTTATTACAACGTCTAGTTTGTTCACTGATGTGGCATATAACAGCCTCAACAGCAATTTCCATTTTTGCCACACTCTACTATTTTATTGCCAATACACAAGGTGCATCAGCAATTTTAGATTTTAAAATAGCTGCAGCAGCACCAACAGAAACATCAACATTATCGTTAACAGCCACACACACATTTCCAACAAGTACATCATCATCGACATCATCATTATTAGCAAATTTAAGTTCTTTTCCAGCCAGTCATGGTTATATTAACAACAACATTAGCAACAGCAACAGCAGCAGTATAACTTTCAATCACAACAACAATAGCATTAACAACATCTATTCAAACATTTTGTTGGATTTAAACAGCAGCTACAGCAACATTAATTCTACGGAAATTACTATTTTGAATGGTGTTTCCTTTTTACCTACAAATAAAATTTCCGGTTATAGCCACGACAATAAAAATAACATTAAGGATGACTACAATAATGTTGTCACAGCCTCTTACAACAATGCCATTAGTATTAATGTTACCATGGATGAAATGTCGGATGAAGATGCTACCGAATATATATTTGATCGTACGGATGTACGCATCATATTTATAACACTTTATACAATGGTATTTTGTTGTTGTTTTTTTGGTAAGTAAAGTTTACTTGTCTACAATAAATATTGTCTTTATAAAAGAATTTTTTTTGCACAATAGGATATTTTATAGAAAATCGAAACGATATCAATATGGAAGTAAATAAGTTGTGAAGTGTTAAAGAATTTATCTTTTTATTTTAAAGAACTGTGTAGATACTGGCCGTTACATAACATGGCAAAGCTAAAGCAATGATCAAGGGGAATAAAATATACTGCTGCACAATGGGGGATTTGTTAAAGAAGCTGATAATATTTCTGTAGCTTCTGAACGGATAACCCAATTATATAGCAAAGCATAGCATAACTCAATTTCTCTATTTTTTTTTTAGATTAAACTGAAGATTTAACTTTCGGCAATAGCTGTTTCAATCTCGGTATTTTCTTTTATAGTTCGGGAGACGCCGGATTTAAAAATTACTGGCTAAAGACAGTATAATTTTTAAACGACTCTAAAAAAAGAAGGAGGTTATACAATTCGGCTGAATGTTGCTTTTTATATATTTGTGCTTTCAGAACTCAGTCGTTTCTGAACCGATTTTGGTTCGGACTATGCTTACAGATTGGTCCCGTTAAAAAAACAGCTCATAATCTTTAAAATTAAAGGATGTCCCCACACAACACACACATTTTTTACGTGTATTATGAACTCTAAAGGGCGATGCTGTAAAATTTTAAATGACTGCGTATTACTATAGCTCCCAACAACAAAATGTTATACAAAAATAAATCTAAAAATTAAAGGGTGCCCCCATAATTGATGTAGATTTACTTATATGGGCGTATCTTTTAAACCGTTATAAACAAACGCTTGCAAATTGGTCAGAATATCGATTGTTATAGTAACAAGTATTAATATTAAAACTTATGTATTAAAGGGTGCGCCGATAGTTCATTTAATTTGATATATGGCCATACTTTTGAATACTTGTAGACAGACGCTTAAAATTTACAACGAACCTGTATTGCTAAGTCCGCTATAACAACAAGTATAAAATTTGGATTTGGAAGTTAAAGAGAGTCCCAATAGTTGATGCAAATTTAAGTATGTGACCAAACTTTTGAACCGTTATAGACAGAACGCTGAAACTTATAAGGGACCTATATTACTAAGTCCGCTATATCAACGAGTTTATTATTTGAAATTAAGAAATAAAAGGGTGCCCCGTAATTGATGTAGATTTACTTAGATGGGCCTATCTTTTAAACCGTTATAGACAAACGCTTGCAAATTTGATATTATGTCGATTGATACGGTCGTTTTAGTAACAAGTATTAATATTTAAAATTATAAATTAAAGGGTGCCCCAATAGTTCATTTAATTATGTATACGGCGATAATTTTAACCAGTTGCAGACAGACGATTGAAATTTACAAAGAATTTTGGTTTTGGAAATAAACGGGTGTCCCAATAGTTGATGTAAGTTGGTGTATGAGGCCGCACATTTATAGACATATAGCTGAAATTTACAAGGGACCTGTTTTACTAAATACGCTATAACAAGAAGCTTAGAATTTAGAATCAAAGGGTGTTCCCAAAATTAATGTAATTTGTGCTATATGGCCGTATTTTTTGACCCGTTATATACAAACACCTGAATTTTAGACAGAATGTCCACTACTTTGTGTCGTATAATAAGAAGTGTAAAAATTTTAAATATAAATTAAAACATAAATTTTACAATAGTTGATATAATCTTATGTATATGGCAAACCGTTGAACCGTTATATACAGAACCTGATTGCTAAATCTACTATAACAGCAAGTATATAATTTGAGTTTTGAAAATAAAGGGTGACCCTATAGTTGATGTATATTGCCAAACTATTGAACAGTTGAACACTTATAAAGCTTGGAGATATAAGGGTGTCCCAATGGTTAATGTAATCTAATTTATGTGGCCATACTCTTGAACCGTTTTTTTTTTCTTGGAGAAGTAGCACTTCAGACATTAATACCTACTTAGTTCGTAACCGTGCTACATTCTTAGGGAGAGATAGATGATAGAGGAGAACGGTGGTGAAAGGAGATAGATATAGCCATTTTTTTATTAGTTATTTTGCTTCGCCGGCGAATATGCTATGGAGAAGTACCAACGAAGGAGGCTGAATGTTTTAATGTTGCTCTAAATATGTATTTATACCATTAAACAGAAAAAACATTTTTTTTTATTTCTTGACTGCCCAAGGGTTGAACCCAGGGCAGCCAGATTTGTCGTCAGCGTGCTTACCGCTTAGACTACAGCTAAGGCAGACAGATGAAATCTGTTTTAAAGTCGGTTTTTTTGTTTTCTTGCAAGAATTATTTGAATTTATAATTAAGATGTGGCCTTTTTCTTATTATGTGGTTTTTCCAAGCGAGATATTTAACACAATTTGAGTGAGGAATTATCTCGCTGTTTATTTGAACGGATGAACAGTCTCCTTTTCGTAATGTAATGTCTTAAAATTTATTATAATTTATTTTTATATTAAATATAACTGACCCATCATAAAAAGTGTTGAGATGGTTTTGAACAATATATGATGCTTCAACGGTAGAAGTGCTAGTACTTAATATGGCAGAGTCGTCAGTATCGTCGCAACTAAGCAGTCATTAGTTTTTGGAAGATCGGATGTGTATATTGTATATAATATAGGTCGCAACACAGTAACCTGTGGTGCCCCAGATCTGATAGGAAAAATTTCTGAGAAGGTATTATTATGTTTATTATTATGTTGTATGATAAAAAAAAATTTATAATAATCCAGGATGCCATGCATGATCAAAAACCTGTTGAACATTTAAAAACACTGCGGAATAGTATTTTTTGTTCTCTAGAGCTTCTGTGATTTACTGAACAATTCTATGGCATTGTTCGGGTGTTCCGTGCTTGTGGCGAAAGCCAAATTGATGGTCTGGAACTAGTCAACTAACAAATATTCTTCCTAATATTTTAGAGAAGGTCGCCAATAAGCTTGTAGGTTTATACGATGAAATCAAGTTTTCTGGCTTATTTGGTTTCAATAACATAATTACCATGGCATCGATCCAATATTTGTAAGAGTCAATATCATTTTTAGCCGAGAAGGAACTGAATTTGTTGAAAACAAATGTTGTGCTGTAGTTTAAAAAATTCGGAGAATGGTCAGAACTAAGATCAAAGTTTTCCATTATTTCTAAATGATGTTTTGGTATTCCATTGTTGACAAGAAAATCTAAAGGGTCTGGCGTTTTTCGGGAGTTCCTACGGCAGACGAGCACACAGACATTGCATTTTTCGTTTCTAAATTCGGGATTCTTCTCTCAATATTTTTGATACAACTAATATTCCTACGTTTTTATAATTACACATTATTTACTTATCTAATTTATTTAACTTTTTATAAAAATTATCAAGTTCAGCAGTATGAAAGTTAGTAATTTTAAAATCTAAAGATGGTAAACTTTGCCATGACAGCGCCTCATGTTTGGATTTTATATTACTGACAAAAAAAAATTTTTGGTGCTAAATTAACAGTGTAACAGACAAAGCTTCTGTTTTGTTTTTATTACATTTTGTCTTAAATATATTTAACTGTGTTCAATTCGATAAAGAATTACTTGACTTATATTAACATTGTTATAACAGTTAACGCATTTAAACCGTCATTATACTAACAACATAAACTAAAGTGTATTCATTATCGCTATTTATCTAAATTTAAGAAAATGAGCTCTCATGTTTTCCATTACAGATTTTATAGCAATAAAATTTATTGCAACATGGCTTTAGCATTTGTTATTCACTTATCCATCATAAAAACTTTAAGGCTACTTACTACTTACGTTCCACCCTCTTTCCTTATAAATTATTTTATTACCAAATCAAATTCATGGTGTAAGAACTAAAAGTTTAGCAATATTTTTAGTGGCTAAAGGAAAAGAGGGATTTATATCATTTAATTAATGACTTGGAAACAAATGTTGCCTTAAAGATAAATAATTAGCAAGGAAAATCAAACAAAGAAATTCGTTAAAATTTGTTGTTTAGTTTTAGATAAAATTAAATATGAAATTTGCTATAGAAAAAACAAGGCTACATGTGTTTGCTAGAAAAAGTTATGATATATTAATATATAAAATAAATATATTTTATAGATTTAAACTTTAGCACAAATAAGCTTAAGGTTAAAACAGCTAAAATTGATGGGTAATAAAAACTTGGCAGAAACATGGTATGAACACCTTTTATTATACCAGTAATTTAGAAAATTTATTATGTCTGGAGTTTTAGCAGTTAAATTAATTATATATTATTTATTACCTCCTTTGACCAGCATATTGTAGTAGGCATATAGGATGCTTCCTTCCCTTCCTTCTCACCATCATCATATTCCTAGCCACAATCACAACTACAATCACAGTTATAATCATAAAAAAAATCTTTTTGTTCAAATATAACCGCGTTATGGCTTAAATCCAACCGCACTCAACTCAGATTAGTGTGCCTTCGGACAGGGAAAAAAATCGCCAAATAATCGATTTTTATACATTTTTATTGTTCTTACCTTTAGCATAAAAAAAGTTTTAAAATTTTTTTATTGGTAGATTAGATTATTTATTTTCCAATAAATTTATTATAAAAAAGATACTTAAACTAACAAGAGTTTCGAAAAATTCTTTCAAGGATTTAAATAAAGATTAAAGAAATTTCACAAAAAAGGAAGAAAAGGGGACGCAATTAGGAATTTTTAAAAAAAGATAATAAACTTAAAACTACTTACGCACTAATGAAACAATACAAAACACAAGAAAACAAAAAACAAATAAATAAAAAATAAGGTTACTGTGCAGTGTTATACACTCTGTTAACAATATTCAGTGTATTTATTCTTCTAAAATAAAATAGAAGGTCTGCACCCTCGTAAATAAGACTACCTACCCAAAGAGTCAGCAAGTCCACAGGAAAAAGATACTTTGCTACCTGTACGGTCTCCAGACGCGAGGCTCGAGAAAAATATTCTCTCACCAAACTGTTTTTTATGGAACGTGCACCTTCTATGAACTTCAAAGCTTTTTCGACCATAAACGAGCTACAAGAGAGCCTACGGAACTCTGCGTTACGCCCTATATGCGGTCTCCAACCAAGGCTCTCCAGCTGAGCAGAGAAAGTTTTAAACCCAGCTGGAAAGATATACAAGATAAGAGGACGTATGATCTGGCGGTATACCAAAAATCATATTTTTGTATCGATTCTATCTCCTCGCTTAGCACGCTCTGATGCGCGCAGCAAGCCCTCTTGGTTTTATTGGAAGATCCATATCACAAGGCATTAAAAAAATTCGACATTAACTCACCCATAAATAAGACGATATTCAATTATAAAAAGTTAATAATTCTTGCAAAAAAACCGACTTCAAAACAGACTTTAGCTGTCTAACTATATTATTTAAAAGTTTAGCGATATGAACCAAATTACATTAACCATTGGCACACCCCTGATTTCCAAGTCCAAAATTTATACTTGTTATTATTGTGGACTTAGCAACATATAAACCGTCTGTCTAACAGTTTGGCAATATACATCATATTACAGCAAGTATAGGGGTACCTTTAATTTTTAAATTCAAATTATAAACTTGCTGTTATAGCAGACTTAGCAATGCAGGTAAAGTAAGTTTCAGCTGTCTGTCTATAACGGTTTAAAATTTTGGCCACATACATAAAATAACATTTACTATTGGGACACTCTATCATTTCCAAATTCAGGTATTAAACCTGTTCTTGTAGCAGCGTTGCCAATGAAGGTTCGTTGTAAATTTTATGCGTCAGTCTACAACTGTTTAAAGTTTGTCTATATACATCAAATGAAATAAACTGTTGGGACACCCTTTAATTTATAATTTTAAATATCAATACTTGTTGATGTAAAGTTTTTAGCAATCGACATTTTGTCCAATTTGCTAGCGTTTGCTTATAAAGGTTTAAAATATAGGCCTATAATGGTCAATTTACGTCAACTATGAGGACACCCTTTCTTTTAAGGTTTATTTTTGTATGACTTTTTTGACGTTAGGAGCTATAGTGATACGCATTTTTTTTTTTTTTAATTTTAAAGTGGTGCTCTTTACGGTTCATAATGCACATAAAAACCATGTATGTTAAATGGGAATACCCTTTAATTTTTCAGACTACGAACTGTTTCTAAACCGGGAACAATTTACAAGCATCACCTTTCAAATAAAAAAACATTTCAAGATAGATCCAAAAATGAATGAGTTTTGAAGCCACAAAAATTAAAAAAGCAACATTCAGTCAAATTGATAACCTTCTTCTTCTTTTTATAACCTGCACCCCAAAAAGTGAAAAAATGGTATAACGAAGATTATCATTCCGTTTGTAATTTCTACAATATCCATTTCCGACCACATAAAGTATATTTATTCTGACTTCTTATGCACACTGAAGTCGACTGAGCTATGTCCGTCTATCCGTCTGTATTACTGTGTTAGCAGAGGCACATTTGATTTCACAAAACAAACAAAAAAAATATATCAATCGATCAGATATAGTGTCGAAAGAGGTAATATTGAAATCCATCAAGATCGGTCCATGTCCTTAAACGCAGCGTTCTAAACACCACGCCTACCTCTAATTTTTCCATATAATGGCGATAAAATTAAAAAATAAGAAAAAAAATCAAGTGAAAAAATTGGCGCTCACCCATATTTTCCGAGTTACGGGGATCTGAAATTTTTAAATTTGGATATCATTTAAAACCTTTTGAAAAGATCTTTAAGGAAATACTATGTTTTTTAATGCTTTACCCATTCAGAGCCGCTGGCAGTTTAATGTAAAATTATTAAATTATTAATTGTTTTTTCTTTTTCTTATTTTTTAATTCTATGCCACGCTAATTTTTTCTTTTCTGATTAGAGTTTATTGACTAAACTAGATTTACATAGATCTTGAAGGGTATATAAAATTTGCCATAGCTGAATATAGCACTCTTACTTGTAAAAAATACAGATTCTGTAGCAAGTATTTATAAATTCTGCTGCAATTTGAGCTCTTAATTAACTGTCTTAATTTAACTAGATTATTGTGTCTAACTTTTAATTATTTTACTTATTAAGGGAAATGGGGCAAAATAATTTTTATACAACAGTCTATTACATGATTACATAATTATCTATTATTCGTACATTATTATTAAATGTTTTATGAATATAATACCATCATTGTTTTAATTATTAAAAAATGATTTGATTATTTAACCTAAATAATTAAGCAATAATTATGGGGCAATGAATATTGTTTTATAAAAGTCATTTAGGGCCAGATATAAATGTTTCTATTCCTTTTTCAACAGTGAGTAATAAAACATTTTTTATGTAAATTAGTTTTTTTATACCCTTCGCCGCAAAAAGTAGTAAAAGGGTATAACTAAGTTTGTCATTCCGTTCGTAATTTCTACAATATATATTACTTTATATTCTGATTTCTTATGCAAAGCGAAGTCAATTAAGCGATGTCCGTCCGTATTAGTGTTGAAATCAAGTTTGCGGAGGCAGTATATCAGCTAGAGAAAAATTAAATCGTTCATACATAGTGTCGAATAAAGTCCTATTGGAAATCAGCATGATCGGTCCATGTCCTTTGAGGCAGCCGCAAAACACCACGCCTAACTCTAATTTTTTATACCGTTTGGAACAATAAAGTATCTCTAATCAAAAAATAAATATATGGGATGACGGGGATTTAAAAAAATAAGAAAAAAAACATCAAGTAAAAAAAATTTGCACTCACACTTATTTTCCGAGTTACGGGGCTCTGATATTTTTAAAATTTTTTGGAATATCGGTACGGGTATCATTTTAAAGCTTTTGAAGAGATCTTTAATGAAATACAGAAATTTTTTTAAAATGCTTAGCCCCTTAAGAACCGATGGCATTTTTATATAAAATTATATATTTGTAGTACTTAATGTTTTTCTTATTTTTTATTTATCTTTTACCCCAATATTTGCTTTTTTGATTTAGTTACCTCAATAAACTAGATTTATATAGATGGTGAAGGGTATATAAGATTCGGCGTAGCAAGTTCGTACTTAATTTAATTTTATTTCAATTTATTAGAAAGTATTGATTAACTTAAATATCAAAAGATTTTAAAGTTTAAAGATGGAATCACATGATTGCCGCAATGCACCAAATATTGCCTTATATTATTCCCCAATCGTGTAATTTCAACATGTGGCAATAGAAATGTTTAAAATTCGGTTCAAAATATGCGGCAAATTACATTTATGTAAATAACTTGTTTTTGTATGAACACAGTGCAATTTATTTAATTTTATTTCATATTATAATAAATTGCACTTTTGGAGATGACAACGTGGCCACCATATGTCATGAAGTAAATCCTAAGGTTATAATCAGAACACAAAGGAAGAACCCGAGTGTTGCTTAATCGTGGTCATACACCGAAGCATGTGAAATTAATCTGGGTGTAAGAGAACATCAGTTTTACATTTTTTCATTTGTTATTTTTTTTACATACTTAATTTACATATAATATAAAAAGCTGAAGCATTTTTTTTTGTTTTAAAGAACGAACCATTTATATGCATTAATTTTTCAAGTTCGCTCAACAGCTGATTCACACGATTACTATTCACAACCGCGTGATTTCGCTGAAACAATTATTGTTGGGAAATTGTTTTTTCGCCATTTTGCGGCAATCAAATTTATAGACAACGGGTCAATCATGTGACTGAAGAAAATATTATTGGGGTAACTTTGTTAATATGCTGCAATTTTTTACAGTAAGAATTGAGCCAAAATGGTTCAATTGCAGCAATCGGTTGACCCCACATTTAGAAGTTCTCGTATTTATAATAAGACTACACATATGCTACGACGCGAACACATTTACTAAATTCCTAAAAATTCTAAGTACTTCATTACACAGCAGTTTTATTAAATATCTAAATCATAGTACATCGCACTTAGGAAAATTGTTGTAAATATTAGTACTAATTAAACTTGCAGAAATAGTCAATTTCATAGTATAAAGAAAGAGAATTTTTAATTTCCAAAAAAAAACTTCGTGCTATTTTCTTATTTGATTATCCCGATTTTCCCGAGACATGCTTTGACCCTCAATAATCAGTATCGGTAATTAATTTATCCCGATAAAATCAAATTATTATTATTATATTTTTATATTTATACAAAAATTTTACAGAGAGCAGACGACAATATTTTATTTATATTTAACGGTAAACAAGAGTCCAAGGCAAATCTGTTGTAAAGTGGTAGCGATGGCGAATTTATTAATCTTCGCCAGTAGTTTAACTGTCAAACTCCATATATAAAAAATCTGTACACTATTTTTTTTTTACATGTAGTTTGACATTCGGGCTTACGGCGAAAATGATACCACTATTTTATTCGCCTTGCAAGAGTCGCTCCGTAAAATTATATACTCAATATTTTTAAAATTTAAATTGTAAAATTTTATAACAACACTATGATTATTATTTCCAGATCGACCACAATGTGTTTCGTTCGCAATTGCACAGTAAAAAAAAGATGTTTTACACGACGGAATTTTGTATAAAACTAGTTTCATGAAATTTATGTTTGTAGTGGCAAGAGGTGTAGAGATTCAAGCGGGTAGACAAAATGTCAGGGCTTAAATTTTGAGTGGATTTTTTTACAGTTGATTAGTGTACGTTATTTAAAATAACACAAGCAACTGCAGTAACGAATATTAAAATAAAATCGAAATGTACAAATTCTGTTGCGATGAAAAATTTCATAGTAAAGGGACGCCATGAAACTCGCTGATACTTTTAAACAGAATTGAAAAAAAATGGCATGAAAATTAAAAGTAAATTTACAACTTATAGTGTTTTCTAATTGTAACATATTTCACGTATTAACCATAAAGTAAAATACATCTCCAACAATGTGACACAAAAAATAAACTGAAACAAATTTTTCGATATGAAAATAGCACAAAATTAATTTATTTTTAAATACTTCACATATTTTTACATAAATCGAAAAAAAACTTCAAAGATAATATCTGACAAAAATATTGGAGTACTTTTTTACTTAAGTTTTTTTATATAATTATAAATTTTTAGACTCAATTTACCACAAAAAAAATTGAAAATACATAAAGATAACTTTGTCACGACCAAATGACTGACCCTTAACTGAATATCATAAAACTTGCCAATAAATATCCTTCGCAATTTGTATTATTTTTGGTAGGTGGGTTAAACTAAAAACAGATTAATTACTAACAAATGTAATATCGTTTCAATACAAATTGATTTTTTTTAATTAATTATTGAACTCAAAACCTTATTGTATAAAATTTCTTCTAATATAGTTTTAACGACTGTGTGCAACTTTTATTACTCGCTGTTGTGCTTTTAATCTAATCTATGTTTGCTATGCGTTTGAATGTTTGAAACATTAGAACCATTTAAATTAATAGCTTATGACGTATACACATACATACATAGTTAAATACATGAATACGTATTAAAATCCATAAAAATTGAATAAAAAACCTTAAAAGCAATCATCACTTTATGACTGCTAGACGACTATGACATTTTCATGAGCTGCTTGACAACGGGGAAAAAAAGCAAAACAAAACAAAAAACACTTGAAACGAAATGAGCCGTTAAATCAGTTGACAAAACAATACATTAATTTAAATTGAAAACAAAACCAAAAGCTAAAGCTAAACAAAAGTGAAAAGCATTTATAAAAAAACTGTGTTTATGGTTGTTTGATTTCTAGATGTGGCAATTAAATTTGTTAAAATTTATTATAAAAAATGTGGATGTAGGTGTTTAATGTATTTGAGTTAATGCTTAATTTAGTTTCAATTTGCATTTTTTTGTTTTGCAATAAAAGTTGTTAAGCTGTTAAGCAAATTGGTTGTAAATAATTCATGTTAAAATTCTTGACACGGTAATGCACTGGGGAGTTTAAAATAAATACCAGGGCAATAAACTTGAAAAAGAAACTTTATGAGTATATAAGATATTAAGGAAAATTAAAAGAAGTGAAAATTTTTAAACTCTTTATTTTTACCTTATAAACAAATGAAGAGGATTAAAAAAAATTATCTGATTTATTAAACTGCTCTTTCAAGCAGTATCTAGTAAAATCCAAACGCACTTTAATTTTCAATGTAGTGCACGCTTTAAAATCCAAAACAACATTATTAATAAACTTACAAAAGTCTTAAGAGACCTACAGTATATAAGCCTTCATAGCGAACTTTGTAAAAAGAATTTAGTCAATAGCTCATTCGAGGAAAAAAAATATTATCCTTTTCATATTATATCATTATCATTTATCCTCAATAAGTAGGTTTTGCATATAAATTAAAAGCAAAGAGGAATGAATCGCACTACGCATTAGAGAGAGAATTCGTTTTTTAGCCGAACAGTTCGTATGTGGAATAAACTCCCCGCAGAGGTCTTTCCTGCCACTTTCAATGTGCATAGATTCAAATCAAATGTCCACAAGCACTACTCCCTCTATCCCCCTTCCCACAACCTAATTTCCTAGTTCTGGCACAATGCATTGCATTTATAGGGGCCATCCCCTGAGTGCTGGTCCTAATAAAAAAACAGGAAACGAAAAACAAAAATTATTTCATTAAGATTTAAACTTCTCGAATTAGGTTTGCAATCGGGATTGATTGAAATTTATACGAAGGGGAGGTAGAAGAATTTTTTCTTTCTAAACCAAAGGCTCTTAAGATTCAGCAGTTAAACTCACTCTTTGTGACCATTATTTTACTTCGTAGTCTTGCATGACTGTCCCATTTACATGTTACAGATACACATGGTTTGACTTTGCTTAAAAAAAGAAGAAGGTTATCAATTCGTCTGAATGCTGCTTTTTTTAAAGCCTACATTTACACTATGCAATCTTGCATGAAACTAGCATGAAATTTTTGTTTGTTGGCGAAGCAGGAGGAGTAAGCAATATGGTATTGCTTGAGCTTTGAGGAGATGTTACTGTTGCTAATGTTTACTCTTAGATAAAGCATAACGCTCTATCTTAAATAAAAAAAAATAGAAAAAAATGCATTAAAAAATTGCATAGTGTAAATCTGTACTTAGTCATTTCTAAACCGATTTTGAAAATTTTTTTTTCTAATTTGATAGATCATGCTTGCAGGTTAATCTTGTTTTAAAGACAGTTTATAGACTTAAAAATTAAAAGGTCCCTATAAAACATACATATTTTTAAGTGTATCTTGAACTGTTAAGCTCACTTTAAAATTTAATATGACTGCGTATTTCTAAAACACCCAACAACAAAAAGTAATAAAATATTAATCTTAAAATTAAAGGGAGTCCCCATAGGTGACCTTAAGAACGTTATAATAACGAGTATAAACATTTTAAGTTATAAGTTAAAGGGTGTCCCAATAGTTAATGTTATTTGATATATGTGGCCGAACTATTAAACCGTTACAGACAGACAGCTGAAATTTTCAAAGCCCGCTGTATCAATAAGATTATAATTTAAATCTATACATTAAGGGGCGTTTCCACAATTGATGTAAATTGCCTTATATGGGCCTGTCTTTTGAACCGTTTTAGACAAATGCTAGCAAATTGGAGAGAATGTCGTTTGCTATGACCAGTATTTACATTTAAAACTACAAATTAAACAGTGCCCCAATAGTTCATTTAATTTGATGTAAATTTTGATACTTTTGAAAATTTGTAGACAGATGCTTGAAATTTACAATGAATCTGTATTGCTTCCTCCTCTATAACAACAAGAATAAAATTTCGATTTAGATATCAAATGGTGTCCCATTAGTTGATGTAAGTTGATGTATGTGGCCGAACTTTCTGAGCCGTTATAGACAGACAGCGGAAACTTATAACGGTCCTGTATTGCTAAGTCCGTTATAAAAACGTGTTTATAATTTAAATAAAGAAATTGAAGGGTGTTCCCAAAATTAACGTAATTTGACAAGCAGTACTCTGTTTGGTGTAATAAGACGTATAAATACTGACAATTATAAATTAAAGGGTTTTACAATAGTTGATGAAATATGATGTGTATGGCCAAACTGTTGATCCGTTATAAACAGACGGTTGAAATTAATAAAGAAACTGAATGCTAAGTCTATTACAACAGCAAGTATATAATTTGAATTTGCAAATTAAAGGGTGACCCTATAGTTGATATAAATTGATGTATATTGGGAATGTAATTATTTGTTAATTGTTTGATTGGGGTAAACAACCTGCATTAGTGATGGTATACATCACTTTGGCATTCATAAGACTCAAGCAAAGGGAGGCCTTTCCGATGACAATAAATAAATGTGCCCTATTAATGATTTTTTTTAAGTCCTGCGATAATAAAAAAGCTCCTCAGTAATAGGGGATTGCGGATTTAAGAAAATCAATATCATAAATAATAATTTTTATTAATAAATATTAATGTTTTTCTGACCTTTATAACTAAATTGTCTTCTTTTTTATTAATAAAAATTTTGTTTTTTATTTTGAAAACTTAAATCTAATTAAAGTCAAAAATTGTAGATGCACCCAACGAAAAAATATAGTTGAGGTAATCTTAATGTAAGAGCGACATATTGTGGTTGAATTATATAGTTATAGGCAAGACATAGTATTGTTACATTTAATAATAGTATAGTTCGTCTTAGAACCATATTCTTGTCAAGCACAACGATAGCATGGTAAATAATTATGTTAAAAATGTTAACACGTTACAATTAAATTAAATAATAGCATTTTTAAATATAAACATAAAATAATTAAGTTGAAAAATCATTATATGATCATGTCATATCATGTAATGGTAATTATATGAGCAATATGTAATTATGAGTAATTAAGAGCAAACATTATTATTGTTTTATTTATAAATGATTTATTACAAAAAGTATAAAAACGCAAATTAAAAAAAAAAATATTGTATTGTACATATGTGAGCTATAAATAAATTTAATAAATAAATACACAAAAATTATTTTGCCATTTTTTTATTTTTATTTTGGAAAAAGCATTCAACCAGAAGAAAAATAAAGAAAGAAAAATAAAACTTCTCGAATTCAATTTAAAAGGCTCAACTTGAAAGGCGCAGTAATATAAATCATATACATGCTTTGAAAGTCTTTGAACACAGGGATTATAGGAAACGGTTATAAGAAAAATTTTGTTTAAATCTTAAATAATGGTATATTATCTTTATACATTTTAATGTGAACAACCATTAAAGATACGGTACGATATGTAATAGCGATTTGGTTTGACTGCTTTTGAATCTAACTTGTAACACGTTCATGTGGCATCTGGCAATTTTAAAAGCAATTATTATTTATTTGGTGTTGATCATACTTTTATTAGTAATCATTTATTATTGTTAAATATATTATATTATTTTCAATAAATAATAAAACTTTGGTTGTAGTTAAATTTCTTTAGCTTTTATATCGATATATATTAATGCGACCCAAAATCTGCACGTGAAAAAAACAAAAGTTATTTTAAATGAAGCACTCTAATACTCATTTTATTTTTATTTAAAGCAAAATTTCTCTTCAAAATAGTGAATAAAATTTTTCTTCACAACTTCAACGCTATAAAAAATTATAATTATATTTTACCACAAATTTTATATACCCCGCTTTTTCAATAGCAACAAAATTGTTTCTTGCTATTTTATTAAAAATAAATAAAACTTCTGAAGTTCTGTAGACGCCACCCAAATAACTTAAAGGAATCAAATTTTTTTTTCAATCGCATGATTTATAAAGGTTTTCTGGATATATGTCTTAAAAACATTTTTGGTTTTCAGCCCTTGTCATGGTGTATAGACTTATAACACAAACATTTTCTCTTACTAGAAAATTCATCATCACAATTGTATAATCAATTGTCTGTGATAGACCCAGTAACCTATACTTATATATTTCTAAATACTCATTGTGTTTGCCTTTCCCTTTGTGAAAAAAACTTTATTTTCTTGCATTAAAACTTACGTTCTACTTTTGTCTAATTTTTCCCATTTTGTTTGGAAAACGTCAGCACACATTTGTAAATAATTTTCCTTTCTTAAATTCTTAAGACATCAAACTTTAAGCCAAATTCAATTTTATATCATATTTTTTATAATAACAAACGGTTTAACTAATAATTTGTTAAAAATTAAATTTTAAATTTTTTAATAATCATTAGTCGAAACGAAAAAAAAAACGATAACTTAAGCCGGATTAATATTTATTCGTTGGTATTTGTAATAAAAATTATGTCAAACACCAGTATAGTTATCTATTGCAAGTATTTATTTAAAAAATATTTTTATTACTTATAGATTATTGTTTGCGCATGAAAAGCTGCTATAGGCTCTAATTTCCGTTGTTACAAGCAATTTCCTGTTTACAAGCACAAAAAAAATTAACAATATTAATTGAAAAATTTTTCTTGCTCTAGTTTTAATGATTTAAAAAATTTTAATAAATAAATTCCATAAAAAAAATATTAATTTTACATAATCAAATATAAAAGCACTCAAAGAAATCTTTTTCTATTTTTCATGTTTTTTTATCTTGTTTTATTTCTTTACATTAATAATTATGAAACAAATAAAAAAAATCTAATTCTATTATAAACCTGGGTAGGACTTCCTGTCAGTTCATAACTGTACAAAAAAAGGCGCTACCTCCTACTTTTAGCTCCTTTGTTCTACATATTAATATTCGTTTGTTTGTATGTAAATAAATTCTTAGCATTTGTTTCTTTACACATTCTGGCTTGTCATGTCATATACTCAGTGCGTTAAAATGAAGTTACTGTGTTGTTGGCTCAGAAGTTTTTTCCTCATTTCGTTGCCTTTTATTTTTGTTGTTATGTTGTTTAAGCATTAGAATTGTTTTTTTTTTTTTTTTTTTTTGGTTTGGTTCATTTTCCATCTTCTAGTGTTGGACTTACTTATGGCATTCATCGTGGTAATTATGCTGACTGTATACTCGCAGTAAATCATTTTCATGTTGTGACAACAAAACAAGCTTTAATGCTTTTAATGGTTGTATTTTAATACTTAAATTTGTAAAGTTTGCAGGCTATTTTTTCTTCTTCTAGCAATTAAAGCCGTGCTAAAATTTCAACCAAAACCTTTAAATTAGCAGAAAATAAAATTAAGGTATTCAAACAGATGACTATGTCTTTTGTTAAGATGATACGCTCGTTTATACTCATATCTAAAATACGTATTTTACTTTTGAAATGTTTCCAACAAATTATGTTATGACCTAGAAAAATTCCTGTACAAACTGTTTTTATTTTTAAAAGGAAGGGAAAATTCCAATTTTAACAAATAAAAGCAGTAATAAAAAATAACATCAACATTAAAAACGAAATTTTGAAATATTGTTGTACAAAGTTTGAATGTTGCTTAGTAAACATACAAATATTATGTATAACATTACATTAACGGCTGCCACATAAAAGCGTTGTAAGATTAATGCAATCAAGTCATTTGAAATATTTCTTAATAACGTATATTAATAATGGGTTACTTAAAAGCCCAACAACATTTAGGGTATCTATTTAATGATTCTTTTTTCGAGATAGTTACCATATAACATATGAAATAAGATATGATTGTAGTGAAAAAAATATAGTTGGTTTAAAAAATATTTTTTTACGACAAGCAATTTTTGTTTGACAGTTTAACTTGCAGTTTCAACATAAAATAATTTCTGTTAAAATTCAAGCCAAAAATAATTTCTCATTTGTTACAATAACAAATAGTTCACAATTTATTTTTTTTTTAAATAAATGGTTATTTCTTGTAAATAAATAAATTTTTTTTACTTTAATTTAATTTTTTTTTTACTAAATTAGAAGCTGAGATTTATTTTGGCTAAAGCTCATTTTTTAATTTCTAAAAACCTCTTTTTTCGAAGTAAAAATTAGTTTACAAGTGTATGCGGACGTTTTCCAAAGAAAACAGGAAAACTTAGACACCATCTGAATCCACTGCTGCATTTGCTATATCCATCATCAAAACTCTTCGCATATATCATCATCTATTTAACCAACTAATTTTGTTAATAAGAATACGAGGGGCATTCATATCAATATTAATTTGGGTAGACGAAGTCCACACAACCCATGATTTTCTTCACTGCTATTTCTGGAACTCGCCTGTGCATGTGTTTTTGCTTTATAATAAAAACGCAAGGCATAGCGCACGCTCAACTCATAACAATCAATATAAAACTAAAACAGCAGGAAATAAATAAGAATATTGATTCTAGAAGAGCAGAGGAGTAATTTCAAATATTAAAAAAAATATTTAAAAAAAATGCATTTGTGACTAACCAAGATTTGGTACAAGACGATAAATAATGTTAATGATAAATGATGCCAATGATTGATAAATACTGCTAATTAATTTTTATATATTAATTTTTTAAATAATGGTAATGCTTTTTTATGAAAAGGTTCCATTTACAATTATTTAAAAAATAAAGTCATTATCATTGACTAATAATTAATGTTCTTGAAGCATTAGCTTTAATTAACTTCATACCTTGTCTTTATATTTTAGATAGATACCTTGAGAGCGTTAATTAAAAAATGACATATTTGTACAACAAATTTTTACATATATATGTTTTATCGTTCTCAGAAAAACTGAGACACTTTATGTTCTTTGTTTTTTGCTAGTGTTACGTAACTTAAGATCTCAGTGTTTTACATCTATCTCAATTAAAATTGATAAATTATAAAATTTTTCACAGGTCTATCTAAATAAGGGTTAAGCTTTATTTAGCTTATGCTTTGTTTTTGGAGGCTTAAGATTTATTTATTTTATGCTTCTGGAAGCTTCTGCTATCAATTATTTTTCATAAAAAATTTACTATATTTCAATTTTAATTAGTATTTACTTAATACTATTGAAGTTTCATTACAATTACTGAAAAAACTTTTTGATTAAAATACATTATTTTTAGCAGTAAATGGTAGTTATGTTTTTCATTGTAATTATTTAAAATAATGCCAATGATCTAAAGTCGGTTAATATCCCCTAGCTAGCAGCTAGTATTTCTTACTACTTACACAAAATTAAAAATATATTCCCATAGTGCCTTATCTTACTGAGAATTAAAAAAAAAAGTTGTGATATTTTACAAAAATGTTCTACTATAATTTAGAGCGTTTGTTTAGTGTACGAAAAAAGAAGTGACTTTTATTAGTAGTAATGCCTTGAAATTATAAAAATCATTAGTCAATGATAATTACCTTTTAATTAAGAAGCATCGCCATTAATAAAATAGCCTTAGCATTATTTATCATTCAATACTAATTAAATTTCGAATTAATTATTCCAGCTAATTAATTACTCCCATGTATGATTCCATTATAATTTTTAATGAAATAAAATTTGTAATTTTTAAATTTTATTTATAAAATTTAATAATGAAACTACTACAATCTTTTATCTTTATACAACAATTAAAATTTAATATTTACTTACCAACAATTATTTCTGTATTTATTGTCCAAAAACCAAACTTTTAGATAATAATTTTAGATTACACAAAAAAGTACATTAACACACCCACACATTAATTTATCTTTGCACTTACTTCTATTGTTCCCCAATAATACAACATGACATTTCATTTCTACACTCAGCTGTCACTAAGCTCACAACACACTGTGTGCGAGTACATTCCAACACAAAAAGAAAATCTATTGTAAGGAATTGAAATTGACACACAAACAAATACAAATAAATATTTAATGATATTGCTAATGTGTTTGAGTTACATAATTGATTGCATTTATAGTCTATTGTTAGTGCTTTTGTGTTTCCCTTACAATTGTTTGACTTACAATAAATCTGATACACATTTGCATATAAAACAATTAGACAGTCAGGTGTTAGATCTGTAAATAGATTTGAATAATTTTGTTGTTTAAGGTTAAGAATACAGTGACCAAAGTTCATAATTAAATTTGAAATATTTAATGCATTATAAATAAATTATAGTAGCCATCACTGATGGCACACACACACACTTCTCACGTAAGGCAAGTCTTTAAAAGTTTTTCTTCGCGTTTATGTATTTTAAAGAAATTATTTAAAAAAAAATCTCTAAATTGTAAATATAATTCAAAACAAATATTTCTTGACCATTTATAATTGGAATAGTGTGTTGGTAATATCGCTTACTTATTAAATTTTCATTTATAATTTTTTTAACATGTGTTAATTTATTTGTTGCTGTTCGCTGACGGGATTTACACCCACTAAATAAACGCCTATACTAATTGAATATAATTCTACCGGAAATTATTTTCATTTTTAGCATATTCATTTTTTTAACAATTATGAAACGCAGCAACACGCAACTCAAAGCTGGTAAATAACTTTAGAATAATTCGAAATCACAGAAATAATTATTACTTTTCGTAGCTCACAAAGGACATGGCTGACTGCTAACATGTCAATATCAGTGTTGCCAGGGAAAAACAAAAAATGTTATTCTTCTTCTTAAAAAACTGTCAGTTTTTTTAAGTTAAATTTTTTGCTATTTTCTTTAAATATACAGTAATTTAATATTTTATGTTCCATATTACAGGCAAAATAACAAGACATAAAAAATCATTTACTGAACAAAAAAAAAAAATTAAAATAAAATAATAGAAAAGCATAAATTTAAAAAATAAGATATTTCAGGCCTATTCATGTAGTTTAACAATTCAAAGAGTTTTCTAAATAGATATTATTGCTATAAATGTTGGACTTACAAGGCTCACAGTGTTAAAGGTTTTTAAAATTTGCTTCAGCAATCATTAACGCATCTATTATACTAGTCGGGTAAGTCTTTTTAAGTTTCAGTGAGCTAAATATTATCTCCGAACAAAGGCTTCTCTGCAGCATAATTTTGAAATTAAACTGATTTTTTCAATGCTTTTGAATATTTAAATCTGAACTTTTTTAGAAAGAAAATTTCGTTTGACAAATGTATGCGGACGTTTTGCAAAGAAAACAAGAAAAATTAGATGCTAGCAGAATGAAATGCTGCACTTTCTGAACTGCTACGACCTTCATCGTAAAAAGATTTTTAGAAATTAAAAATAAATGAACTTAAGCCAAAATAATTTCTATTCATTTATAATATTCACAATTCAAATTAAAAATTAAAAAAAAATTAAATTATAAAGACTTATTTTTATTAATCGGTTTAACTTTTTTACTTGGAAGACTCAGCTTCGATAGAATTTGCTATTTTAATAATTTTAAACATACAACTTTTAAGACAAATTTGACTGGTATTTGCATTAAATTTCCACAAAAAACTTAAAAATTCTTGCATACTTCAAGGCAAAAGCCACTACTTTATTTTGATCTAATATTTAATAAGGTTTTTCACACTAGTATTCGTTGTGAATAAAGGCAATGTTAGAAAAAATGGTTTCAAAGGCAGCACTCGTCATTTTATGAGAATAAGAATCAAAAGTTGATATATATATATATTTAATTTCGATATATGGAGTAAAAAGGGTAGTCGATTATATGTTGTTAAAATGTCAAGGTCAGTTAACACATTTAATCGACAACTTTAAAAAAAAAAATGTCAATCGGTTGGATTGAAACAGAGGGCCTGGCGCCTACCATTAAAACCGTAAAGCTGCTATCGTTTTTCTAGAAACTGTTTATTAATGTGCATAGTTCAAGAAGGACAACTGGCTGGATTGAAAATAGTGGGCATGGTACTTCCCATACAAAATGAAATATTATTATTGTGTAGCTAGGACGTTAAAACATTTAGAAATTTAAAGTTTTGTGTAAGTAATGTCCGTCAGCCACTGACTAATTTGAATTAGCAAGCGTGGCATTTTCCATATAAAATATAAAGTTACCTTCGTTTATCCAGAAACTGTATAGTTACAGTCTTGAAATTTTGTGCAAGTAACTACCTTATTAATTTTTATAATCAAACTACGCGTCAAAAAACTGATGGAAAAATATAAAATAACCCATTCTACAGATACGTAGACGACATAATATGAATCCTAGAAACAGGCAACGCCGAAAAAGTTCTAACAGCCTTAAATAAAATATATAACAAAATCACATTTTTACACTTTACATTATCTTGATATATCAATAACACGAGGAGTTGATTTCTTAAACTTTGACATTTATAGAAAATCAAACATGACAGACACAATTATCGACAGTACCTTAAACTATCCTATTCAACATACTCTCGCAGCATTTTGACATATGATTCACAGACTTAAGATAGTCACGCTTGCTGCAGAAAAATACAACAAAGAACTTGAAACAATTTACACTATAGCTAAAAATAATAGTTACGGCCACACAACCATCGACTAATTACTCAGACAATACAACACCAAAAACAAGAAGTAAGAAAGCAAGAAAACAATCGATACTACAAAACGTCATATCTCTACTTACACAGAACCATAAATATATAGATTAACTAACCTTTTCCAGAAAGCAGGTTTACAGACAACACTAAAAACGTGTAACACTCTACGCAACACTCCCCAGCAAAAAATTTTTGAAAAGGTAATTGTGTGCGGAATTAAGCTTTTTTGGCAGAAGTACTTTCGAACAAGATTGCCAACTTAATGATTTTAATAAAGCATGAGACTTTTATAATCGATTACATTAATTATAGTAGGAAATAATGAGTACCATTAGTATGGCAGTTTCTTTTAACATTAAGAACTAGTTCCATTACTACTTCGTTTTTTGGAAACTAATGTAATGTGTTTTGTAAGCGAGTAACAAAATATGGCAATCATATTTTCAATCTGAAAACATCAAATGAAACAACCGATAAATTTAGTACAAGCGGAGTATACCGACTTACTTGCACCTACAACCATACATACATCGGACGGATTGGACGAACAATAAAAACAAGGTTTACAGAACACATAAAATCACATAAACGAAAGTGGGAAACCTCCAACTTTGCAATACTCCTTAACACACATGGACACGAGTCAAGGAAGATAGATAAATGTTTGACAGTATTACACCCAAGTAAAAAAGGACGAAGACAAGACATTTTTGAAAACATGGAAATCTACAAAACACTAAAGTTATTACAAACGAAAAACACCTACAGATGTTCACACTTACCTATCCAATAATAAAAGACGGAAATATTAAAATATCTACCCCAATAAAAATGATAGATATCAAGCAACGGAAAAAGGACAAAACTACTTGATCCCTCCACCCTTTATTCTCAACACTATCTATTTTTAACACAATCTGTTCAGTACTAACAAAAACGTGGCTTGGAAATCATGTCCTTACTGGGATCAGTATTGCCCATATTAATGTGCATAGTCTAGCGAAATAAGTGCTTGAATGGAGAAGTGGGCATGGTACCCCCCATATAAAAATAAATTCACTATCGTTCGCCCAGAGAACTGTAAAAGTGAAGGCAAACAAAAAACTGGCGGGATTGAAAGAGTAGGCATGTTATCGACCATAAAAAAAAAAGATATAATAATTGTGTACGTAGGATCTATAACTATAATAATAAAAAAAAAGTAGTAACAAACATAGTTGCATTGTTCTTATAATGACAGCGAATTGCACCGGGTATAGCAGGTGAATTATAAAATCTTAAATTAAGTCTTAAATTTAACTTCTAGGCCATTTATTTTCTTGATAATCCAGCCGTAAAATAACAGTATATAATTTCTTAAAGGAAAGTAGCAAAAGCATAAGATTAATGTTAAGTCATTTTATAATTCTTTACCTTTAATTATAACTTATTGTATTATAACTTATTGTACTTCTTTTTGTTTTGTTTTTAACTTTACTTCTGTACAAAATGCCATAAAATATGTCAGAGACGTGTTATTGTTCAAGTTATTTAATATTTAATTTTCTTTGCGATAAAAAGGAAAATGTTTTAATTTAGATGACTTGACATAATATGTATATATTTTCACATTCTTAATCAATTCTTTTTTTTTTTTCATTTATTTTCACTTCTAGGCAATTTGCTTGTCATTCTGGTGGTAACATTATCTCGACGTCTACGCTCTATTACTAACTTCTTTTTAGCCAATTTGGCATTGGCTGATTTTTGTGTTGGTCTCTTTTGTGTCATGCAAAATCTTTCAATTTATTTGATAGACAGGTGAGTAAATGCTACTGAGCAAAATTCTTATTTACTATTCATGAAATAAATTATGTTAAAACTTTTTTTTTTGTCAAGACTTGTTATTTGGTGGATATTGAAGTTTTTTCAGTTAAAAATTTCCTCAAAAATGTGGGTTTAAGTTAAGACGGTCCCAAAACTTTAGAAAACTTAATGGTATTTTCTTTTCCTAAGTTAGTTTAAAAGTTTTAATTAATTGTTGTTAAGTTCTACTCGCCAACGTTTTGAGCCAGAAGGTTTCTCTGAGTTAACTTAATAACTTTCTTTGGTTTATACAAAATAAAAAAATAATTTCTATATTTCATCAAGCTCTTTACAATGATAAATAGCATCTTACGCAGCTCAATTCAATAACTATTTTTAAAATATTTAATTTTTGAAAATACAAACGAAAATTTTTTATTTTCTTTAAAAGCCATTCGTATACAATTAATGACAGGGACTTAATCAATGCGAGTTAATGACTCACACTTACTAGGAATTCCAAGTTCATGTGAACAGTTTCAGTTCACAATCCCAAGCATGAAAGTGGTTCAGCGGTTTACCCGGACCTCTCGGTCTAGGAAATACACGTTGATACTTTCATTGTAGCGCGCGTGCAGCCCAGGACATCTAAGGGCATCACAGACCTGTTATTGCTCAATCTCGTTATTGCTAGACGCAATTTGTCCATTTAAGAAGCTAGTGTCCTTATAATGGGACAAACCAACAGGTACGGATCCACTCTTGTAGACGACCTCAAACACTCACACATTTTACTGTGCTCATGAATGAAGGTTACAAAAAGCTTCAAACACCATAATCCTGAAAGCATCTATTTAATATATTTGAGTCTCGTTCGTTATCGGAATTAACCAGACAAATCACTCCACGAACTAAGAACGGCCATGCACCACCACCCATAGATTCGAGAAAGAGCTATCAATCTGTCTTACACACTTATGTTCGGACCTGGTAAGTTTTCCCGTGTTGAGTCAAATTAAGCCGCAGGCTCCACTCCTGGTGGTGCCCTTCCGTCAATTCCTTTAAGTTTCAGCTTTGCAACCATACTTCCCCCGGAGCCCAAAAGCTTTGGTTTCCCGGGAAGCGACTGTCTTTTATTTGTTTAAAAACTTTTAACAATATCAACTAAAAGCAATAAAAGTATCATAAATTTATTTTTGGCATCAGAAAAAGAGACTTCTTATTGTTTGGTGGCTTTTCTTATACACGAGTTGTTCATTTATTTTAATGGTAATTTTAGCTTTTAGTCGAAATATGTGCATGCAATAATAATAGAAATTTATATTTCAATGAAAAAGAAATATTTAGAATTAAAAATGCATCTTGGTATTTTTGACTTTATATATAAAAGAATAATTTAATTGTTCCGGTAACAACAGGCTTGACTTAGCAACTCGTACCTGAATGTGATGTTAAGACTAGGAATACTAAACTGAAATCCCAAAGTTTTGGAATTTTCCGGGTCATATTTTAAGGGTCCATTTTGTAAGTGGCCCTAAACAAATAAATAAAAGTGAAACAAACTTTTCTGTTAAGGATAAAAACAAAATTATCCAATTTGGATAATCATTCCTCTACAAAATTGTAGCTTGCTTTTAATTTTTTATTTAAATATTGGGGGCATTTCTTTTGGAAGTTTCGCAGCTTTTATACTTTTGACTTGAAATTTTGTAGAAACTAAACTGATCCCAATAAAAATTAATAATTTTTGAGAATAGATTGAGCAATCAAATAACTACAAATAACTATCAAAACATTATTTTTAATTTTTCTACTTGTTTTCCTTAAATAAAATGGCAGCCAGAAGACATTACGTAGTTGTGCACAGGTGGCCATTTTCACAATAAATTTTAAATGACAACTATAAGTGTCAAAAACTGAAAAATTTAATAGAGAAATACCATATAACGCATTATTTGAAGAGTTTATTATAAATATTACTTTAAAGGAATTTCGATAAGAAGAGTTATGCATAAAATTCAAGAGTTTTCATAATTTTTTTGATATTAAATAAATTTTTAAATCCTTAATTGAGTGATTATATATTCACTTAAATTTTTCTACTCGATGTTTTGAAAAGTCGCTACAATTCTCGAATATTTATTTTCCTAAGAGAATATTAAATGAATATCAAGCCTACATTTTATTCTTTAATGAATTTCATTTCATTTTACATACACGTTATTCCAATCCACATACATACATACATACGTAAATCAAAATGACATACATGAAAACTTTTCATACAACTTTTAAATTTAATAAACTCCTTTTGACTTCTAAGCAATTTATTCAAGAGCTTAAAAAATTACTACAAATGACATCACAAATGTATAAATATACTTTTCAATTTTGATTTATTCAAGGAGTTAAAATTCCACATGGCATCATTTATAACTTACAGTTTAAATTATACGGGGTAAAATAAATTCATACAGTTTGCTTAAGTATACAAAAATAAACTTTAGAAACATTTCCATTTCAAATTCAATTTTTTTATAAAACTTATGCTCATAAAGGGTGGCTTTAAAGTTTCTAAATAAAATAAATAAATATAAACATTTATCAGTCATTTCAGAAATTTTTTGATGCTCTTAACGAATGCAAGGCTTGTGTGGCTGTATCGTTTAAACTTTGTTTGTATGAAAAATATACAAAGCGTTTCAGAATTTTGCCATCTAGTACTAGAAACTGCTGTTTAGCCACAAAAATTTATTTAATACAACCACTTATCAAATTATCAGGCGTTTGCTTGGGCCAACGAAAAACGAAAGAGATTTTGACATCTCGAGGGGCAAAGCGCAGCTGATGTCATACAATACATCAAAGCATAAATACTTAGAAGGATAGGCGGTATGTTACGATTGGAGCAGAATCGGTAGCAAAAGTTTATTTCTGACTACCCCCCCACAAATCGTAAATAATAAAGATCGCCTACTTAAATGTCTAATTGACAATATTTACAAGGAGCCGCGAGCAGTGGGTGTAAGAAAATGGTGCAAAATAGTTGTCGAGAAAGTCAAAACTGACACCAGGTTTTAAAGCTAAATGATGATAAAGGTGATGAACTTGTCACGTAATTTTCATTTTTGTCTGTTCTATTTTCTTTAAAAGAGACCAAGCAAATATTTATTATTTTTCTATTCATTATTTTCTCTAACATGTTTTTTTTTTCTTCTTGAACCACTTATGGTAACAAACGTAAATTTATATGACTTTTAACACACCCTATATTTTTTGATTGTGTTTAGAACTTAAAAGTAAAGCATCACTTCAGTTTATAATTCATGCTTAAATATGAAAGAGAATAATATTCATGACATTTTTTATTTCTTTTCTGCTTTTGTAAGGAATTGTAAAGTCAAATCTATTGCAGACGAAAAGTTAGAATTTATAAATATTTTATTGAAATTGAAAAGTTTTCCTTTAAAAAAAAAGTCATTGTATAAATATTTGTAATATCTATAGGATTTTTACACAACCACAAAGTATCTATTTGCTAGAATAAAATAGTTGAAAATAACGAGGTCAGTTTCTTGGGATATTTGGTCATAGGTAAATAATCAACAGCATTTTGTATATAAATATCAAAGATTTAAGAAACTAAGTTCTTCCGGGTCCAATTTCTACAAAACTGTTCATAAGCATATAAAAATTATCTTCATTATAGCGTGATAGAAAAATTTTTATTTAAAAGGTCTCTAAGTAAGTAAACAATTTTAAAACTAAAACATAATATATAGGGTTTTCCTAGAGTGACGTGAATTTATCTCTAGTTTTTTAACCGTACATATGTTAGTGTGAACATAATTTTCAATATTTAATCATGTTTCTGAGAGCTTGATTGATTGATAATTACTTTGTCTGCTATAACGCCAAGTAAAAACATCAAAAAGAAATTCAAATGCAGAGGGTGTTAACATTAACTTGATTTTTACATATTTGGCTTATTGTTTTTAACCAGAAATAATAAATTTAGGCAAAGTATGCAAAGCATTATTTTCATATTTTTCTAGGGCTTTTTTTACATTTATTCAAAATCGGTATTATTTTGTCTGCTGTAACCAGTTTTGAAAAACGAAATTTAAAGGATCGCCCATACGTAATACGAAACCTGTTGTTGTTTTATTCCAGCTCACACTTGGCGTGTTTAATACTTTTAAAGCTGTCATTTACAAGTGTAAAATTTTATTTTGCCAAAACTAAACTTTTTTTACTTGATGAAAAACACAAAAACTGGGGAGAGGGTATAACTAATGGCGTTTTATTTTCTGTTTAACACTCTTTTAGACTTTGTGTTCTTTTCTAAAAAATGTTCGATGGTGTAAATTTAAAGTATGTTCTTTTGAAAATATGTTGCACGATAAAGTGTAAGATATGTTACATATTTTACCCTCAATTTTATGTAAGGGTAAGTATGCTACACTTTTTTTAGTAGTTCTTACTCTTGCTTTTACTTTATGTTTGAACCGCTGATTAAACATTACTGACATGTAAAGGTAGTTAGAAAAATTCAATACAGTTTTTGATCTATTGTGACTATAAATTGTGTAGCAATTTTTCGAAATTTAGGCAACATGCAAAAACTTTCATGCAATTGTTGGGTAACATTTATTTTCAGAGAAGAAAACGCCAAAAGTTTCTCATTCCATTTGTATTTTATACAATATCCATTTCCGACCCCATAAAGTAGAAATATTTTGACTTCTTATGCATAGCGAAGTCGATTGAAATGAAGTTTGTCGATTCACTAGATCAACTCGAGAAAAATTAAATATGTCAATCAGTCAGACATAATGTCGAAAAATGCACCATGGGAATCAGCATAATCGGTCAATGTCCTCCGAGGCAGCGTTCAAAACAATATGCCTACCTCTATTTTTTTCATATCATTTGGAACAATGAAGGAACTCCAATCGAAAAAATAAATATATGGGGCGATAGAGAATTAAAAAATAAGAAAAAACACAAGTGAAGAAATTGGCGTTCGCCCATATTTTCCGAGTTACGGGGCTCTGAAGTTATCAAATTTTTAAAATTATGTATATAGGTGTCGTTTTAAAGCATTTGAACTTCTGAAGCATTTATTGAGAATCCTTTGCATGCTAAATGTATCACTGTATAGTGCTCTACATGGTCAGGATATGTGATTGGACTATTGTTTTTTTTTTGTTTTTTTTTTGTTTTGAAAATGAGGCTGGAAAAAAAGTTATTAAAAAATATGATGAAGGAATTGACATGTGTCAGCGGAGTCTTGGTAGATATTTGCCAGATATCGTCTATCATAAAAGGGTCATTTTAAACTTAATAAAACATTATGACCTGTCTTTACACAATACCTGTTAACTAAAATAGTAAAAACCAATCTTTATTATTTAGGTGGATGACAGTAAATTGTGTGAGAAACTAAATGGTTTAATTTGTATTATAATGAAAGAACCGAGCAATACAGATAACAAGGTAAAAAAAAATTTAAAGAAGAAAAAATACAATAATATACAAATCTTAATATTTGCATTATACTTTAGAAAGAAATCTAACAAAAATTATTGCGATTTTCAAAAAATCTAAAGTAAAACTACATTGTGTTTCTGTACTATAACACTTTAAGAAGAATGAAAATGCCCAGCAAACCATATGAATCAAAAAAGGTAACTTTAGACACTCTTCTTTCGGAGCTTTTACGTTCATAAAAATACAAGAAACATTAATTTACCGAAAACCTTTTTTTCTACTAAATTGTTCCATCCAAAAAAACCATTAATTGACTTCTGAAAAGATTTTTTTGGGAGATTTTTTGTCTCTAAAAGTGCTCTTATAATTATAGGTCGAAATGCTCATATTTTTAAAGGAGTTACGGCAAGAGCCACTTTAAGGCATGCTTAGATAAGGCTCCTCAGATGAGTTCTTTTAAGATAATTTTTTGAAGGACTCATTTAATGACGGGCTGAGTTATGAGCAGCAAAAGTGCCCTAATAAAATAAAAAAATCAGAGTATTTAGAAAAATTTGTTAAAATTTATTTGTATTATGAGATGTAAAATTTCTTTCCGTATTAATTGACATATATGTATATTTTATTTGCTTTTAAACTATCACACTTTTTTATAATACTTAGTATTCTAGTGTGAAATGGGCCTTAGTGGCAGATCAAAAATATTAAAATACTAAATAAAAAATACTAAAATAAAAAAAAAAAATAGCGTGGTCCTTTTTAAATATACAAATTCTATTAAACTCAGCATTTGGGTATTATTGGCCAAAGAATTTGTACATTCGATTTGGAACGTGAGGCCTCTTCTGCGATTTTTATAATGTTATCTCAGAAATTACTCTCTCGATTACAAAAAAAGGCTAAAATATACCTTACAGTACCTGGAAAGCCCTAAAGTTCGACCCAAGCATCGCCATGTACAAAAAGTTAGCATTTATTAAAAACAATAATTGTAAAAATAATAATAATAATAATTATTATTTTTTTTTATTATTTTTTATTTTATAATTATTATTGTTATTATTTTTATTGAGTTCCACATTATTCTATGTGTTTGACTGATCTTTGTGTGTTTGTAGAGGCACTAAATATTGCCTATTGCTCAATTTAACTACATTTATGCTGAGCCATATTTAATTAATTTGTGTTAAAAATATAATTGTTTACACATGAATATTCTCAGACACTGATATCTACTAAGTAAATTTTCTCATTGTTCCTTATGTAAAGAATAAATGTGAGTAAAACAAAGGCAAAACATACACACATACCCAAATTTATTTAATTAGATAAATAGTCATTATGTCCCGTCTTTTAATAATGAATAAAATATTATAAAGAAATAAATAAACCAGACACCAGCAACATTTAATAAAACAAAACAAGACACATAACAAAATCTCATTCATTATTGATGTTAATTAAACATTTAACAGCAAATCCTACCAAAAGTGTTTTCTTTTATATTTGCCTTAAGCTATGACATGAGTATTAATGTTTACATATGTGAGCAATAATAAAGAACAAAGGAGAAATAAAAAATAAAAATAAATCCTTATATATAAAGAAACATGTGTGCAGAATATTATGTTTTAAACAGAAATTCATCAGTTCAAAGTTAAAATTGGTTAAAGATCGCTTAAAGAATTTTAGAAATCACACATTTTTTTGTGTCAAAATAAGCTCCTGTGTATTGCAAAAGGTAGATAAATGAATAATTAAAAAAGCAAATACAACAGGTCTTTAACGAAGACTTATACTTTTTATAGAAAACAATTTTATTAAAAAGCTGAAGATGTTACAGAAAATAGAGTATTGACAGGGGGTATAGAGCAAGCAAGACGTTGTTTCCAGCAAAAATCGAATTTTTAAGCAGCTACAAATAGTAAATAATCAATAAAACGAATTTACGAGCCAAGAGCAGAATAAACTTGAACAAGGTTGACTTTTCTGCTGTGTTAAGTTTTTATAACTTTCTATGTAAAATCACGAAAAACCCACGAAGTCTATATTCAGTCAGTTTGGGGCAAGGCGAAACTATTTGTGGCTGATAAGCAGTGCAGCAAATATTTAAAGCGTTTTTTTTTCTGCAAATTCTTGAATTAATTCTTCAGCATTGTTTATACAAGCAGGACAAAGCAACCTTTGAAATAACTTATGAAGCAGTGGTGGTTCTAAGACATCTTTTTTATGCCAAGTAATTTTGCAGAACTTCTTAAATATGTAAACTGGTCGTATAGATAGCCAGATATGACAATGCTAAAGTTCTCTCTTTATGGTCATATACTGACCATAAAAAATCGCATAGCTGCCACATCTCATAAGCTAACATTAAACAGGAAATCATTAGTATGAAGCCAAAATTTTTGTGAGACTGACTTGACACAAATGTAAATCAATTTTATATTTTCCAGTAAAATGTTCATGGGTGAATGCAGATCTTATTTGTACATTTTTAACAATATGATACTCAATTCGAAAGCATGAGTCAGCTGGATTATGGGTTTATTTTTTAAATCCGAAATCAAGAAAATCCGTAATTTAGAAAAATGTAAGTTTCTCTTAACATAGTTTCTCTGCCATAGTCTAAGTGGTAAACACGTTGACTACAAACCAGCTGCCCTGGGTTCAGTCCTTGCGGAAGTCAAAAAATAAAAATGTTTTTTTCTGTTTAATGGTAAAAATACATATTCAGATCTAAAATTAAAACATGCAGCCTCCTTGGTCGGTACTTCTTCATAGCATATTCGCCGGCGAAGTAAAATAATTAATAAAATGGCTATATCTATCTCCTTTCACCACCTTTCTTCTCTCTCATCTATCCCTTTCCTAAAGAATGTAGCACGGTTGCGAACTAAGTAGATATTGATGCCTGAAGTGCTACTTCTCTTTAAAAAAAAAATACGTATATGGAAACTTGTTGCCACAAAAAAATTTAATGCCTATCTTAAATACTTTTGTTAGCTGGTGTCACACATTTTAATTTTCTCCACACATCTGATTGATGAAAAATTGATTCCCATTCCTTATATGGTGCATCAATGAGACCCATCCCATTTTGGGATATAAGTCATTATATCAGATTCGACAATGATAATCCTTACCAGTATCGTAATCGGAATGATATAGCACTAGCCATATCTGACGTTAAAAAAAAATCTTTGAAGCAACTACGCTGTAGAAACCAATATCGCTGTTAATGAACAAATTTTCCCCTTCCTAATGGTACTGGATTCACTCAGTGTATTCCCTTAAGACCGTCAAAATACGGTATTATGGTTTGATGGGCTTGGTACGATCTAACTCCTCATCCACGTGAGGACAGATCTGCACTAGCCTGGCGCCTGCTAGAGAAAGAGGAAAAAATCAAGGCGAACGTTTTGTCAAAGATTTGTGTTGTAATTTATTTCGTAAAAGTAGACGAAATTTCGTATGTGACAATTTTTTTACAATTTAATCGCAACTTTTTTATTGGACTATAATTTATAAATATGAGGCACATTAAGCAAAATACGAACATATGTTTTAGCTGAGTTTGTTACTCCAAGAGGAAGAGAAGTTAAATCGTAAATTTTTGAAGTGAGCAACAGTGTAAGTATTTGCTCTAATATTTCAAAGAAAAATAGATCAGTAGTACTTATCTCCACATTCCTTTATAACACCAGGATTGAATTTCTTAAAAGAAAACCAGTAATGATATTGGATTACAATAAATAAAAAGTTGGAGTTGATAACATGGGCAAAAGACTAGGAGAATATACAACAAAAAGAAGAACCAATAGATACAATATTATTGATGTAGCAGCATTTCCACCATATTTTTTTAAAACTTACAGGAACAACTAGCTATGAAGGAAATTCAGAAGATTCAGAGGAATAGAAAGTATTTTGATTCATGCGGTAGTATAAAGAAATGAAAATTATCCACTCAAGAAGAACGAGACAATTCCGGAAGTAAAAAGCATATGGGAAATCGTTACATTTATAAAAAATTTAAATACATACTGGCCCTATGCTCCTTGCAACTGTAAGAGAATCAAATATATATTGTTACGAATGAAAGATCTGCAACCCCTGTTGTTGTTAGCCGTATGAGCGTGGTGAATAAGTTAACAGTGTACGGCAGAAGTGTATTGTGGCTAAGATAAAAGAAGTCGTGGAGATGTCTGTGGATAATTAAGGTTACTAAACAATGCATCGAGTAGTTCATGTCTCGCCATAGTAACACAGTAGTGTAGCGTGGATGGCTGCGTTTGTAGTAATAACGCATGTTCAGTAAATACGAGACCAAGGGTTCACAAGACCGGTAAGATCAAGACGTATAGCCAGAGAAAGCTATAAAGTTTGAATACAGAATAATGAGCTACATTCGTATTTGCAATCAAAAGAATCCGTACGTTTGTTTTGCTAAAACGGGAAAACGTAACAATTTGGCGCAAAAAAATATTATTTTGAAGCATATTCCAAAATTTTAGTGGATATCGCCACAGGTAGTCAAACTATATCGAATTTAAAATGAAAAATCTACCCCGGTAGGTGGTTGTCGACATAAGAGTGGAAATTATTTACAGTCAGTCAGAATTTGGGTTTTGATAGATAAGAGCCTTTTCTCTCACTGACTATGTCACTTACAAGAATAAATAATAATTTTGTCTATTCAAGCAATCTTTAATGACTTTTATTTTTTATAATATAACATTTTCACAAATAAAGTGAAATTTTAAATGTGATATTTTATTTATGAAAATTATAACATTTTAACATATCTCCTCCCATTTTTGTTTATATTTTAATAAACAATTTTCGTTATTTACCACAAATTAACCAAAACTTGTAAGCATCATTTTGCATAATTCGTGTATTTTATTCATTTTATTTGTGAAATTTATTCATTTATTTCTTCTAAAAAGTTCCTACTAGTTTTATCGATTATATTAACTGATTTTGATTTATTTATTATCTTTTTGATTTCTTTACAGCTGGGTGTTTGGTGAATTCCTGTGTCGCATGTATCAATTTGTTCACTCCCTCAGTTATACGGCTTCTATTTTCATTTTGGTAGTAATTTGCATGGAACGGTATTTTGCTATTGTTCATCCCATAACATGTAAGCAGATTTTAACAGCTGCCAGATTAAGGGTAAGCTCACATCTATACTTAATGATAATTCCAAGTTTTATAAATATTTTTTTTTATATTTAATAGAAATATTTAAATTATTACTTAATTATTGGTTATTCCGTAATTCTTAATAATTTTTTATTTAAACCTCATCTGCATTGAATTCCGGCTACTCTCGAGAGAATTAAACCAAAATCTATCACGTCACAAAAGTTTGGTTAGGTTCGGCAGGCAGCTGCAATTGCACAACCCATTTTTTTTTTTTTTGTTGAACCCTTTGTGTTACTTGCGGAGTAGAAAAGATAAAGAAGAAAGCAAGGATATAAAAAAAGATCAAGAAAAGAGTCAAGTGTACGGTTTCAATTCAATTGCAAAACATCAAATAGTCTTTTAAAATACTGTTTGCCGAGTTACCTTAGCAGTTGGTATTCTAGCAAAGGGCGTAGGTGTCAGTTACTGCAGCTGCCAAGTCGCGCATTTGCACCTTCGGCGGCCGCAGAAGTGCAGCCGCTTTCTTCCTAACTAATGAGAGTTGGATTGTCCTCGCAGTCGGGCAAGTCAACTTGTTAGATCATCTGACCCCCAAGTAGAGAGGAGGATGCAACAAAAAGTATCAACTGCATTATCATAAAGCATTTCCCGCTTCTTTTTTGGTTCATCCGAAACACAGCTGCCAAAAGAAGTTCCATATCCCCTGAAAATTATGTTCTCACCTCGAAAGCGCTCGCTAAACGTACCAAACAAACAGCCAGTTACGTCGGCTGTTTAAAATTGTAAAGGCTATTTACCTAATGTAATATTTCATACACAAACCAACGTTGTGTATTTTATATCTGAAGAAAAAAAAATAAAAATAGGTAAAAAAAGTTTCCTTCATTTAATTAAAATTTTGTGTTAATTTTGCATGCAAAACTGTTTTACACATTAACCTCTTCAGTATTACAACACATGTTGTGTTTACGCAACAAGAAAAAACAATTCTCTATTAAGTAAACAATGACAACTTATTTTTTTAACCAATTCTGCAAAATAACCCATTTAACGAAAACACAAGTGGCGTCAAATAAATTAAGGAAAAAATCAAAGCCTCAAATAGAGCGAGAAGAAATCAAAATGCAATCTGATTTTAAATGCCATAAAATAAAATATAAATACAAATTGAACAAAAAATAAATAATAAGTAAAAATTGAATTTAAAATTAATGTAAAGTAATAAAAATGCAAATATTAATTACATTTATTCTTTAACTTTTGTTGACTCCAGTTTTTTTTGTGTCTGCTTTCTGATTTTATTTTTTTATTGATGGTTGACAAAATGCGTATAATTAAATAAATATATAAGGACATGACGTACATACAATTATTGATACGTATGCATTAAAATGTACAAGTGTAACTATGTGTGACTTTTTATTGGTAAAACCCTGCAAAAATTGTTTATGAAATCCGTTAGTAGAATATAATGCCTGATATTTCATTATGTTGTTATGACATAAGTACCTAAACGTGACAAGTGTCAAAAATTTCAATCGCAATAGTAAATTCAATAGCACAGCTCGCTATACACGGGTGACAAACACTCAAATGTTTGCATCAAATTCTGTGGCAGCCTGTGCGTTTTTATACATAAGTACAGACACACACACACATTCATAATAAATGCATATGACCAAAATTTTATCACACTCACAGCATTTTATCAATGGAACAAACGTTTTGTTATCGTCGCTCCCCGGACAACCTTTGCCAGCGTTAATTATCCCTTCACTACTAAAAGTGAAAAAAGGGTATGACTAAGTTTGTCATACCGTGTGTAATTTATATAATTCCAATTTCCGATTCCATAAAGTATACATATTCTGACTTCTTATGCATAGCGAAGTCGATGGAGCGATGTCCGTCTGTCCTTCCGTGTTAGGGTTTTTGCGGAGAAAACTTGATTTCACAAAAAAAAATTAAATATATCAATCGATCAGATAAAGTGTCGAAAGAGGTGCTATTGAAAGTCATCATGATCGATCCATGACCTTCGAGGCAGCAAGCAAAACATCCCGCCTACCTCTAATTTTTTCATGTCATTTGGAACAATAAAGTAACTCTTATCAAAAAAATAAAAAAAATAATAATACTAATAAATATATGGGCGATAGAGAATTAAAAAGTAAGAAAAAAACATCAAAAGAAAAAATTGGCACTCGCCCATATTTTCCGAGTTACAGGGTTCTAAAATTTTGAATTCTTTTTAAATTATCAATATGGGTTTCATTTTAAAGCTTTTGGAGAGATATTTAAGGAAATACTAAAAAAATTTTAAAATGCTTAACCCATTAAGAGCCGATGTCATTTTCATGTAAAATTATATATATGCAGTACCATCTTTTTTTATTTCGGTCACCCCAATATTTGCTTTTTTTAATTGGTGTTACTTCACTAAACTACACGCAGAAAAAAAAAAACATGGTTGTTATATGGTCACAATAAACATACTATGTTCTTTGTAACAATGTATAGTTGCGGAGAACCAATTATAGTTGTTTTCAACAAAACTTTAGTCATGATAAACATATTTTGATTACTTTTAACGATTATATGGTTACTGTGCACAAAAAAAGCAACATGGTTGGTTTTAACTTAAAAACTTTCAACCACAACAAAAGTTTTATAACTTATTAAAAATAATATAAAATATTTAACCATAATATATTATTATTAAACGAAGTATGGTAAAAAGCAACAGAATAATGTTTGCGCTAAAAAATATTTTGTTCTAGTTCTTGACAATTTAGTAATTTTTCTGGTAGCTAAAATTTGAAATTGTTTTTTATTGTTAAAGAAAGTGAAAAAAATAAAAATTTGTGTACAAAAGAAATAATTAAAAATAATATGCAAAATATGAAAACAAATAAAATGGGAACCAAAACATTTAAAAAAGTCGAAGTAAATATGTATGTATTGTAAACACATAAATCTTTATTTTTGTGTTTGAAGCATAATTGTGAAATCGTTTATTTGTTATTTTAAGCAAATAATATACTTTTCCAAGAAATTATGTTTTTAAATAATTTTTATGACAAATCGTTAATAAAAAAACGATAATCAGTTTTTTATATCAGGAAAATTTTGCACTTAAGATACTATATTATAATTCAATTATAAAACATGACATTTTCAGCCATATTATTATATTTTAATTTACCCATTTAATGTTTATATTCGAACATAATTATGTTTATACTTTGGGCAACAATATGGTTGCAAATGCAACAATACTATGTTTTGTTAGCAACCATATAATGCAACCATATTGTGTTGCTCTTCGATTATGGTTACCGCAACCATATTTTTTCTTTGCGTGTAGATCTACGGAAAGGGTATATAAGATTTGGCATAGCCGAATATTGCACTGCTACTTGTTTTTATTTATTTTTCCAAACAAAACATACAACTTGAAAAATGGCAATTATTTTTCAAAAGGAAAATAAAGTTTGCAAAAAAAATCATTAAAAATATTTTTTTTTAATAAAAATTATAATTATTTCGATGCCCGATTTTAATTTATATGGCTTTTGCTTTTACAACTTTCACAAAGTATGTCAATTTTATAAAAACAAATGTGATGTTTAGATTAAATAGGGGGAGCAGTTTTTTGATGTTGAAAGTTTTTTCGTGGGATCTTATTTCGAAATCAAAAATAATTTCTACAATATTAGGAGTAGAGCCAGAGAGTAGAAAAAAAGAGTTATTAATTTCATAAGATCCCAGAAAGACCCTAAAAATAGATTTTCCTCCGCACATTTGAATATTTTATCTTTTTTTTAACATTTTTCAAAATAACTGCAGGGTATTTAAATATTCTTTTATTAACATGTAAAAATCTCAGCTTACTTCAATTCAGGAATATTTATTTTATGAGATTTACCACGAGTTGTTGAAAAACAATTATTATCTATGAATGGAAATTAACAAATAAAAATCAACTTTTTATATTCCCGAAGAATGTAAAATAACACTTTAAAACAAAATGGTTACTGCTAAATTAGTTCTGTTCTGTTAATAAACTAAACTAATTGAAATTTAAACTTTTTTTAAATTAAAGTTTTAGTTTTTTATTATTTAAAAATAATAAAAATTTTTAAACCGCTGATATTCATTCTTGAGGGAGAAAGCACGTCTCGATGGCCTACTCAGCTCTTCAGAAAACTTCTCACAAATATTTTAAATATATTAAAACTTTTGTCCAGGCAATACAATAAAGATAAAAATCAAAGTTTAAGCAAAAAAACAACAATAATCAGATATGGTTTTATTTTTCTTTATCGACTGTATACGGTTGACTTTTTTCAACTCCTTTATATAGTTAAAAGATGATGAAAAATAAAATTCCAAAAAGCACTACGATTTATTTTTGTTCTATTCACGAGCACTCTGTAAATTATAAAATTTAATTGAAACACGGGAATATCTGTTTAAATTAATTAAATTTTTATTTTTTAAAAATCATGCTTTCATCCTCAATAATTAATAACGGTGATTAAAAAAATTTAATGGGGATAAAAAATAGTACCATATTTTTAAAAAGTTTTTTTTAATACTATACCTAAAATGATGGATTGTTTTTTATAGAAGCTTATTTTTTAGCAGTCGTACGTAAAACGCCTTGTATGTTATAAAATAATACTTGTTTTTAAGCCCTATAAAACTTCCGAAAGTATTAAGTGTCAAAGGCATTTCAATACTGCCCTCACTTTTATGATCAATATACCCTGTCAAATCATTATTAAGAGCTTGACGCTTAAATAACGCTACCGAATTATTCAGATTTACTTTGTTACTAAATCATCAATTCGCCAAAGACAACTATTTTGTTGCAAAATTATGCTTATCGATGAGGCTCCTTATTGGCTTAGCGGATTTGTTAATAAGCAAAATTACCGCGTATAGAGTGTAATCAATCCACGTTTTCACACGCTGCTGGCATCATTGAATCTTATTTCCTCAAAACTATACTGCTATTAATGCAAATTGTTATCTATCCATGATCACTGCTTTTTTAACTGACTTCAAAAGAGAAGGAGGTTATCAATTCTACTTAATGCTGCTTATTTTACATTTGTGCCTCCACAACTTAGTCATTTCTGGATCGATTTTGAAAATTTCTTTTTTATTTGAAAGGTAATGCCTTCAGATAGGAACCGTAAAGGGCACCACTTTAAAATTTTAAAAATACTGCGTATCTCTATAGCATTCAATGGCAAAAAGTAATACAAAATAAATCTAACACTTAAAGGGTATCCCCATAGGTAACGTAAATTAACCGGTATGGGCCTATCAGTTGAACTTTTATAGAAAAACGCTTGCAAGCTGGACAGAATGTCGATTGCTGTGAGGGTTATAGTAACAAATATCAATATTCAATATTGTAAAATACAGGGTGCCCCAATGTTCATTTAATTTGATGTATATAGCAATACTTTTGAACAGTTGCAGACTGAAGCCTGAAGTTTAAAAGGAACCTGTATTGCTAACTCCGCTATAACAACAATTATAAAATTTAGATTTGGAAACAAAAGGGTTATTTGATGTATATAGCCAAACTTTTAAATCGTTGTATAAGTAATTTATAAATTAAAGGGTGTGCCCAAAATTAATGATCTATATGGCCGTATCTTTTAAACCATTATATACAAACACTATAAAATTGGTCAGAATGTCCTCTACTTGATTTTGTATAAAAAGAAATATAAATATTTTATATTATAAATAAAAGGGTGTTGCAATAGTTGATGTAGTTTACTGTATGTTGCCAAACTGTTAAACAGTTGTCAGCAACGGCCGGATGCAATTAACAATGAGCTGTAGTGCTTAGTCTACTATAACACGTATAAAGTTTGGTAATGAAATATATAGAAGACCCCAATAGCTTATATAATTTGGTGTATGTGGCCATACTTTTAAGCCGCTATAGACAGACAGATGAAATCTGTTTTGAAGTCGGTTTTTTTCACAAGAATTATTTCTAAATATGGATGGCATTGATTAATGCAAGATGTAGTTTCAGATGGATTGCAGTACGTGCCATACGGCGACGGCAAGAAATGAAAATTTTTCGATAAATTAATTTAAAAAAATAGACTTGTGAATTTGCTTCTAAGGTCAGGTGATTTGACATCTCTAGATCAGTTATTGTGAACCTACGTGAAGTTACATATTTTTCAGATAAACCAACAACATTTGTCATATTTTTTTTATTTTGTTGCCTAAATTAAATTAATTTTTTATTAATCAAAAATTGCAAAAAATTACTATTTTTGTCGTTTATTTATTTAAACTAACATACAAAAATTTTTAGTATAGTTGTCTTTGAAGTATTGAGCCATATACAGCTTTATGTATTTTATCATAACTGCCAAATTTCGCACCTTTTTTAAATGTAAAATAAAAATTTACTTTTGGGTCTAATGCAGATAATATAATTTTTCTCTTTGAAACAAATTTATATTTTTTTTATTTCTTGTTTTTTACTAAACAATTTTAATTTTACTATCAAATTATTTTATGTCTTTTTTTACCTTTTTTTAAATTTATTCTATTGGGTTTTTAGTCCAGGTTTGTATTTACGTTTCTCTTTTACGTTCGTAACAAAGTTTTATAGTTTTAATATTTACACATTGAACTATATACAAAATTGAGCAGTGCGTTTAAAATGTTTATTTTTTTGCAAAAGTTTATTAAGTTCTTTTTATGGTTTTCGGTAGACGTGCACAATCAAAAGTAAGATTCAAATATTATTTGTTGAAAAATAATACTAAAACAGAAAACAGTCTGTTGATGCATGTGAGCATTACACCATCATTTATCTGTTCTAAAGTTAAAGGAATTGAAATAAAAAGTAAATAAAATAAACAAAGATAGTAATGGTCAAATAAGTAGCTGTTGGTTGAGTATGGTTCGATCCTAGTTTTTAATATTTCTAACCAGAAGCAGTGGCTACGACATTTCATTTACCGGCAGTTTAAATCAAAAATTTAAAATCTTTCTAGATTTCTTTAAAAGAAATTAAAAAACAAAATTTTCTGGGCTTTAAGCTCACACGCTCTCGTGCAAAAAATGAAAGGCAGACAGTCGTGTTTTGTTCCTAAATAGTAATGTCTTTTATTTGCTTTTCGACAGTAATATGTAGGTTTTCAAAAAGCCAACGCGATACTTTTGAAGCTAGATTGGTCAAGCCGATCTTGCTTGTAATTCCATTTATTTTTGGTGAAACAAGCATATTCAAAAGATATTTCACACCATTTGATCTCCACGCTATTTATTTCACCAATATCAGACCGCAAATGGGCCGATGTTCTAAAGACTATTTATTAGTTACTCGACCGCGTGCAGGATGGATCGAAGAAAATCATCGGTGACAGTAGGGTATCCAGCTTTATAGACTCATCGAAACAATGTGGGATGTGTTTTATATTTTAAATTTACTACATCGGGATGTGCTCTTACGAAATCGGGGAACTTTTTTCCTAAAGACCGTAATTTTAGCTATTTATCAAGAGCGCATCAATTTGTAATCGATTTGCCAGTGAATCGCATTACGCATTAAAGGAAAAATTTGTGTTTTAGCCGAACAGTTCTTAGGCGGAATAAATTTCCTGCGGAGGTCTTTCCTGCAACTTAGAGTGTGCAAAGATTCAAGAGTTTACAAGTATTACTCCCTCTATTCTCCTTTCCACAACCTAATTTTCTAGTTCTCACAGAATGCATTGCATAAGTAGAGGCTATCTCCTGAGTGCTGCCACGATTCTAAAATCCACATCCAACTATCACTTGCCTTGCTGTTAAGGTCAATAATAAGTAGTCAATACTCTTGGATTGAGATACATACTTTCGATCACACCAGCTATATTCTTATCACTATGCACCGTAAGATGACGGGGACCATAATTGTTGTAAAAATTTTTCCTGATTAAAAATTCTTTCAATACAAAGAACATTACAATTTTAAAATAATTCTTACGAAAAATAACTTCAATACAGATTTCATCTGTCTATGGCAACATGAACCAAATTATATTAACTATTGGGAGACCTTATATTCCATCCAGACTTAGCACTACAGCTCCTGTCAATTTCAAGCGACTGTCTATAACTGTTCAACAGTTTGGCCATATGCATCAAATATTGTAACACCCTTTAATTTATATTTCAAAATATTTATAATTTTTTTTATAAAAAATAAATAAGTGGACAATCTAACTAATTTTAAAGTGTTTGTATACAACGGTTCAAAAGATACGGTCATACAGATCAAATTATATTAATTTTGGGAACACCCTTTATTTCTAAATTTAAATTATAAGCTTGTTGTTTTAGCTTAGCAATACACGTCCCTTGAAAGTTTCAGCTGTCTGTCAATAACAGTTCTTAGGTTTGGCCACATACATAAATCAAACTACATCAACTATTGGGACACCCTTTAATTTCCAAATCCAAATTTTTACTTGTTGCTACAGTGGAGTAAGCAAAACAGGTTTGTTGTAAATTTCGAGCGTCTGTCTATGGCCATATATATAAAATTAAGTGAACGACTGGGGCACCTTTTTATTTTATTGTTTTGAATATTAATACTTGTTACTATAACGGTCATAGCAATCGAACATCTGTCCAATTTGCAATCGTTATTTAACGGTTTAAATGATAGGCAACTTTTTCTTACCTATGGAGACACCCTTTAATATTTAGATTTATTTTTGAATTACTTTATATTATTGATAGAAACTACCAAAAAAGGATTTTGGCGATTTTTGAGATTTGTCGAATATTTTAATGAGAGTGAGAAAGAGAGAGATATGATAACTCTGGTAATGGAAAGAAAGAATATTGCATAACTTTAGGCTAAGCTCTTTTATTATTACACATTAATGTAAAACAAACTCTTGTTACGCTTTTGTCATTGCAGATGGTCATATTAACTGTTTGGATAACGTCCGCTGTGTATTCGACACCGAAATTTATTTTTAGCAAAACAATAAAAAATATTCATACAGAAAGTGGAAGAGAAGAGGAAATTTGTGTGTTGGATCGTAAAATGTTTAATTCAAAATTGCTGGACATAATTAACTTTGGTTTGCTGTATATTATACCACTGCTGGTAATGATGGTATGTTAGCAATACTAAAATTTTAACTTCTTGTTTTTCTTTTCCAAATAATATTAAGTGTTTCTAAAAACAACAACAAAACATATAATTTCTTAATTTATTCTACTCAGGTTCTATATAGTAAAATTGCAATTGCCTTATGGCGTTCATCGCGTGGTTTGCAACATCATTTAGCTCAGCAGGAAAATGGTATGGGCATGCACAACAGCATGTATCAACATCATCATCATCAGCAACACCACAATCATAACCACAATAATCAACAGCAACAACAACTACCAGCACCTCTGGGTACTTCCATTTCAACAAATAGTTCAGTTGTAAGTGGTTCAACTTTGTCACGTAAGCAGAGTTGTAAATATGATGCCAAACGTGGCGTCAGTATCTCTGAAAGTCAGGTAAGATTTTCAACATAAAATGTGACATACTAGATTGAAAAATACACAAAGTCATATAACAATTCTTCCGAAATGCATTGAAAAAAAGTTAAGTTTTTATTTTAAATTTAATGTTTGTGTTTACTTAAGTTGTATGCAACTTGAATGTCATAATTGTACTTAGTTTAATAAAGTTTAAAAAAAGACAAAATGAAAGATATTTAAAAAAAAATCATACAAACTTTTTTGATTTTTTTAAACTTAAATATTTTTTTTTTCAAAATTTCCTTATACCATATTTGAATTATTCATACATAACTATGTAATTGGGATTTTATATATGTTCACTTGTACAAAAATGTGTGCAGCATCATGCATTTTTTAAGCAAATTTTCGTTTTATTTTTTGATTTTCTTTAGCAAATTTTAGTTTGAAATGGTTTTTATTTTATTTTTGTGTATAAATTACTTATTTGTTTCAAGAATTTGTTATTTCATTTTTATTTAAATTCTTTTTAACTTTTCTTTAATGCATCTAAATTTGATTATTTAATGTTAAATAAAGTTTTTTTCCATTGAAAAAAAAAATCGGATTTAAAACAGATCTTTATCCTAATACCGCTTGTTCTTGTTTATTCTCCTTTTTTAATTAAAAATTTTAATTTATTGTTTTTCTAGAATCAACTATATCTATTTTAATTATTAATAAAAAAAAGTAAGAGATACACTTGCACAGAAAAAAAATTAATTTTGTTTGAACTACTATTTCATAACTACAAATAATTTTTTTTATTGAAATAGGACCTCTACCACTCAATTAGTGAAATTGGTTAACGAAGTTCCTAAATATTTAATTGAAAATAAAAAATATTTTTATATGACGCACAAAGTGAAATGAAAAATTTAACAAAACTATTAATAAATACGATTAAAATTGTAATAAAACCTTAAATAAACATCAAACAAATGTTTGTTAAAATAAAAACTATTCAAAATTATTTTTGTGTGCCTTAAATTAAAGTTGTTTGTAAAATATATTTTCTAAAAATCACGAATGCTTACAATTTGGCATTAGTAGTTTAACGAGGTGCGGGCAAATATAAAAATTATTTTGACAGATTTGTAAAAAAAATATATAAATATTTCCATACATGAAAGGGATTTTTATTTCTTTCAAACGACAAAAATTTTTCGGGTGTAAAAAGAGCATTAGGGCAAAAAAGTCCTTTTATGCGCTGCACAAGACTGTCAAAAAGCAGCATCATTTTTCATTTTATAAAAAATTAAAAGACAAGACTTTGTCGCAACCAAATCTCTTCATTATAAATACATCAGTATGACAGGTTAAAGAAACTTCAGTATAAAATGTATTGTTTTTATTTAAAGACGAAGTGTATATATAAATATCTTCATTTTAACTATAACTTTTTATATACAAATTTATTTAGTATATCTGTTTTTGTTTCTTCTAAAATGTTATTTTTAAAATTGTTATAAGTCCATTTTAGCAAAAAATCGGTTATTTGTTCAAATAAAATTAGTAATGAATATTTCATAACAAAATTAAAAAATGTGTATAGTGTAAAAAGCATCACTCGAATTCCTAAAAGTTGGCCAATATATTAAAATTGATTCAAACTTATTAAAAATGGACTTATACCACTTTCAAAAAATAAATGTATAAAATGGACTTATACCACTTTCAAAAAAAAAGCTTATTTATTGTTCACTGCTCACATTCTAGTCGGTAATTCCAGTGAATGCAAACTTTGACGAAACCATGACACTTAAAGCAGCAGCTGAAACTGACGGCACGAATAATCTGGCTTTGACTTAACTGTGACAGGACGACACAATTACTAGACGTGACTAGGATACAAATTTGTGACTAAGTGACGAAGAATATCTATTCTAGAATATCTATTCCAGATAAGAATTTGTTTAGAAGCTTCAACGATTACGAACAGAGAAAGACATATCTGCACTAAAGTGGAGCATCATAGTATCCATCCATTGGGACGGACACAAGAACTTCAGCAAATTAGATATTTGAATTTAAATTTTCTTCAATAATTTTTATTCATTTATTTATTCGTGCTTAAATAATTAATTAATAAACTATATAAATTAAAAAAAAAAATAAAAGTCGGTGATATCTTACAGACACGGTTGTAAGGAAAAATAAAAAAAATTAAATTTTTGTGGTAAACAACAAAACGACAAAACAAAATAGTCTGCATGATTATTAAAGTAACCACTCTAACTGGATATAGTGAACAGTACTAACATAAATTTCCCTAGACACAGAAGTGTCATTTACGTTAAAAAATTTATCCTTCATTTCTTATAAAGTAGAATTGTTTTGTGATTTTGTCAATTGTCCTCATTATTTCAGTTCTAAAATGTTTTACCACTGCTGTATACATTTTTTTCCCTAATACACATTAAAATCCTCATTTTCCACTTATTCTATTGCTTTTCTTTTGTCCTCAAATGTACAAAATGCTTTAAGAAAAATATCTTCTTTTTCTTTATGTTTTTTTCTTACTATTTTTATATTATTATTATTATTTTTTTTTGGATTGTTTGCACGCAAAATATTGAAAACAAATACAACAACAACAAAATAACGAAACCATCACTTGCCACCATCACCACAACCAATAAAATATGCAATAATCACACCATCATTAATTAAACCTTCAACACCAATAAAATATCAAATAAAACCAACAACAACAACATCATACGAACAACTGTAACTTCTGCTATAACAACTTTTACAACTGCTATTTATTTCTACCACTTTATAAATAAAACAACAACAACTGAAAAATGTATACAGCATGACAATTCAAAGGTGGGTTTTATTTTTATTGCTTTAATTTTTTCAAGCCATTATTACATATACATGTAATATGTGTGTGTTCGTGTTTGAATATGTGTGAGAATGTTTAATGTTATTTTCCTTGTTTTTTTTATTTTTGTAGAACAAGTTATAAACGGTGTTAAGATAGTTGGATATTTTCCTTGATTTAAGATTTGCTTGCTCTCTTTTAAGAACAGGTTTAGGGTTTTTAATCTTAAAGTTTAAAGATTACTTTTAGATCAACTAAAGAGCAAACAGTTCACGACTAGAAAACTTATCAAAACTTTTTCGCATGAAAGTCATATTAATAAAATTTAAAATTTTGTTAAAAATTTAAAATTTAAATTTTGTTAAAAATTTAAAATTTTATTTTAAATCTTTACAGACCGTTAAGCCATTTCCATCACTCAAGAATATTTTTGTATCCATATCAGAAATTAAAAATAATGAAATATGGCCCTCTTAAAGCCTAGGCCGGCTATTAACATATTTTTGAAACGATTAAAAACTATATTCTGACTAGAGCTTCGCTACCCCTAAAATCGGACTACATCCACTCTTTCAGTCCAGCCAGGTTTTTACTGTCGTAATAAGAATTTCATCTCAAACCATCTCCCCCTCCCCTATATATTCCTAAAGTCGTATCTATGCTTATGCTCTGTGTTGTCTTAATCGAATGTAAAAATCACCTTAATGTTGCTGGTTAGAGGTTTTTGAAATACCCTACGCTTTTTAAAATATATTTTTGCAAAGTTAATAATTTCGGTTTTAATTAATGGCAACCTCAAAATTTTGATGGGTTTCAGATTTGTTTCTATACCAGGGAGCTCCAGTGATTATTTAGTATGTTATTTTACTTTAGCTTTTTAAATTTTTTATCCATAATTAAATAAATAACGCATTGTAAATTTTGGTGTTGTACAACCCTTCACCACAAAGAGTGGAAAAAGGTTATAACTAAGTTTGTCATTCCGTTTGCCAATCGATAGTGTTGAAAGAGTTGCTTTGGAAATCAGCAAGATCGGTCCATGTCCTCTAATTTTTCCATATTATTTGGAACAATAAAGTAACCCCAATCACAAAAACAAATATATGGGGGCGATATAGAATAAAAATTAGAAGAAAAAACTTCTTCGAGTAGTAAAAAAATTGGCGCTCACACATATTTTCCGAGTTACGGGGTTCTGAAATTTTCAAATTTTTTTAAATATCAATCTGGGTATCATTTTAAAGCTTTTGAAGAGATCTTTAAATAAACACTTAAATTTTTCAAAAACGCTTAACCCATAAAGAGCCGATAACATTTTTATGTAAAATTATAAATAGTACTTATTTTTTTCCTTTTTTTTTAAATTCTAAGTGATCCCAATATCTGCTTTTTTTTTTTTTTAATTGGAGTTTCTTCACCAAACTAGATTTACATATACCGCCAAATAAAGCACTCTTACTGCTTCCTATATAATACCTACTTTAAATGATGATAAGAACTGTGCGGCAGTGCCAGCTTTCCTTAAAAAATTTCCATAATTTATTTATTGAATCGTCATTATAAATAAAGTATAAATAAGATTTTATATCTTAAATGTAACAATTATTTTTAACTAATCCAGAAACTTCCAAATAAGAAAAAACTTACTTCTTTTAGTGGCTTCATTTCTGTGGTGTTCAAATAGAACCGCCTTTTTCGGTAGTCTGAGACTGCATAGTTCTGCAGACCTCTCGGCCTATAATGTTGTTAGGATAAACTCTTTTATCCGGTCTTTGACGTAGTTTGGGGATAGATCTTGATGGTAACATAGGGACCTGAATTGATCCTTGTACATCCCTTCGAGGCAACGCAGTGGGACATTTAGGACCCAAGTGAGTCGGTCCTCTCATGACGGCAGCCTGTGCAATCTAACCTAACCTTCGTTCAATAAAGACCCAGAAGCTTCAATCAAGTTTCTTTAATCAGAGTGTCTCTTATGAGCAGGTAATTTGTAGAAATCATTTTAGTCTACTGTTTACTGTTTACGAGTTGATATAGATCCAGACGTCCCCTTGCTATCGTATCAACTAAATAAATAAATTCTGCCGAATGATGAGATATGTACTTTCAGAAATATGCACAAGATGCCTGTCAATCCATATTAGTTCGTTGATTAGTTCATTAAATGCTATGAAATTCTGGTAACTGATTTCATTGTGTATACATATTTTAAAGAAAAATCCTGCAAATAAGCAAGTTAAGAACAATATAACATTGATCCTAATTCGATTTATGCATTAATTTATAACATTGATTTGAATAGAATTGTGAAAATTTAACTTGACTCATGCTCTTGTCCAGTAAATAAAATTTTCAATATCTCGACCTCAATTAGTTTAAATAGCAATATGTAGCAGAATCCTGAAAATATTAAAATCCTAGACAGAATTAATCTCTTTATCTTTTTATATGAGTTAATTGAATTTTATGACTGTAAGAGTTCCATGCTTAATTTAAAAAGAAATCTTTTTGCTCATTTTATTTTAAGCAAAAAAATTTATTAAAAAGAATTTACATGTGTTTTTTTAAATCCTTGATATCAGACTTTGTTTGCAAGCTAAATTATTATTCTTTTTTTTTACTTAAAAAAGTAAAGGATTTAACTTTTTCAATCTGATATAAATTTATATTTGTATCATGTAATATTTAATATCAGTCTTTGTTTTTGTAATCGTATTGTTAATCTTTTTACAAATAACTTTTTTGCAAACATTCACTTACTTGTTAACATTTGTCTGCTTACTTTTAATCCCTCTATCATTTTGCTATCTTTTATGTCTATGGTTTTGATTGTCTTTCTCTTTATAGGTTTCTTTGGATGCCGACCGTCCTGTGGTATCAACATGTCGTAAGACAAGCTTTTATACAAATTCTCATAATCATTTAGCACATCAACAACTGTCACTACCACTACCCGCACCCTCAAGCAATCACCATCATCATCATCATTCTCGAGCTCATGCTCATGGTGTTCATGGCAGTCAGCGTGTCTCACACATTTCGCATTCATCGAATAATGTTTTACGCGCCAGACGTGGTGTTGTGCGTATGTTGATTATATTCGTTTTAACATTTGATCTATGTAATCTGCCCTATCATGCAAGAAAAATGTGGCAGTATTGGTAAGTATTATCAAAAAAAAAAAAAAACAAATAAAACATGTAAAGTAAACTTATAAAACAAGGATTTCATAAGATAATATGAAGACGAAAAAAGGAAGAAAAAACATATTTTTTCTTGTAGAAAATTGTAGTATAGTTTCAGGCAAGATTTTTTTAATTGAATTCATAATCCTCATATGGCATCATGTCGGCGGCAGAAGTGTGTTTAAGATTAAATGAAAAAAATGTTTGGTATATTTAAATTTAGTTACTTTTATATCAATGTCTCGGAACAGCAGTTAGCAGATAAAGAATTTTTTATTTGAATGATTTATTGGTTTTTTTCTTTTTTTTAGAATAAAATAGCTAATGAAATTATGTTTTTATATCAAGCAGACTTTAATTTAAATCGCTTTTTATTGAAATATTTTACAGACATTTTTGATTTGTTTAAAAGAATTTAACAGCTTAGGAAACTATCTTATAATTCTATACTTGGATGTTTTCATTACCATTGAAATTTCATTGGCATTGTTTGAAATAATTATAATGAAAAAACTAAATTACCATTTAATGCTAATGATTTTACTTTAATTATAAATGTTTTTTAATATGGTAATGACATGCTAATGAAATCGTTTCATTGTTAATTACAAATGAATCAAAAATATTTGTTTCTATGAAACACAAATTTTTTATGGCAGAAACTTAAAAAAACTATGCATGAGATAAGTAAATTTTAACACTCTTGTAGATAGGTCTATATTTAAAAATTGTATAATTATATTATTTTAATCTAAAGTAGGTGTAAATCTTATTGTCTGAGATCTTAAGTCACCAAACACCACAACTAATAAATCTTATAACTTACACAAAAATAAAAATAGGCTCCCATAGTGCTTTATTTGTACTGAGAGAGTTAAAACATATATATTTCACCAAATTTTTCTCATCTAAATGCCATTTTAATGCTATGCTATACTTTAAGATATGTATGCATTTAGTGTACAGAGACAAGAAACATATTCATTAATGATAATGATTTTAAAGCATGTCTTCATTATTCAATGATAATCATTTTGTCCTTTAAGTAATAATCAATGAATCCATTTAATTTTTTATTTATTTAAAATAAATATATATTTGAAGGAATCAAGCACGAATAAAGTAAATTAATTAAAATTAATTACTATAATCGAGCCTAAAGAGGCCATATGCAATTAATAATAGAAAAGCATTACCGTTAGTAAACATAATGATATTGATAAAAAAAAAAATCATTAGCATAATTTATCATTCAATGCTAATGAAATCGTCACTTAATAAGCCTATCTAAATAATTATTTCCATGTATGATTCTAAACTGTGTACAGTTTCAATTAAAAAAAAAATAAATAATTGTACGAAATTTAAATATACGATTTTGCACCAAATTTTTGAAACATCTAAATGGCATCAGATGGTAAAATTGTTAAAGGTAATAAACATTTTTAAAAGATCACAAATTCCATTGATAAAAAGACACACATTTTAAACAAAAAATTCTCATAGTTGAACGGGTGTTATTAATAGTTTAGTTCTAGCCCACAATTACCAGCACTAATTGCGATAAGTTAATATAGAACATTAACACATTAAACAGTGACATTTATATTAATGGATTTAAATCGTTTTTGGATCTCTCTTTATAAAAATTCTTCTGGTTCCCATCAATACTTCCTTCAGTGCTTTTCTTGTTGTTGACATATTCAATATAGTCCCTCTTTAACATCCAGCAGTAATCCACTATTATGTTAACATTCCAATTTCCTTATTACCTCCTTTCCATTTCCCTGGGGGTCGATTCTGGTTCTGTGAAGCTGTGAAATGAAAAAAAAAACTTTTCATTTTCGTTTTTATAACAGCTTTTCATACTATTATTTCACAATTACACAAATAGCGATTCCCGTTCTTTTAATGAAAAAGTGTTTCATTCCATTGTAGCCGTGAAACTTTCGTATCTATGTTAATAAAATCTAAAAGTCTAATGCAGATATAGAAGCTTAACATGTATTGTTGTTAAAGTTTTTTAAACCATTTTTTTTTGGCAATTTTTTAAAATTTTTTAATTTAAAAACATTTCGTTTATTAACAAAGAGAATGCATATACTATACTTAGGCACAGTATGGTCCACAACACGCAATTTCTTCCCTTTTATTAAAACCATGTAAAAACCACCCAAACTAATAAAATTTAAAATAAGTATAAAAAGTTTGTAAGTTAACATTTTTATTTGAAATAAGGTTAACGTACTAAACTCCAACAAATAATTCATGAATCTAGAACATTGATCAGATAAAAAATAAAATCGTGGGAAGAGTGAAATTTGTATCAATAATATTTTCTTTCTTAAAGGCCTTTTTAACTGCATTGAACAGTTTGAGTGTTTGTTCAATTGTGCTTTATTTTCTTCTTATTGAAAATTGTAGTCCGGAAACATACTTTTTCACATATAATGGGGTTAATTCTAGTTATTAAAATCTTTTTACTGATACTGGTTTCTTGGGCATTCTTGTTGCTTGAAACAGATATCACTTAACAGGGGTCGACAGGTAGCAACTCAGTTATATCAGTCGATATATGTAGAGGTTTCACATTTTGTGTGTCTAACATATAAATTGCCGTTTTCAATATCATTTTTAAGTCAACCTTTACAAAAAGTTTGCTATTGAGTTGTCTTACGTATATATTTCTGGCCTAATAATGAAAATGCGAATATTTATAATCAAAAATGGTTTTATTGTTTTTCAAAGTACTCTCCAGCATGATTTATACACTTTTGCATGCGCTCAAACCAGTTGTCGAAGCACTTTTTCCACTCCGATTGAGACACGTCTAAAACATGGTTTTTCACCACGCATTTTTTTCTTGATGTGCGGAAACAAGAAGAAGTCATTAGGTGCCAAGTCAGGGCTGTACGACTCATTAATTCGACGTTTTGGCCGGTCAAAAACAGTCTGGTTTAAGCCGATGCGTGAGAGCTCGCATTGTCATGGTGAACAATGATTCGTCTTCTCTTGTGTGTTTTTCGAATTTCTCCGATGACTTTAGGCAAACAAATTATAGTGTACCACTCAGAAGTGACCGTCCTATGTTGCTAAAGCGGAACAGTCGCCACATGACCAGTTTTGCCGAAGAAACAGGCGACCATTTGCTTCGAAGTGCTTCTTTCACGAAAAACTTTCGTTGGATTTTGCTCGTCTTTGAAGACCCACACGGTCGATTGTTGTTTCGTTTCGGGCTCATACGCATAGATCCATGATTCGTCACCTTGGACGATCTTATAAACGTCTTTTGAAGCACCGCAATCGTATTTTTGCAACATTTCTTTGCACCAATCGACACGAGCCTTTTTTTGAACGACTTTCAAATTGTGCGGGATCCAACGAGAACAAACCTTTTTTACGGCCAGGTGTTCATGCAGTATCGAATGTATGCTGGTGGAAGAAATGTCCAAGGATGTTTCTATCTCTCGGTATGTCGCATGTCGATCTTGCATTATGAGTGCACGCACGGCATCAATGTTCTCTGCAACAGCCGTTTTTGGACGACCTTCACGGAATTCATCTTTGGCCGAGCTTCGGCCACGATTAAATTCATTATACCAATTTTTCACGGTGCTATAGGATGGTGCTTCATCGCCATACAAAGATTTAAGTTCATTAATGCACTCTTGTCGTAATAATCCACGCCGAAAGTTGTGAAAAATGATGGCTCGAAAATGTTCACGAGTTAATTACATTTTTTTCTATTTCAATTTTTTCAAGTCACTGTAAACAACACAAATATTGATCGTACGTCAAAACGTTTTGAGTACGATTATGCTTAGATATGACAAACTTTCCAATGGAAATGTCAGATTCCACTTGGCAGCACTTAGTGTTGCCAGGCCAGAAATATATATAGCAGCCCTCGTATTAAAAATATTTTTATGTCAATAATTTCGCTTTTAAATATTTGAATATTTCTGTCACCAAAAATTCTCTTTCAAACACAGACAGTAAGAAGTTTGCTTTTTTCAGGGGCTTTGGAAAAAATTAAACGATTTGGCTAAAAAACACCAAATGATGCTCAATAGAACTACCTCCAAGTTACTGTAGCGCAACAGTTTCCAAAGTGTTTAGAATTAGAAGTGAAAAACTAAATTAGTTTTCAATTTTTGAAATTATGAAATGAGTTAATTTAATATCGCTTAATCTTATGGTTTTGTTTTAATTTCTAAATAAATTTAAAACACGAAATTTTTATAAAAAATAAGGAATTTTTTGCCTTTGAAAAATTTGTAAGTAGGGTGAATAAAACTGTGTCATGTTTTATAAAAATCCATATACAAATTTTGATTTTGTTCAGAATTAAGTGAACGTGTTGAGAGACACCTAATACTACTGTTTCATCATGTTATTCATCTCATTCAAAATACACAATCACCCAAAATCCCGAATTGCCAAAATTTTTAATTACCAGCGATACACTAAAAAGAAAAATAATCTTTTTCGGTCCTTAGAGTAGAAATACAACCTCATGGTTGCGGATGCGGTTGTTTTTTTATATGAAGTTTTGACAATAAAAAACGTTCAACGAATCCGCATGAAATCAGAATCTATATTAATTTGAGTGCGATTTTTCTCAAGCTCTCAATTTTAAATATTTTCTCTTTCAGCATGTTGCCACAGTTTTAATGTTTTTCTAACAAAAAATTTTATTTTTTAATATTTTTTGTGAATGACTACGAAAAAAGAAGAGAAAGAAAATGTAAAAAGACATTTAAAATCAACAATAATTTTGAAATTTTTCAATTTATTGCTTGTTTACATATTCAAAAATTCTTTTTAAAAATATATTTCAATAAAAAAGAAAAAAAAATAGTTAACAAGTTATACAAAATTACAATAAAATCAGCATCCGTCGCCGCAACTCATTTTATTTGTTTTTTCTCTGACATGCGGAATCCGTCGCCGCAACCGTAAGGTTGTATTTCTACTCTTAAATAAGAAAGCTCTGAAAGGACGTAAGCTATTAAATAAAGTGGAACGAAAAGAAAGAGTAGTGCTGCTTTCTAAAATTTTATGGCATATAATTTTTTTTGTTAACATCATGGTGAGTTTTTCGCGATTATCTTGGCTATTTTTACATATTAATCTTAATAAGCAGGAAATTTGTCTTAAAAAACTTCAGTTTAAAAAAAAAAATAATTGTGTGTTAAAAACAATTTACTATAGTAACCACAGATATAACCAGATTCCGTAGAACTGACGTTTAAAAATTAAGTTAACATCTGCGATTAACCCCTAAATATGAGAAAGAAAATAAAAAAGTGGCATCCTAAAACACAACGCGAAAAAGCAGTCAACTATACATACCTTTCTTACCTCAACATACAAACAAAAAAGCAATGACAGCTACAAAATAAACAAAACTATTTGTTGGAAAATTTTAGAAAAATTAAGTTTTATTGAAAAAATAAAAAATAAGACATTTTTATTAATACGAGTAGAATAAGTTATTTCATTAAATTTAATTATTTTTCGGCACATTGGTAAGTATTGGCTACTGGCAATTTGAAGAACTTGCACTAAATTAGCTGAAAAATAATGAAATTAGTTTGTTTCATAAAGTGAAACTTTAAAAAGTACTTTTAAGGGCTCCAAGAATACTTAAAAAATAAAAGCAATTTAACATTTTCAAATGTCCTTCTGAGGGCTACAATATAATATAAAAAGAGACAAAATGAAAATATTAGTGATTATAAATAAATTTCTTTACTTGCAGGCACTTACCAACATTTTGATTATTTTGAAGAAAATTTGTGAACTAGATACAAATTGGTTAAGTGATAGCTGAAAGTAAAATGCGCCATCACTTAAAATAATTTATGCTTTCTTCTGCAACCACTTACCTGCATGTGGAATTTAGTTGTTTGGCAGATAAATAATTGGCAAAACTGCGCACACATTGGTAAGATTTTGCTGGAAATAAAATATATGTATATTAGTTTTTTATTAATACAGATTCTTCTACTATATTTAAGTGTTACATTTTTTTAACAATTTTCAATTTATCTTGTTATTAAGTTTTTGTTTAGTAATGTTTTTTCTAAGCCTAAAGCCCTCAAAAGAGTTATTCAAAATTTTATTTTTATCTCTATTTCAAAATATTTTGAGCCCGGAAAAGGGCTTTTAAAGGTTTAATCTCTTCTTCTTTCTAAAATATTTTTGGGTGGTGGAAAATTGGCGGTCGAATCCATGGTTTTCTGGAAATAGAAACGTGAAATAAGTGTTTACATATTTTTGCTTGGCGGATAGAAAATTGGCTGTGTCGGGCCAGAATTGTAAGTGCTAACTGAAAAGAGAAAGTAAATAAGTATTTAGTTGCTAAGTAGCGCTGGAAATAGAAAATGAATTAGTTTAGTTAGGATTAATGGCAGACATCTGAACAAATTGTCAAGTTGCTCTGGAAATAAAATGTATACTATTATCTGTTTACTTACAGGCTGTTACATATAAAAAGCCCTTTTCAGGGCTCTGAAAATCTTTAAAAAAAAGGGATAAATGAAAACTTTCAAGGTTCGTTTAAAGTCATCCACAAAATCTAATAAAGGCTCCACAACACATTTTGCTTTTCATTCCACTTTCCTTTTTTTTAGGTTCCCTTTTAAGTAAAATTGTTCACATTCTGCATTAAAGAGTCCACAATACATTTTGCGTTTTATACGACTTTGGTTTGTTTTTTAAATTTGACTTTCCATCTTACATCCTTCACACTGCATTAAATAGTCCACAATACATTTTTATACCACTTTTTTATTCTTGTTAAATTTTAACTTTTTTTAAATTTCACATCATCATTTCCATCCACTTTTCTGAATTTGCACACTTTCAGAGATACAACGATTATCACATATCGATATGCCAATTTTTATTCATAAAAGAACATTCTACATTTTGGACAAAAAGGATTTTATTCAAAATATCGAATGGTTATAAATTTCTACTGCACCAAAACACTTCACCGGTTGCTAACAATGAACACAACTCCAATTGGAGATCCACACAAAATTACACTTATTTTTCACAAAAGCTTAAAATTTTGGGCAAAATTTGAATGTTCCCAACTGCACACAAATAAAAATGATTCAAATAAACTTACTTCGATGCATCCTTCTGAAACCGGTGAATTTTTCCTATCCCAGAGCACCCTAATGCATCTGCGACTCCTGAAAAATAAGATAAATTATTTAAAAAACTTCTTAGCTTTGTTCCAGAAAGACCAAAATACTTACATATTTTCAGCCTTGCTCTCGTCTACTTTCTTTGGTTTTCTGCTTCTATGTCTATGTCATTTCTATGACAGTAAAATTGGCGGAAAAAATGGAAAATTGCGCCAGAAAATGCAAATTTCCCAATTTTTTGCGCCAATTTGTGGTAAATTGTTCAAATAAAAATGTAAATAAAGAAAATAAATAAAAGTAAATAAAGAAAATGTCAATTACCCCCAAAAAGAAACGAGACAGAATAATACAAAATAAAAATTTTCTGTCCTGTAAAAACAAAGGGGTTAACGTAGTGATGCCACATATCTTTTCGTGTCTTATCTATTCTAATCTATGATAGTAACTTTCATTTCAGTGTAATAATCTGGCAACTTTGCACTTTTACTTTATTCCGTGATATTACAAATATGGCAAAGTTAGTAATCTTTTATTTTTTGTACTTTCAGAAACTGGAATGTCAAATACTTTATCAAAAGAATAATAAAATAATTTTTATTCATTTTAAGTTATTGATTTAAAAAAAAGCTTTTTTTTTGGGTAACAACTATCGTGGAAAATTATATATAGAAAATTTTTTACACAATATCTAGGGCATTTCTATACTAATTCTTCTCCCTCCTTTGGTTGTACTTTATATGTAGGTAAAAATTTTAACTAGTGATACCTGTGTTAAAAGATTATTTTCAGTAATGAATTTAACTCATAGTTTTTTTTTACGAATTAGCATGTAGTTAAAACTTCTTGACGTTTTACTGAGTGTTATTTTATGTGAATAAAAATATAAAATGTTGCACTTCTTTCTCACTTTATCACAGATTTTTTATGTATAAAAGAGATATAATTATAACATTTAGAAATATTCTATATGGCCCATATTCATAGTTAAAATAAAGTATACTTTAAGGGAACTAAAGTCGGTTTTATTATAGAGTCGACTCTAATTCATTCATAGACAATTTAAAATATACTTTTGGCGAGAAAGTCAACTCTAAATTTAAAACTACCCAAAGCTGTTTTTAACTCATTTTTCCAAAATTATTTTATTGGGTTTAAGAACACAATACTCTTTATCTGATTTTTATACCATAGTGAACAAAATAACAACAAGGTTACTTTTTTGAAATGTTTGTTTAGAAATTGTATGAGAAAATTTATCAAATTACAGTTGACACCCAGTGGAAGGCGGCTAAACTTAAAGTATACTTTATTCTTGACTATGAAAGCAAAAAAGATAATAAGAGCTTTTTATTTTAGAGTATACTTTAGCAAGAGTCGACTTTATTCTATAACTATGTATATGGGCCTATGTGTATAAGCCGTTGTCAGTTTATAGTAAAAATTACGAAATTTAGCCATTTCGATTAAATTTTTTACAGCCTTCCAAAAGATTGTATATATAAGCTTGTCGTTCCGTGTGTAATTTCTACACTATCCATATGCATATGACTTCTAATGCATAGTGAAGTCGATTGAGCAATGTTCGTTTGTATGTGAATCGATTAGATATATTATGCCGAAAGAGGTGCTATTAGAAATCAGCATGATCGGTCCATATCCTTCGAGGCAGCAGGCAAAACACCAGGCCTACCTCTAATTTTTTATGTCATTTGGAACAATAAAGTAACTCCAACCAAAAAATAAATATATGGGGCGAAGAAAAAAAACATCAAGTGAAAATAAAGGCGCTCATCTATATTTTCCGAGTTACGGGGCTCTGAAAATTTTAAATTTTTCAAAATATCGATATGGGTATCATTTTAAAACTTTCGAAGAGATCTTTACGAAAATACTAAAATTTTTTAAAATGCTTAACCCACTAAGAATCGTTGGCATTTTTATGTAAACTATATTTATATGCAGTAACAAATTTTTTTATTTATTAATTCTCTGTCAACCCAATGTTTGCTTTTTTATTGCAGTTATTTCACTAAACTAGATTTACATTGATGATGAAGGGTATATAAGGCATAGCCGAATATAGCACTTTTACTGCTTTTTTTTATAAAGTTTTTTTTTTATGATTATGGAAAATATAAGTTTGAAAGCAAATAACATGAAAAAATCTGTCAACCTTGTTATACAATTGTTTTGGTTTATCCATGGCGAAATTATGTATCAAATGTAAAATTCCATACATTAATCTGGTTTAAATTTTTTATATGAAGTGTGATATTTCTAGCAACTTCAAAAATAATTAAATTCGCTTCCGGTGTCACCTGGTATTTTATTTCATTCAGGGCAAGGCCTATCAATACCAGGTGGCGAAAATTCATTAATTTTCTCCGAAGTATTTAGGATTTCAGACTCCATATATAAAAAATATATATAATTTTTG